>JAMPIV010007744.1:0-378981 GCA_024509875.1 Oreohelix idahoensis
AAGGTACCATAGATCCACATAGGGACAAAGGACGCGTCAACAGTGAGAAATGTAGTTAGCGACCCATAGCTAGACTGCTTACGTCAGCGAACCAGAGCTGACCAAGACCATACTCCACCTCCAAGTAATGGTCCTGGAAACAGGCAGCATCATTGCAGTCTGGCTGAGTGAGTAGGGAACGAAGATGAAGGGCTAACCCGTCCCAAAAAGGCAGTGCTGAAGGCGGATATGTCGGTCGAAAGGTGCAAATATCGCAGCTTCGATATAAACGGACACAATGCAACCAACGTCCTTTTCAGGACGAACGAAGAAGAAGATTCACATGTATTGCAAGAAAATGGATCGACAGAAGGTAGTGAAAGTAATTCCCTTTTTTGAAGGATAAATCCAGTTATATTCAGACCTAAGGAATTGTTGCTGTGTTATTTACTTTCGGAGATATGTACATGTAAGAGATACAGCATGGTTAAATACTACTGTGTTGATCGTCTTCACATATTCAAAATAAACAGAATTCGGAACCAATTTAGGAAAACCTTATTTACAAATAAAGCAGAGGTTCTCGAAAGTAAAAGGAGACATCATGAAAGTCATAGATAACAGGGTTGAAAGAACGAGATGATTTCTGGACCAAGCTTAGCACACTTTGCTCGATTCTGCCAACAAAAGCAATATTTTTGCAGACTGCAAAGTTGTAACGTCATAAGTTTTCCGATATGTTCCCTTACCCAGTGATAAGAATTGTAAATAACATTTTTTTAAATGTAGTTATCAGTTGTGTGTATGTCTGTGTACGCGCGTGCGATAGTGTGTGTGTGGAAAAGGGGGGGGGGGGCCGAAATTTCAATATTTCTCTCAAGAGAGACAATCTTGTTGGAAAGAATACACCTAGATTATTTGCAGTTATCACCCATTTCAGTGATGATATAATTTTAAAAAAAAATTAATTTTATTCATTTTATAATTTTTACGAATGATTATTGTATTGTCATTGGGAATACACAACTAAGCCAAGTTTCAGAGCTATTGCTCATCTGAAAGTGATTGAAAAATCGATTGCAAGATTTGAAGGTCACAAGAGACGGACAAGAGAATGACATGCGTTGCAAGCTAAAGAAAAGTCTGTAATAAAAAACACACGGAAAAGAGAACTGGATACAGAGGTGAAAATGATGAGGAAAACTTAGAAAGAACTTGAGTGGATGGCACAGTACAGGAAGACTTGGCATGTGTTTGTTGAAGGCCTATGATTCTTGGGGAGCTAAAGGGTATTGATTGAACAGAAACCATGGTCAAATATGACCTCTTGGAGAAGTGTCGTGCATTTACTGGGGATAATTATAACACAATGTTTAGTGATATAGGGCGAAATACAGCGGGTAACAATGTGTTTGCAAAATTAAAGACTGTATTACAGAAGAAACATTTATTTGGTGTCTCATTGCATTTAGAATTCTTAAGCAATTATTGGTCACAATGCCAATGTTGAGAGACTTTTTTCACTTATGCAAGGTCAGTGAACAAAAGAAGGGGACATGTGAGTGTAGATTCAATTAAAGGCCCTCTACTTGTGCACTACAATTTAAAGGAGCTATCATGCTCTGATGTCTATGCATATTTAAAATGTAGTCCAACTTTGTAGAAGAAGATTTTATCATCACACAAATATAAGTAGGCACAAAATCAGTGTGATGTTATTAGCTTATTGTTTGAATGTAAAAAATAAAACAATATGTTTCAGTGTCTTGTAATCATCGAATAAAGGTGTCCTACTTTTCGTCCTACGTTTTAAAAATATTGTCCTCCCTTGTGATCCTTTTTATGACCAAAATATGGCATTTGTCCTCCTTTTTGTGTTGAACCATATGGTCACCCTATAATACGGCGCTCTCTCTCTCTTCAATACCTCTACACCTCACGGTAGAAGAGGAACGACTAAATATTATAAAAAATGTTATTATAAAAATGTTAAAATGCGCAAGCATCGATTGCAAAGACCTATGAATAATAGTTGCCATGAACAAAAAAGAATAAATAAAATATAATGCCAATCCAGAAAAAAAAAAAAAAAAATTAACCACAATACCACGTGACTTTTGGCGTTACACTTCCGTTGCGCTGGAACTGTGAAAGATTCCGTAAGTAAGTAACGAAAAACTGCCATTATTTATAATCATATTTAAGAACACACAGGTCTTTATCTTCATATACCGTGCTCGATGGTGATCTTGTCTCTCTACAATTTCCTATCCCCAGCGTTCTTTATCAGTTATATTGTTCACATCTTTTCATGTCGCCATGTTAGTGTCCAGTAACTTTACTCGGTGTTGTTTGACTTCCTTTTTTTCCCTAGTCTTTTATACTGTCAGCATATTTTCCTGCTTTCTACTTTCAGTTGAAATGAAGAACACTGGGCCGTGTGTCCGATTTAGCCCAAATTTCTATCGACCTGGTGAACATTTAAGTACCTCACATTGATATAGCTGTTAACTCTTAGTATATATGCACCAAAACAACGTTTTTACGCGCTAGTTTCCAGGATTATATTTTGAGTTTGTGGTGTTCTCAAAAACTTTATCATATGTTTCTTATTTTATATGTTAAAGCAATGTGTTATACATCAAATGTTGCAGTATTGAAAGGGCTATTATATAAAAACCATTATTGTTTCTAAATGTAAAATAATACACAAATCGTAGGCTATAAAAATGTAAACAATTGTCTTTGTTTTTTTATATTTGAAAAAAAAAAAAGTTTAATCTTACCTTCATATATAAAGCTTAGCACTGGTCTGGAACTCCTAAAATTATTTTCCTTTTGTTGTGTATCCAATTATACAGAACACAGACAAGTTTTATTTGTTTTTGATAATAAATACATTTTGTATCCTTTTGAAATGTTCATGCCAAGTAGTGAAAAATGATGATGAAAATAAAATATGAACACAACTTTATACACAACTGATATTTTCATTTACCAAAAACTATTTCGTTTCATAATACGTAGCAGAACAGTTATTTTGATGCTGCAAACGATGCAGTTGCGATGAAATTCCTCCTAGTCTATTAACTGGACTGTTCACTTGATTGCTATGTCCAATCCTGGGAGGAGTTTGCTGGAAATCCACAGCAGCAACAAGAGACAGCTAATTGATAAGTTACCATTTAAATTGAAGAAGGCTCAGTTTTTTGGCATTTGTTCTTGACAGTACAGATAATTTATATGCATTGAGCTGAGCTATTTAAAAAATCCTGTAGAAATTTTTTTTCCACCACTTTCTCGTTCTTCTGTTGAATGTGCCATATGTTACAATGCTTTGGTCCACTCTGTCACATCCATTCTTGCATTAATTGTAATCATCAATAATCAGTGGTTTATTGTGTTTGTTTCATCAGAGCGATTGGTGATGTCTTTGCTTTCCACCGTTGCGCAGCTTGACACAAGAATGCATGATTTTTTTAATTGTTGTCCCTAAACATTACACATAAAAATCTTTTTTCTTGCTCCATATACCATTTCATTTCCATATGCATTAGCTGTGTAGTTTTTAACTCTTCTGGGAAGTTCTTTCGATTAACGTTGACAGTCCCAGTGAAATAATAATTTCTGTTATTCAGATATTGAATCTTTCATTTAAAGTTAACAGTCGTAGTGAAATAATGATTTGTTGTTTTTCGGATATTGAAGCAATGTCACACTCATGTAAAATCAATCAGCATAGATGTGATGACCTTTTTCACATGGTTGTAACAAAGCGTCAAATACTTTGATGGCTTGTTGACTATTTAAATCAACTTCTGGACTGTAAGAAGTATTAGCACCAAAGTATATCAACAAACCTCTACACCTCACGGTAGAAGGGGAACGACTAAGTAAGTAAGTAAGTATATCAACAAATTTACTACATACCCAGTGCTACTGTCGCAAAGATCGGATGTCTTCACATGGTACAAAGCAGAAATCATTCTGTGTTGAGCCATCATCAGCTTCATTCCAGCTTATCTCTCCATTCAATGCATTTAAATTATCATCAGTACTTGTGGGTTCTGCTTCTCCACGTGGTGATCTAGATGTATCTTATCTTAGTATCTTCTTCATAGGAGCTTTACCTCTTCCTTTTGGTCTTTTCATTGACCTGGCATTTCTAGTTCTAGTACTACTGCTAGAAACAGCTAGGGGATTCTGTGATTTGATTATAGATATCTTACTTACTTACTTAGTCGTTCCACCTTCTACCGTGAGGTGTAGAGGTTAGGAAGAGAGAGCGCCAGACTCCTATCGGCTGTCTTCCTCCTGGCCTGGTTCCATTCTAGTCCTCGATCCTTCAAAGATTGTCTAATGTTGTCCTCCCAGCGGACTCTGGGTCGTCCTCAGGGTCTGGATCCTTGGCTCTTTGTTTCCCATGCTTGTCGTGGTATCCGATCTTCTCCCATTCTGCAGACATGGCCAAACCATCTTAATTGGGACTGTTCTACTTGGGTCTGCAGGGGGTAGGATTTAAGGCCTTGACGTATTGTCTGGTTGCGTATCATGTCTCTTCTTGTTACTTCAACCACCTTCCTCAGATACCTCATTTCTGAGGTTTGGATCTGGCTTTTATGGGTTGTAGTCATTGCCCATGACTCGCATCGATTATAGATATCTTTGCTGGGCAAATGTGATCTGAATCTTAACTGTCATCATCGCTCGCTAACTGATCATACTCATCTTCATTTTCAATCCAAATAGAAATAAGTTGTGCTGCTTATACAGCCGATAATCTTTGCTTACAATCGTTTGACGATAAAGCCATTGTGGTTAGAAAAAAATTGTTTTGCGGTCAACAGCTGAACATCAAAGGTACTAAAATCAAACGTTATCATGAGTAAAACCACACCATGATGCAAATGTAAACAGATTAAATACAGGAAGTGACTATAAATATAGGATTTGATGAAACATTAACAATTTTTCCTTATACTTTCCCAATAGAGATTTCCCGTGGGGCACCAGTTCAACTGGCGAGCCATAAAATTGGAACTAAATGCACACCACTTGAGCTGGCAAACTGTTTTATAAGAGTTAAATAAGACTTCAGTTATGTATTAGGCCTACCTCTTACTACTTTTTTAAGAATTAGCCACCAGACCTATAGAAATTAGATCAAGTTGAGGTTTTCTGCATGCAGTATCCTTTTTGTCTGCACTTATCATCTTGATACACAGTTATGATTATAATGCTAGTGTGCAGATTAACGGCGACACTTTATCTTATGATACCAATATAAACTAACATTTCCTACACAGTTAACAGTCCAACCTACAATCATATAAAACATTCACAGAACAACATGCAAGCTTACCAGTTTTCACATTCATAGAACAACATACAAACATACCATTTACTTCTGAGTGTCTGTATACATAGTTAGTGGCATCTTACATATCTACAAAAAGCTAAAAGGGATTAATGGTGTTCTTCTTTTCAACCTGAGACAAGATTGTCTTACACTAGACATTCATAGCAATTCTTAATCCAACCTGCGGCCAAACAGAAATCATATAGGCCTATGTACTTTTGTACATTATTTCAGCCTCAGAAAAATATGGAAACTTGAAACAATCATGGGGGGGTTGGGGGTTCCCTTAGTGAAACCATGATCCCTGACCAAAGGAATTCATGGGTTGTGCTTAATTTACTTACCTCCTCGTGTTTCTCACTTTCTTTCCTTTCCCTGACTTGGGCGTGTGGCCGCAATGTAAGGAATTTTCTTTAGTCTTATAAACTAGTAAGACAAATTACCCTTTTTCCCATTTGTGTAACAACCTACCCTCATGACATCTTAAGGCAGTCTGCCCCATTTTCTTAAAGAAAAAGGATATAATATTTTCATGCTATAATTAAATCAGCCTTTATTTACTTTACCCTTATGTGTCTATATTTAAGATGTTATAAAAATTGTCTTATGCAGAACATTACCAAGGATTCAATTTTGATACTGAATGCAGCATATTCATCTCAGCTGTCATTTAAAAACTTCTTCTTCAAGTGCCATGGCTGGTGGCATAGGCAGTCATTCTCCCCACAACTTCCTGTCTCCCGTTCTATTTATCAGTTCAGCTGTTGACCTCTTTCCATGCAGTTATGTCAGAATGTCTTGTATCTTCTCCCTTTGTTCTCCTCTGTCAATTTTTTCCTTCAGTCTTTCCTGTTGTCACGAAATATTCAAGCTTTGCTCTTCGTATAACATGCCCAAAGAAAGTAGATTACTTCCCTCTAGCCTAATGACTGAGCTTCTTTTAGATATTATCTCCTTCAGGACATCTTTGTAACTCTTCCTAGCTGTCCAAGATATTTTTAATATAGCAGAAAGATCTCACTATGGTCCCAGTGATAGGCAGGGGGAGCTGAGAAGTGGCTCTGTGCAGGATGTGACAATTCCTTGGGAGAGTTTAGAACCAGAGCACAGTATTTTAGCACTGTATAGTTGAATATCCCCCTTGGATGGTTGGGAATGCACAGTATGCCATGCGCTTCTTCCTCCCAGCTTGGAACCATATGTGATGATCCTTTAAATGCAAGCCAAGCTGGATAAACTGGAGCTCATAACTTCAACTCCGCACATTTTGAAATGGCAGAAAAGCCACAGGAAAAGCCTAGATCTACAGTGTAGATAATACCAAGGAGCCTTCAACTTGGTATTGGCTGCAAAAGAGCGAGATAAATGATAGTGCTGGGGATGATGATGCCATTGTGTACACTGATGGGTCTGTAATGCATTGTAATAAATCAGGGTGGGGCTTCTCTTGAGTAAAATGCAGAACTGTTGCTGAACATAGCGGGGCTTACATGATAACAACCTCCAGCATGAGAATGGAGGTAGAGGCAGTTACTGCTGCCTTAAGATGGCTGTCAGAAACTTTAAATAACAAAGGCAGTTATTGTATCAGACTCACACTGCATACTTCAAAAGGTTCAAAACGGAATTCTTTGACATGAATGGAAATCCTCCATAGAAGCATCGAATCTTCAAGAACTGATATGGATCTACTGTCCTGGTATGCAGGGGTATGCGGCGATGAAGAGCTGACAGACTAGCTTCACAAGCACCCATAGAAAGTGCATTGAACATGAATATGAGTGAAATACTGAGGGCAATTCATGATTGCCTATTAGAGAATGACACTGCAATCGATGAATCATCAAGGCTAAGACTGCTGGAATTTGGCATCAAATGTAAGACCAGCAGGGATGGACGTATGAGAGGACACACCTGGCATGTATACAACCAGTGCGCAAAAGGAACAATTAGCATTCATAAGCCGTTGACATTTGCTGAGGGAGACTGAGCATCTGTGGGTTTGCCCAGAGTGCAATGATGTCGATTCTGTTCTACAATAACAATACAGTCTGAGAACCATGGACCCACCTGGGTCATGACTCACAAGGTGCTGTGAAGTGAACCCACTCCACCTTGATTGCAACTTTCAACTTTTATTCATGCTGCTAGCTTGAGGCAATATTAAAAATAAAAGTCGGCACAAGCATCTTAACTTTTAGGTCAAACATCACAGATTTTGTTTGCCTCTGCAACAGTGTGAAGAACAAAAGTAATGACCAAGAAAGTATAGATACATAAAATGGTTGGCTGTAAATGACAGAAGACTTAAAATATTATGGTGGGATCATCAGTGTGGAATTGGTGTAAAAACACCAGTGGAACAAAAGAAAAAAATTAATAAAAAGGAAAAGATGTTTACACTACAGAATGAGCACACACAGAGACAGACAGACAGACACAGTGAAGAAGTAAGCTAAAGACATTACTAGTCAGTCTTTGTTCTAGAATCTCCTGGGATAACAGAAATTATTATCTGTTAGAATAAAAAAAAGAAGCCAAAATGCTACTCAAACATGCAGAACTATTCACTTTATTTTCTGATTGTAATTGTTGCATGATTTTATAATGTGATGTTACGAAATTTAGGGGATAAATCTCAACAACAACAGCTCAACATAACATGGAATGCAGCCACACACAAAAACAAAAAACCTAACACCTGTACATCAGGCAGTTTAATATCACATGATAGTATATCAGTACCATAACTTAGTTCTCTAAGGACAAATTTAGTTCTTTCAAGCTAACTACCTCTACAATCATTAACAGTTTATTGCAAACTGTTACCTGGCACAAAACTGAACTATGTGCCAATGTATGTTCAAAATTAATACACCATACTCAAGGAGAATCTCCTCAAATTAACCGCAAAACTCAGAAAATGTACTCAGGCGCAACTACACATATTTCACCTCTGTTTCCAGGAAACTCGAGTGTTGACTGTCATAAACTGATAACCTATACAACGTTTCTTCTTTTCTCGAAGTTTTTTTCCCAGATCAAAACCAAAAGTTCCTGTAATCCATTCATTCAGCCACAAATCACATCATGTGACCTTTAACATATGAGATTGACTCAGTTATACCATCCAAACATCTTACAGCCCAGCCATATTTACTGACTTATTAAGCTACTAAACTGAACTAAACTTTACTCAACTACTACTCACACAAATTACAATACTACAGCCAAGCAAAAAGACTTCCTACAATGCATCTATCACTGACACTCACAAAACAAACAATTTGCAGCAGTAATATTTTGTCCATGTCACATAGAACTCTGAATGGTGTTCCTTGTGACAGCAGCATCTGAGCACACCATCTTACTGATTGTGTTCACAAATAACTATTTTTTTTCTTTCACTAGAGTTCACAAAATATGGACAAGAAGTTTATATTTCTGGATCAGAAACTAAAGCAGGAAATAAATACAGATTTTGAAGTGAGTTTTCTGTTTAATTTGTGATCAAAATCTTGATACAGTAAAAATGAGCTAAACAGACAGAAATCTGGTAAACTATTTCATTTGTAAATATATATTATATATATTGATGATGGTATTGTAACTATATATTATATATATTGATGATGGTATTGGCATTACAGACATGTCTGAGGTAGACCTCAGTCGATTTATTGACTGTTGGTAATTTCAATCCTGCCATCAAATTCACTTCTGAAATTTCTACGACTTCAGGGAACTTCCTTGACATCGTTGTGACTATTAGCCCTACTGGTCTTAAAACATCTGCTTATTATAAGGCTACTGACGCTCACGGTTTCCTTCTTTATACTTCATCGCATCCTCTTAGTTGTAAAAATTCCATTCCCTTTTCTCAACTTCTTTGCTTGCTTCGGTTATGTCACGATGATGATGATTTCCATCAGTGAGCTCAAGAGATGCTCGAGTTCTTTCGCCGGCGTCTTTATCCAGAACATGTTTTATCTGATGCTCTTAATCGTATCACACGCGTTACTCGTCAGATGGCACTCACTACTAAACCTTCTGTCCAATTTGACAGACTCAAACTGGTTCTAACTTTCCATCCTCACTGTCTAATGGTGAAGAGAATCCTGTTTCGACATCTGCCTATTCTCCACTCTGATCCTGATACTAGAGAGTTGTTTCAGGATACACCTTTGGTAGCATATCGTAGGGATAGGAATTTTAGGGATATTCTTGTACACAGTCGCCTGCAACATACTAGCCCTTCATACTTTGGTACTAACCGTGCCAACGCCGTGTATGTAAGAGCTGTCTGTTTGTACTCCAAACTCAGACAGTCACTTTTCCGAAAGGACAATTTATCATTAGAGTCTTTCATGTGTGAATCCAGAAACTTGATTTATGCTATCATCTGTAAGAGGTGCGGCATTACCTATATTAGTGAAACTGGCAGGCGTTTATTAGACAGGTTTCATGAGCACATAATGATATCTATCATTGCAAACATTTACCGGTGGCCCTTCATTTCAATAGGCCTGATCATTCAGGTAAATCCAATATACATGTCACTGCCTTCCGTTCATGTGTCGGTGATGGTTGGACTCGCTTTTCATTGGAGAATCGTCTTATTTTTCAAATGGGCGTTTTATTTCCTAAAGGGCTTAATGTTCAAAATCATTTTGCATAAATTCTGGTAACTTTTCTCTCTTTTTCATTCTTCTTTATTCTTTGTTTTTTTTTTCCGATCTACTTATGTTTTGGTTCATTTCGATCCTTTTGTTTCTTTTTAAATTATCGCTATCTTATATGTCACTTCCTTCGAGATTTCTTGGAGAGAGTACTACTGTCTTTTATTCCAAGCATCTATGGTTCTAGCTAAGTGAACTTTTACTTGTTCTGAAGTTTTGTTCATTCTTTTTTTCGTTTCGTTGTTTATTTACTTTCTTGTTTCGGTATTTCTTTTAGGTTTTACGATTTTCTTGTATAATTATTGTTCTTTTTTCGCACATTACCATGGGTGTTTACTTTTTCCATCTGCTTGTATCGCTCCTTTTGTATTGTTTCTCATCTTCGTATGTTTTTGTAGTACCTATATGTAATTCTTGTCTTTGTCACCTGTTTGTGGCTGACAAAGGGTAAAAACCGAAATCTCTCTTGTTTCATGTGAACTGTTGTTTGTAAAACTGTTTCAATAGCATTTTATTGGTTTATATACTTATATGTAACTATCACTCATTGCTAGGTTTCTTTGTTTTGTCTTTCTTAACAAGTTAAAATATGTACAGGCATTACTGATTGCTACTAGCATCACCAGACCACCAGAAAATTGTTTTCTTCCATCTAAATATAAGAATAAAATGAATGAGATCCTGTGATTTTTAAACTCACAGAATTATCTTAATTCACTTAAAAGTGTGTATAGCTGATAAAATTTAAACCATATTGTTGATGAATGTTAACTATTACTATTGTTATTCTTATGTAATGTGTAAACTGTTAAGTTACACTGCCTTTAAAGCAAGTAGTAGTTTTAACTCTTTGACTCCAGACCAACGCTATGAGCATTGCAAAATTCAACACGCCGTGCCAGAGCAACGCTCAGAGCGTGGTTTTTAGTTTATCACGAATAAACCCTAAAAATCGTCCGCTTAATGCAGTTCATATATTAAAACTCATAGAATGACTTCCGTTACTATTTAAACAACTAATTTGACTTTAGTTAATCAGCACATGTGCGTGTTTTGATGTTATTATCACAATTTTTGTGAAGATTCGTGTGTTTATGATTTTCGTTGTTTTTGCTAGAGAAATATGTCACGCTTTATATTTACATTTTCTAAGTCTCCTAAGCAAATAATTGTGTCAAACTACTTTGAAACATTGCTGACATTGATGATGATTGTTTGGTAGTCACAGTTTGTTGTCAAAATACGGAATATATGCAGAAAAGCTAGACACACTAGATTTAGTTGATGAGTGGGCGTAGTCATATTCTGGCCGATCAAAAAGCAACAAAACTAGACCTACCGTAACATCTAATCACTAGTTCTTGGTAGAAGATGAAGCTAGGGATACTATTAAAACATTAAACAAGAGTAAAAAAGTATTTATATGACGTTATTCTTATTGAAAATTACGTAATGCACGATTGCATAATTTATTTTTTTCTTACAAAGGACCACAGAAAAACTGGTGCGAATAACACTAAATGTACTAATTTTGGCCATAAGAATGTTTTTTTTACTTTGTATATGGATTAACTTGACGTTTGAAGACTAAAAAGAAAGTTTTATTGTCTACGACAGTAATTTGTCTTTGGTAAGATCGTATTCTACAGTCAACTTTTTAGCGTTTTTCAATTTTACATGCAAAATGATTAAATTATACCGAACATACTTGTGTTAATACTACCACAGACATTATATATTTGAATTCTCTATCCATTTCCCTACAGTTTGGTATATAATAAGTACATGTTCAAAGGAAAATTCCCAAACAAATTTAGACTGAAAGATGAACACTTCACTCTATAAAATTCTGCCCACAAAAAAAGTCTGGCACAGCGTGCAAAATAACTCTGGAATGAATGAGTTAAAAGAAAGTCATTTAGCTGTACTAAAATAAAAACAAAATATTGAGTACTGACAATATTGTTGGTATAAAATAAAGAGATACAAGTTCTGTAGTTTTAGTGTCAGCTGTCCTTATCTTGTTTGTTATAACATTGATGTCAGTATTAAGTTTCTTTATGTTTATTACCCAGACAACAAGAACAGTTGAAGCCAACATTTCAGATGTAACACTTGGAATAAAACAGGAAGTGCACTGTGAGGTGAGAGTGTAGCTCAGACATGATTCTTGTACTTTTGTTTTATAGAAGACAATGTCTTCAGCAGTGGTTCTCAACCTGTGGGTAACGACCCAATTTTGTTATCATTGGGAAGCAGGGGAACTCCATAACGCCTCATCAATTTCCAAAGTGATTCTCTGTCTACACTGTCAAATGCTTTTTCATAGTCCACAAATCCAATATATAGTGATGAATTCCATTCCAGACTTTGTTCAACTATTATTCTCAAAGTGGCTATCTGGTCTGTACAGGATCTGTTTTGTCAAAAACCTGTTTGTTCATCTCTCAGTTTCTTGTCTATCCAAGGATAATCCTATTTAATACTTTTCCTGGCACTGATAGTAACACTATCCCTCTATAATTTGTGCACTCTTGTAAATTTCCCTTCTTAGGCAACTTAACCAGATATCCTTCCTTCCATTCTGCTGGTATCTCTTCCTTTTCCCAGACTTTACCAAGTAATTTATATAACATCTCTGTAGCCATGTTGAAAACAGCTTTGATGGCCTCTGCTGGAATGCCATCAGGTCCAGAAACTTTTCCATCTCTTAGAAGCTTTATGGCTTTCTTTATTTCTTCCTTCGTTGGTCTTTCACCGTTAATTTGTAGCTCTTCTTCTGCTGGCTGGATATCAGGGGGGTTTTGTGGAGCTGGTCTATTGAGAAGGTCCTCAAAATATTCTGCCCACCTCTTCATTTGCTCTTGTATATTGCTGAGCAGTTTTCCATTCTTGTCTTTTATGAGGCAACTTGTTTGCCTGTATTTCCCTGTCAGCTTCTTTGTGCTGTTATACAGTTCTCTCATATTTCCTTTGGCTGCAGCATCTTCTGCCTCTCTTGCCAACTCCTCAATATACTTCCTCTTGTCTCTTTTGATACTTCTTTTTACTTCTTTGTTTGCTTCTGTGTACACTTCTTGAGCCTTGGCTTTGGAACTTCTGGTTTTACTTGTGTTTAATTCTGCTTTCTTGTTTTTTTCTGTCTTTTATCTTATTGATGGTTTCTTTTGTTATCCATGCTTTTTGTTGTCGCTCCCTTTTCCCCAGTATTTCTCCACATGTCTCATTCTATACAGTTTTGATTTGCTGCCAATAGTCTTCTGTATTCTCTACATCTTCCAGCTGTTGGAGCACTTTGAATTTGTTGGATATTGTGACCGCAAATTTGTCTCTTGTTTCATGTCTTAGATGTCCTACATTAAATTGTTGTCTATAATTTTGCATTGTTGCATATCTCTTGATTTTTATTTTGGCCATCAGAAGGTGGTGATCTGATGCCACATCTGCCCTTTTATATACCTGTAAATCCTGCAATGATGATCTAAATTTTTGTTTATGCATATATGATCAATCTGATTTTCTGTTCTATGGTATGGTGATATCCATGTTGCCTTGTGCATTCTCTTATGAGGAAACATGCATCCTCCTATAGCCAGTTGATTTGAAGCACAGAAGTTTGAGAATAGTTCCCCATTTTCATTCATTATTCCTAGCCCATGTTTTCCCATGACTTCTTCAAAGCCAGTGTTGACTGTACCTATCTTTGCATTCTTGTCACCCATCAAAATTGTGATGTCTCTTCTTTTTACTTTTTCCACAATTTCCTGTAGTCTAGTCTTCTTCTTCTCGTTCGCTGTTGTTTAGAAATGTCTACACAAGAAGTCCGGTTCTCTGGATGTATGTTGCTGTGGTTGAAAGTTCTTCAAGATTCCGAAACAGCTTTGTGTGGATGTGCATCTCTGTGGGCCAATGTTCAGTTCGCAATTGACTAAGCATGTGGCAGTCTTGCAGGATGTGTTCGGCTGTCTGCGCTGCCTGTCCACACGTACATAGGGGTGATGGGACCAATCTCAGTCTGTATAAGTGACTGTTCAGTCTGTTATGTCCTGTTCTAATACAGAACAGGATCACCTGTTTTGCTCGATCAAGATAGTGATAGTTGTCTCTTTGTTGGTCAATTTTCCTGATGGCCTTGATAACTGTCTTCTTTTCCTGGAATGTGATTGTTTGTTCTTTTTATTCCTGTGTTGCTCCCTCTTTTGCTAACGTATCTGCTCTTTCATTTCCTGGTATGCCACAGTGTGATGGTATCCACTGTAGCACTACCCTTCTTTTGATATTTACTTCGTATAGGACTTTGTTTAAATCTGGCAGTTTATCACTGTTGAGGGCTTGCAGAACTGACATTGCATCGGTAAGGAATACAACCTGCTGACATTGGCTTATTGTTATTTATTATTCCTGCAGCAATGCTTAAGGCCTGTACTTTAGCAGCGTAATTTGAACAGAATATTCCAGTAGGTGAACAGGTGGATTCGTTTTCTTTGTCTGGATAGACCACATAAACTCCTGCGCCTCCGTTCTTCACTGCTGTGGTTGCAGATCCATGAGCACTTGAATGATATCTATCATGGCAAACATTTACCGGTGGCCCTTCATTTCAATAGGCCTGATCATTCAGGTAAATCCGATATCCATATCACTGCCTTCCGTTCATGTGTCGGTGATGGTTGGACTCGCTTTTCATTGGAGAATCGTCTTATTTTTCAAATGGGCGTTTTATTTCCTAAAGGGCTTAATGTTCAAAATCATTTTGCATAAATTCTGGTAACTTTTCTCTCTTTTTCATTCTTCTTTATTCTTTGTTTTTTTTTTTTCGATCTACTTATGTTTTGGTTCATTTCGATCCTTTTGTTTCTTTTTAAATTATCACTATCTTATATGTCACTTCCTTCGAGATTTCTTGGAGAGAGTACTACTGTCTTTTATTCCAAGCATCTATGGTTCTAGCTAAGTGAACTTTTACTTGTTCTGAAGTTTTGTTCATTCTTTTTTTCGTTTTGTTGTTTATTTACTTTCTTGTTTCGGTATTTCTTTTAGGTTTTACGATTTTCTTGTATAATTATTGTTCTTTTTTCGCACATTACCATGGGTGTTTACTTTTTCCATCTGCTTGTATCACTCCTTTTGTATTGTTTCTCATCTTCGTATGTTTTTGTAGTACCTATATGTAATTCTTGTCTTTGTCACCTGTTTGTGGCTGACAAAGGGTAAAAACCGAAATCTCTCTTGTTTCATGTGAACTGTTGTTTGTAAAACTGTTTCAATAGCATTTTATTGGTTTATATACTTATATGTAACTATCACTCATTGCTAGGTTTCTTTGTTTTGCCTTTCTTAACAAGTTAAAATATGTACAGGCATTACTGATTGCTACTAGCATCACCAGACCACCAGAAAATTGTTTTCTTCCATCTAAATATAAGAATAAAATGAATGAGATCCTGTGATTTTTAAACTCACAGAATTATCTTAATTCACTTAAAAGTGTGTATAGCTGATAAAATTTAAACCATATTGTTGATGAATGTTAACTATTACTATTGTTATTCTTATGTAATGTGTAAACTGTTAAGTTACACTGCCTTTAAAGCAAGTAGTAGTTTTAACTCTTTGACTCCAGACCAACGCTATGAGCGTTGCAAAATTCAACACGCCGTGCCAGAGCAACGCTCAGAGCATGGTTTTTAGTTTATCACGAATAAACCCTAAAAATCGTCCGCTTAATGCAGTTCATATATTAAAACTCATAGAATGACTTCCGCTACTATTTAAACAACTAATTTGACTTTAGTTAATCAGCACATGTGCGTGTTTTGATGTTATTATCACAATTTTTGTGAAGATTCGTGTGTTTACGATTTTCGTTGTTTTTGCTAGAGAAATATGTCACGCTTTATATTTACATTTTCTAAGTCTCCTAAGCAAATAATTGTGTCAAACTACTTTGAAACATTGCTGACATTGATGATGATTGTTTGGTAGTCACAGTTTGTTGTCAAAATATGGAATATATGCAGAAAAGCTAGACACACTAGATTTAGTTGATGAGTGGGCGTAGTCATATTCTGGCCGATCAAAAAGCAACAAAACTAGACCTACCGTAACATCTAATCACTAGTTCTTGGTAGAAGATGAAGCTAGGGATACTATTAAAACATTAAACAAGAGTAAAAAAGTATTTATATGACGTTATTCTTATTGAAAATTACGTAATGCACGATTGCATAATTTATTTTTTTCTTACAAAGGACCACAGAAAAACTGGTGCGAATAACACTAAATGTACTAATTTTGGCCATAAGAATGTTTTTTTTACTTTGTATATGGATTAACTTGACGTTTGAAGACTAAAAAGAAAGTTTTATTGTCTACGACAGTAATTTGTCTTTGGTAAGATCGTATTCCACAGTCAACTTTTTAGCGTTTTTCAATTTTACATGCAAAATGATTAAATTATACCGAACATACTTGTGTTAATACTACCACAGACATTATATATTTGAATTCTCTATCCATTTCCCTACAGTTTGGTATATAATAAGTACATGTTCAAAGGAAAATTCCCAAACAAATTTAGACTGAAAGATGAACACTTCACTCTATAAAATTCTGCCCACAAAAAAAGTCTTGCACAGCGTGCAAAATAACTCTGGAATGAATGAGTTAAAAGAAAGTCATTTAGCTGTACTAAAATAAAAACAAAATATTGAGTACTGACAATATTGCTGGTATAAAATAAAGAGATACAAGTTCTGTAGTTTTAGTGTCAACTGTCCTTATCTTGTTTGTTATAACATTGATGTCAGTATTAAGTTTCTTTATGTTTATTACCCAGACAACAAGAACAGTTGAAGCCAACATTTCAGATGTAACACTTGGAATAAAACAGGAAGTGCACTGTGAGGTGAGAGTGTAGCTCAGACATGATTCTTGTACTTTTGTTTTATAGAAGACAATGTCTTCAGCAGTGGTTCTCAACCTGTGGGTAACGACCCAATTTTGTTATCATTGGGAAGCAGGGGAACTCCATAACGCCTCATCAATTTCCAAAGTGATTCTCTGTCTACACTGTCAAATGCTTTTTCATAGTCCACAAATCCGATATATAGTGATGAATTCCATTCCAGACTTTGTTCAACTATTATTCTCAAAGTGGCTATCTGGTCTGTACAGGATCTGATTTGTCAAAAATCTGTTTGTTCATCTCTCAGTTTCTTGTCTATCCAAGGATAATCCTATTTAATACTTTTCCTGGCACTGATAGTAACACTATCCCTCTATAATTTGTGCACTCTTGTAAATTTCCCTTCTTAGGCAACTTAACCAGATATCCTTCCTTCCATTCTGCTGGTATCTCTTCCTTTTCCCAGACTTTACCAAGTAATTTATATAACATCTCTGTAGCCATGTTGAAAACAGCTTTGATGGCCTCTGCTGGAATGCCATCAGGTCCAGAAACTTTTCCATCTCTTAGAAGCTTTATGGCTTTCTTTATTTCTTCCTTCGTTGGTCTTTCACCGTTAATTTGTAGCTCTTCTTCTGCTGGCTGGATATCAGGGGGGTTTTGTGGAGCTGGTCTATTGAGAAGGTCCTCAAAATATTCTGCCCACCTCTTCATTTGCTCTTGTATATTGCTGAGCAGTTTTCCATTCTTGTCTTTTATGAGGCAACTTGTTTGCCTGTATTTCCCTGTCAGCTTCTTTGTGCTGTTATACAGTTCTCTCATATTTCCTTTGGCTGCAGCATCTTCTGCCTCTCTTGCCAACTCCTCAATATACTTCCTCTTGTCTCTTTTGATACTTCTTTTTACTTCTTTGTTTGCTTCTGTGTACACTTCTTGAGCCTTGGCTTTGGAACTTCTGGTTTTACTTGTGTTTAATTCTGCTTTCTTGTTTTTTTCTGTCTTTTATCTTATTGATGGTTTCTTTTGTTATCCATGCTTTTTGTTGTCGCTCCCTTTTCCCCAGTATTTCTCCACATGTCTCATTCTATACAGTTTTGATTTGCTGCCAATAGTCTTCTGTATTCTCTACATCTTCCAGCTGTTGGAGCACTTTGAATTTGTTGGATATTGTGACCGCAAATTTGTCTCTTGTTTCATGTCTTAGATGTCCTACATTAAATTGTTGTCTATAATTTTGCATTGTTGCATATCTCTTGATTTTTATTTTGGCCATCAGAAGGTGGTGATCTTCTTTTCTTTCTTTCTTTGGGTCTAATATTTTGCTGTGATACCCTGTTCAACCAAAACCCATTGAAGGGTTGCAAACGGTTATATTGGGGTATATAGTGTGTTAACATCTTCGCTGGTATCATTTTCCTAGTCCTGGAAATGATTAGCCCTGAAAAGGACTACTAGCTGACTGTCTGGATCCTTCGTCGTTGCTTGTATTTTTATGGTGTCGTGGCGTTCTCATGAAGTTCCTTTCCTGCCTTACAGGTTACAAACGGTTGTATTGCGGTATATAGGGTGTTAGCGTTAGTCTTCGTTGGTATCGCTTTCCGAGTCCTTGAGCTGATTGTTCCTGTAAAGGACCACTAGCTGCCTGTTCTGTAGCTACTTGTTGTCTGTTACCGGTTTGTGTTGTTCAAAGGCTGTCGCTATTATTTTTGGTAGCATCTCCATTATGGTTTTTAAAATTATGTTTATTTCCGCTGCTTCTCTTCTTTCTAGTTTGCTTTGTATTTCCTGCACGATTTCGGTTTTTATTTTGTCTTTAGTTTCTTTGTTTTGTTCTCTACTTTTTGTAATGGTATCCTCAGCTATCTTTCTCTCTGTTTCAATTCTTTTGAGGATTTCTTCGTTCTCTTCCTTTAGCTCTGTGAGTTTGACGATGTCGACTTCTATCTCGTGTTTGATAGTTTTCATTTCCTGTAATATTGCCTGGGCGCTCTGTACGGCTCCTATTGTTTCGTCTCTTATGGCATCTGAGTCTTCGTTGTGTTGCTTGTTCGTCTCGACTTTGAGTTGTTGTTTTATGTCTCGCATATCTGTGGCTAGTCTTATCAGCTGGGCTCTTGTGTGCTGTTCTTGTTTACCGGTGCCGCCTGAAGCCACTCGGTTTCTTGCTTCTCTGAAGGAGATGTTTTTTGTTATCGATTCCTTCAGTATGGTCTTAGTCTCATGGAAGATCGGACATCCACGGTATCTTGCCCCGTGGTTCCCAAGACAGTTTGCGCAGGTTCTGTTGGAGTTGCGAGCTTTATAGTTGCTATCATCTTTCGCATGGGGACATTCATTGTATACGTGGCTTCCCGCACAGTATCGACAAACTATCTCTCTCCTGCATGTTTTCTTGGTATGCGAGAATTGTTGGCAGTTTGAGCACTGCATAACAGGAGGAATGTACTCTTCTGTTTTTCGACATCTATCGTCCAGGTTAAGTTGCCTTGGTCTTGAAGACCCTTCAATAGTTAGGATAATCAAGTTGGTGTCCTTCTTGTCCCATGTCTTCAGTCTTTCCACCTGTGTAATTTTTATGTTCTTGTTTTCTGTTTGCAGGCGGCTGTGGATTTCTTGTGTAGACCGACTGTTGTCGACCCCTCTCACAACCATCTTTTTGGTCTTCTTGAAGATCTCCACAGTAGCTTTAATCTGGTGGGGCAGCTGGACTTCTTTGTGCCCGGACTCTAGCTCGATCATTAGTTGGTTTGTTTTCTCCGTCTTGTTTAGAGTTATGATAACTCCGTTGTCGTGTCTTGAAACTTTAGATATGCTTCTCCTGCCCGTTATTGACTCAAGTATGCCGATTACTTTGTCGTCGGGTAGGGCCCTGAGCGAGGCCTCACCTCCAGACATCTGGGTGATCTTAATTATTCTTTCCTGTAGTGCCACGTTGGATACTGCGTTTTGATGCTTGCGAAGTTGGCACGTTCCAACTTCTGTCTCAGATAGTGTGTACGGTCTGCGGGACGGATTCGCATTCTGGCTTGTCTGCATCTGGTCAAGTTTCACCGGAGTTGGCTGGTCACTGTATGTTGGAGACTCGACAATGACATCTCGTTTTGCCGGTGGATTGATTTTGTTGGGTTTCAATGCTTTGTTACCCTCTGTCTTCGATGTTGCCTTGTCACTGCACAATGTAGCTACCGCCTCGACACCTTGTTTCAGCGGTGATGTTGCTAAGTCTGGTTTTGGAGCTTGTTTGTCATCTGTCTTCGAATCTTTGGGTCGATCATCGGTCGTAGTATCAGAGGTTACGTTGTTCGTCTTCTGAGAGGGACTGGCCACGACGCTAGGAGTATCCGTGCTCTCTGGATGCCTCTGTTTGCTCTTTGTAGGTTCTTGCTTGATGCTGCTGACAAGTGTTTGAGGGCTTGTATACACTTTCCTCTTTTTAGCTTGTTGCTTGGTACGAGTCATTTTTGTAAATTCTGACGGCTGTGTTCGCCCTGAAAAGGACGCTCGTTTTAGTATAGTGCTGTCTTCACGAGAAAGTCTTGTTCCGAAAAAAGATGAGGTGGTGATCTGATGCCACATCTGCCCTTTTATATACCTGTAAATCCTGCAATGATGATCTAAATTTTTGTTTATGCATATATGATCAATCTGATTTTCTGTTCTATGGTATGGTGATATCCATGTTGCCTTGTGCATTCTCTTATGAGGAAACATGCATCCTCCTATAGCCAGTTGATTTGAAGCACAGAAGTTTGAGAATAGTTCCCCATTTTCATTCATTATTCCTAGCCCATGTTTTCCCATGACTTCTTCAAAGCCAGTGTTGACTGTACCTATCTTTGCATTCTTGTCACCCATCAAAATTGTGATGTCTCTTCTTTTTACTTTTTCCACAATTTCCTGTAGTCTAGTCTTCTTCTTCTCGTTCGCTGTTGTTTAGAAATGTCTACACAAGAAGTCCTGTTCTCTGGATGTATGTTGCTGTGGTTGAAAGTTCTTCAAGATTCCGAAACAGCTTTGTGTGGATGTGCATCTCTGTGGGCCAATGTTCAGTTTGCAATTGACTAAGCATGTGGCAGTCTTGCAGGATGTGTTCGGCTGTCTGCGCTGCCTGTCCACACGTACATAGGGGTGATGGGACCAATCTCAGTCTGTATAAGTGACTGTTCAGTCTGTTATGTCCTGTTCTAATACAGAACAGGATCACTTGTTTTGCTCGATCAAGATAGTGATAGTTGTCTCTTTGTTGGTCAATTTTCCTGATGGCCTTGATAACTGTCTTCTTTTCCTGGAATGTGATTGTTTGTTCTTTTTATTCCTGTGTTGCTCCCTCTTTTGCTAACGTATCTGCTCTTTCATTTCCTGGTATGCCACAGTGTGATGGTATCCACTGTAGCACTACCCTTCTTTTGATATTTACTTCGTATAGGACTTTGTTTAAATCTGGCAGTTTATCACTGTTGAGGGCTTGCAGAACTGACATTGCATCGGTAAGGAATACAACCTGCTGACATTGGCTTATTGTTATTTATTATTCCTGCAGCAATGCTTAAGGCCTGTACTTCAGCAGCGTAGTTTGAACAGAATATTCCAGTAGGTGAACAGGTGGATTCGTTTTCTTTGTCTGGATAGACCACATAAACTCCTGCGCCTCCGTTCTTCACTGCTGTGGTTGCAGATCCATGAGCACTTGAATGATATCTATCATGGCAAACATTTACCGGTGGCCCTTCATTTCAATAGGCCTGATCATTCAGGTAAATCCGATATCCATATCACTGCCTTCCGTTCATGTGTCGGTGATGGTTGGACTCGCTTTTCATTGGAGAATCGTCTTATTTTTCAAATGGGCGTTTTATTTCCTAAAGGGCTTAATGTTCAAAATCATTTTGCATAAATTCTGGTAACTTTTCTCTCTTTTTCATTCTTCTTTATTCTTTGTTTTTTTTTTTCCCGATCTACTTATGTTTTGGTTCATTTCGATCCTTTTGTTTCTTTTTAAATTATCGCTATCTTATATGTCACTTCCTTCGAGATTTCTTGGAGAGAGTACTACTGTCTTTTATTCCAAGCATCTATGGTTCTAGCTAAGTGAACTTTTACTTGTTCTGAAGTTTTGTTCATTCTTTTTTTCGTTTCGTTGTTTATTTACTTTCTTGTTTTGGTATTTCTTTTAGGTTTTACGATTTTCTTGTATAATTATTGTTCTTTTTTCGCACATTACCATGGGTGTTTACTTTTTCCATCTGCTTGTATCGCTCCTTTTGTATTGTTTCTCATCTTCGTATGTTTTTGTAGTACCTATATGTAATTCTTGTCTTTGTCACCTGTTTGTGGCTGACAAAGGGTAAAAACCGAAATCTCTCTTGTTTCATGTGAACTGTTGTTTGTAAAACTGATTCAATAGCATTTTATTGGTTTATATACTTATATGTAACTATCACTCATTGCTAGGTTTCTTTGTTTTGTCTTTCTTAACAAGTTAAAATATGTACAGGCATTACTGATTGCTACTAGCATCACCAGACCACCAGAAAATTGTTTTCTTCCATCTAAATATAAGAATAAAATGAATGAGATCCTGTGATTTTTAAACTCACAGAATTATCTTAATTCACTTAAAAGTGTGTATAGCTGATAAAATTTAAACCATATTGTTGATGAATGTTAACTATTACTATTGTTATTCTTATGTAATGTGTAAACTGTTAAGTTACACTGCCTTTAAAGCAAGTAGTAGTTTTAACTCTTTGACTCCAGACCAACGCTCTGAGCGTTGCAAAATTCAACACGCCGTGCCAGAGCAACGCTCAGAGCGTGGTTTTTAGTTTATCACGAATAAACCCTAAAAATCGTCCGCTTAATGCAGTTCATATATTAAAACTCATAGAATGACTTCCGCTACTATTTAAACAACTAATTTGACTTTAGTTAATCAGCACATGTGCGTGTTTTGATGTTATTATCACAATTTTTGTGAAGATTCGTGTGTTTACGATTTTCGTTGTTTTTGCTAGAGAAATATGTCACGCTTTATATTTACATTTTCTAAGTCTCCTAAGCAAATAATTGTGTCAAACTACTTTGAAACATTGCTGACATTGATGATGATTGTTTGGTAGTCACAGTTTGTTGTCAAAATACGGAATATATGCAGAAAAGCTAGACACACTAGATTTAGTTGATGAGTGGGCGTAGTCATATTCTGGCCGATCAAAAAGCAACAAAACTAGACCTACCGTAACATCTAATCACTAGTTCTTGGTAGAAGATGAAGCTAGGGATACTATTAAAACATTAAACAAGAGTAAAAAAGTATTTATATGACGTTATTCTTATTGAAAATTACGTAATGCACGATTGCATAATTTATTTTTTTCTTACAAAGGACCACAGAAAAACTGGTGCGAATAACACTAAATGTACTAATTTTGGCCATAAGCATGTTTTTTTTACTTTGTATATGGATTAACTTGACGTTTGAAGACTAAAAAGAAAGTTTTATTGTCTACGACAGTAATTTGTCTTTGGTAAGATCGTATTCTACAGTCAACTTTTTAGCGTTTTTCAATTTCACATGCAAAATGATTAAATTATACCGAACATACTTGTGTTAATACTACCACAGACATTATATATTTGAATTCTCTATCCATTTCCCTACAGTTTGGTATATAATAAGTACATGTTCAAAGGAAAATTCCCAAACAAATTTAGACTGAAAGATGAACACTTCACTCTATAAAATTCTGCCCACAAAAAAAGTCTGGCACAGCGTGCAAAATAACTCTGGAATGAATGAGTTAAAAGAAAGTCATTTAGCTGTACTAAAATAAAAACAAAATATTGAGTACTGACAATATTGTTGGTATAAAATAAAGAGATACAAGTTCTGTAGTTTTAGTGTCAACTGTCCTTATCTTGTTTGTTATAACATTGATGTCAGTATTAAGTTTCTTTATGTTTATTACCCAGACAACAAGAACAGTTGAAGCCAACATTTCAGATGTAACACTTGGAATAAAACAGGAAGTGCACTGTGAGGTGAGAGTGTAGCTCAGACATGATTCTTGTACTTTTGTTTTATAGAAGACAATGTCTTCAGCAGTGGTTCTCAACCTGTGGGTAACGACCCAATTTTGTTATCATTGGGAAGCAGGGGAACTCCATAACGCCTCATCAATTTCCAAAGTGATTCTCTGTCTACACTGTCAAATGCTTTTTCATAGTCCACAAATCCGATATATAGTGATGAATTCCATTCCAGACTTTGTTCAACTATTATTCTCAAAGTGGCTATCTGGTCTGTACAGGATCTGTTTTGTCAAAAACCTGTTTGTTCATCTCTCAGTTTCTTGTCTATCCAAGGATAATCCTATTTAATACTTTTCCTGGCACTGATAGTAACACTATCCCTCTATAATTTGTGCACTCTTGTAAATTTCCCTTCTTAGGCAACTTAACCAGATATCCTTCCTTCCATTCTGCTGGTATCTCTTCCTTTTCCCAGACTTTACCAAGTAATTTATATAACATCTCTGTAGCCATGTTGAAAACAGCTTTGATGGCCTCTGCTGGAATGCCATCAGGTCCAGAAACTTTTCCATCTCTTAGAAGCTTTATGGCTTTCTTTATTTCTTCCTTCGTTGGTCTTTCACCGTTAATTTGTAGCTCTTCTTCTGCTGGCTGGATATCAGGGGGTTTTGTGGAGCTGGTCTATTGAGAAGGTCCTCAAAATATTCTGCCCACCTCTTCATTTGCTCTTGTATATTGCTGAGCAGTTTTCCATTCTTGTCTTTTATGAGGCAACTTGTTTGCCTGTATTTCCCTGTCAGCTTCTTTGTGCTGTTATACAGTTCTCTCATATTTCCTTTGGCTGCAGCATCTTCTGCCTCTCTTGCCAACTCCTCAATATACTTCCTCTTGTCTCTTTTGATACTTCTTTTTACTTCTTTGTTTGCTTCTGTGTACACTTCTTGAGCCTTGGCTTTGGAACTTCTGGTTTTACTTGTGTTTAATTCTGCTTTCTTGTTTTTTTCTGTCTTTTATCTTATTGATGGTTTCTTTTGTTATCCATGCTTTTTGTTGTCGCTCCCTTTTCCCCAGTATTTCTCCACATGTCTCATTCTATACAGTTTTGATTTGCTGCCAATAGTCTTCTGTATTCTCTACATCTTCCAGCTGTTGGAGCACTTTGAATTTGTTGGATATTGTGACCGCAAATTTGTCTCTTGTTTCATGTCTTAGATGTCCTACATTAAATTGTTGTCTATAATTTTGCATTGTTGCATATCTCTTGATTTTTATTTTGGCCATCAGAAGGTGGTGATCTGATGCCACATCTGCCCTTTTATATACCTGTAAATCCTGCAATGATGATCTAAATTTTTGTTTATGCATATATGATCAATCTGATTTTCTGTTCTATGGTATGGTGATATCCATGTTGCCTTGTGCATTCTCTTATGAGGAAACATGCATCCTCCTATAGCCAGTTGATTTGAAGCACAGAAGTTTGAGAATAGTTCCCCATTTTCATTCATTATTCCTAGCCCATGTTTTCCCATGACTTCTTCAAAGCCAGTGTTGACTGTACCTATCTTTGCATTCTTGTCACCCATCAAAATTGTGATGTCTCTTCTTTTTACTTTTTCCACAATTTCCTGTAGTCTAGTCTTCTTCTTCTCGTTCGCTGTTGTTTAGAAATGTCTACACAAGAAGTCCTGTTCTCTGGATGTATGTTGCTGTGGTTGAAAGTTCTTCAAGATTCCGAAACAGCTTTGTGTGGATGTGCATCTCTGTGGGCCAATGTTCAGTTCGCAATTGACTAAGCATGTGGCAGTCTTGCAGGATGTGTTCGGCTGTCTGCGCTGCCTGTCCACACGTACATAGGGGTGATGGGACCAATCTCAGTCTGTATAAGTGACTGTTCAGTCTGTTATGTCCTGTTCTAATACAGAACAGGATCACCTGTTTTGCTCGATCAAGATAGTGATAGTTGTCTCTTTGTTGGTCAATTTTCCTGATGGCCTTGATAACTGTCTTCTTTTCCTGGAATGTGATTGTTTGTTCTTTTTGTTCCTGTGTTGCTCCCTCTTTTGCTAACGTATCTGCTCTTTCATTTCCTGGTATGCCACAGTGTGATGGTATCCACTGTAGCACTACCCTTCTTTTGATATTTACTTCGTATAGGACTTTGTTTAAATCTGGCAGTTTATCACTGTTGAGGGCTTGCAGAACTGACATTGCATCGGTAAGGAATACAACCTGCTGACATTGGCTTATTGTTATTTATTATTCCTGCAGCAATGCTTAAGGCCTGTACTTCAGCAGCGTAGTTTGAACAGAATATTCCAGTAGGTGAACAGGTGGATTCGTTTTCTTTGTCTGGATAGACCACATAAACTCCTGCGCCTCCGTTCTTCACTGCTGTGGTTGCAGATCCATGAGCACTTGAATGATATCTATCATGGCAAACATTTACCGGTGGCCCTTCATTTCAATAGGCCTGATCATTCAGGTAAATCCGATATCCATATCACTGCCTTCCGTTCATGTGTCGGTGATGGTTGGACTCGCTTTTCATTGGAGAATCGTCTTATTTTTCAAATGGGCGTTTTATTTCCTAAAGGGCTTAATGTTCAAAATCATTTTGCATAAATTCTGGTAACTTTTCTCTCTTTTTCATTCTTCTTTATTCTTTGTTTTTTTTTTTCGATCTACTTATGTTTTGGTTCATTTCGATCCTTTTGTTTCTTTTTAAATTATCGCTATCTTATATGTCACTTCCTTCGAGATTTCTTGGAGAGAGTACTACTGTCTTTTATTCCAAGCATCTATGGTTCTAGCTAAGTGAACTTTTACTTGTTCTGAAGTTTTGTTCATTCTTTTTTTCGTTTCGTTGTTTATTTACTTTCTTGTTTCGGTATTTCTTTTAGGTTTTACGATTTTCTTGTATAATTATTGTTCTTTTTTCGCACATTACCATGGGTGTTTACTTTTTCCATCTGCTTGTATCGCTCCTTTTGTATTGTTTCTCATCTTCGTATGTTTTTGTAGTACCTATATGTAATTCTTGTCTTTGTCACCTGTTTGTGGCTGACAAAGGGTAAAAACCGAAATCTCTCTTGTTTCATGTGAACTGTTGTTTGTAAAACTGTTTCAATAGCATTTTATTGGTTTATATACTTATATGTAACTATCACTCATTGCTAGGTTTCTTTGTTTTGTCTTTCTTAACAAGTTAAAATATGTACAGGCATTACTGATTGCTACTAGCATCACCAGACCACCAGAAAATTGTTTTCTTCCATCTAAATATAAGAATAAAATGAATGAGATCCTGTGATTTTTAAACTCACAGAATTATCTTAATTCACTTAAAAGTGTGTATAGCTGATAAAATTTAAACCATATTGTTGCTGAATGTTAACTACTACTATTGTTATTCTTATGTAATGTGTAAACTGTTAAGTTACACTGCCTTTAAAGCAAGTAGTAGTTTTAACTCTTTGACTCCAGACCAACGCTATGAGCATTGCAAAATTCAACACGCCGTGCCAGAGCAACGCTCAGAGCGTGGTTTTTAGTTTATCACGAATAAACCCTAAAAATCGTCCGCTTAATGCAGTTCATATATTAAAACTCGTAGAATGACTTCCGCTACTATTTAACCTTTAGCACGCTGCCGGCGAGATATCTCGCCGAACGCAACCTATGTTCTGCCAGCTGGAGGCGATATGTCTCGCCTTGCGGCTGTCATCGGGAAACTGATTTATAATGTGTGTACACGTGATCTGAAAACCGGATGCAAAAATTGAATCTTCTGTAAAAGAGATTTTACTTCCTTTTCTGACTCTTAGTTGTAAAGGGTGTGATAGCGTACATTTTCTGTGCAATTTTCAAATCGAAATCAATCTGCATGGATCAAGCTGCCATTTTACCTGAAGTTTTCATGGATGCTGATTCAGATGATGAGTGGTTGGAAGGGTTTACTAGTACTGGTGTTTCGGTCCATGGTCCGAATATGGGTGATGTTGAAGGGGAAGATAGTGATGTGTCAAGTGTTGGTGATGATTTTGAAGAAGTCAATGTTGTTAGAGCACCTTCTGGTTACAACCACGAATGGCTCCGCAACTTCGACCAAGTTGTGGGACCTGTGGGCGTTGACGATGACATTTCTGAGGTAGATGTGTTCCGTTTGTTCATCACAGATGATGTTGTGAACACATTAGTTACAGAAACTAATCGTTATGCCTATCAGGTTGGTGATACAAGAGGGCAAGATATTCGTGCCGCATCCCGTGTGGCGTTGTGGACCGATGTCACAGCTGACGAGATGAGGGCATTTCTTGCTTTGCTTCTGTTGATGGGTGTAACGAAAAGATCGTCATTTGATTTGTATTGGTCAAATGACTGTTTCCTTGACATGCCAGGATTCAAGAAAGTGATGAGTAGGGACAGGTTTCTGTCTATCTTATCTTTTCTACACCTCGTGGACAATACAACTGCTGCACCATGAGGGCACCCTGACCACAGCAAAGCCTTCAAAATCAAATCGTTTGTTGACACTCTTCTCCCTCTATGGCAAAGCCATTACATACCATCTAAAGAGCTAAGTGTTGATGAAAGTATGATAGCTTTCAAAGGTAGGACCAGCCTTATGCAGTACATGCCCAACAAACCCTCTAAGTGGGATATGAAAGCCTGGGGCCTAGCTGACTCCAAGACAGGCTACCTCTGGAATTGGCAGCTCTACCTTGGGAAGGAAGACAATGTGGACCCTACTAGAGGGGTTGCTCACCGCGTTGTCACCTCCCTTGTTGCTCCCCTGTATGGGCATGGCCATGTTGTGTACATGGACAACTTTTTCTCTTCGCCTGCCCTGTTCACAGAGCTTGGGGATAATCAGACAGGGGCTTGCGGCACACTGCGGACCAACCGCCGAGGGGTCCCCCCACAACTCAAGTTGGCGAACCCAAAGCTGGTGACCCTCCCATGACTGTTAGAGAAGGCAACATCCTCTATATGTCATGGTTTGACAAGAGGCCAGTGAATCTAATGACAACTGCACACGATGCGCAGACCTTCAGGAAGGATCCAAACATCACGCTGGCAATGTGCGGATCGTGGACAAGCCATGCGCTATCCAAGCCTATTCCTGTCACATGGGAGGTATTGATCGTGTGGACAAACAGTTGACATACTACATGGTTCTACACAGGAGCAGCAAATGGTGGAAGAAAATATTCTTCTACCTGTTGGAAGTTTGCTTTGTCAATTCGCTTGTCCTGTGGAGGGCCAAGCATCCGTCTCGTATCAAGGCGGAAACATTCCGTCTGCGGATTGCTCATGGGCTGCTTGAAGGGTACCAGTCTAGGGTCACAGCCCGCAGAGGAAGGTTATCTGACATTGCACCAGCAAGATTGGTTATGGGGGAACACTACCTGACTCTTAACCCTAAACGTCTGGCTAGCGGCACGCCTTCCAAGCCAGACTGTGTTGTGTGTTCCAGCAGGGACACGGGCAAGAAGCGCCACCAGACCCAATTCGTGTGCCGTAGGTGTGTAATACCTCTCTGTCCATATCCCTGCTTTGAGCGTTATCACACTCTGCTCAATTTTAAGGCAGATTGCACCAAAAGGCTGCACCAGGAGTGAGGTAAGGCTATTTTTTTGTTGATTTTTTTTTTTTTTTTTTCACCAGTCTTCTTCTCCTATCACATCAACAAAATGACGTCATCAGTGATGTCATCCATTTATCTCTATACAGACCAAAAATTAGAGCAATTGGCCAAAAAACAAAAAATATATAGAATTTACAAGTCATCCACTATAAAAAATGGGGTTTTGTGAAAAAGAATGCAGCTGCAGGACAAATTTTTTGGAAAAGAATGCAGCGTGCTAAAGGTTAAACAACTAATTTGACTTTAGTTAATCAGCACATGTGCGTGTTTTGATGTTATTATCACAATTTTTGTGAAGATTCGTGTGTTTACGATTTTCGTTGTTTTTGCTAGAGAAATATGTCACGCTTTATATTTACATTTTCTAAGTCTCCTAAGCAAATAATTGTGTCAAACTACTTTGAAACATTGCTGACATTGATGATGATTGTTTGGTAGTCACAGTTTGTTGTCAGAATACGGAATATATGCAGAAAAGCTAGACACACTAGATTTAGTTGATGAGTGGGCGTAGTCATATTCTGGCCGATAAAAAAGCAACAAAACTAGACCTACCGTAACATCTAATCACTATTTCTTGGTAGAAGATGAAGCTAGGGATACTATTAAAACATTAAACAAGAGTAAAAAAGTATTTATATGACGTTATTCTTATTGAAAATTACGTAATGCACGATTGCATAATTTATTTTTTTCTTACAAAGGACCACAGAAAAACTGGTGCGAATAACACTAAATGTACTAATTTTGGCCATAAGCATGTTTTTTTTTACTTTGTATATGGATTAACTTGACGTTTGAAGACTAAAAAGAAAGTTTTATTGTCTACGACAGTAATTTGTCTTTGGTAAGATCGTATTCTACAGTCAACTTTTTAGCGTTTTTCAATTTTACATGCAAAATGATTAAATTATACCGAACATACTTGTGTTAATACTACCACAGACATTATATATTTGAATTCTCTATCCATTTCCCTACAGTTTGGTATATAATAAGTACATGTTCAAAGGTGTAGTGAAATTGACAGAGATACAACGGTAAAATTCCTCCCAAGGATAACATTTAAGGATAAAAACATAATGCGTAGGCTGCTGATGTACATGATCGCCTAGACCGCGGGTCATCACCCTCCATAAATTTGACTTGCTAGACCGGAGGGGAACGGAGGATCAAAAAGGAAAAAAATATGACTGGAAAGGCTAAAGAGACGCAATTGGGGGGGGAAATGGATGAAAGTAAAAAATCCACGTTCCCCAAATTGACACGAGGTACGGAATTGGACGTTTTGCGATACCAAGCGCTTGATTTGAATTTGAGCGGAAGAACGCAGATGTCTGAAAAAATTACAAAAATTAAAAAGTAAATTTTTCTTAATATTAATGTTAGGAATATAAAAATTAGCTGGCCAGATGGCCTATTCTGAGCAGTGAACTAATATGGTTTTAATTTTACAGACGGATAGATAATATTGAAAATAATGACAAAAGACAGTGTAGTTCACATCATCGACAGACTGAATTGAATCTAAAGTGTGGTTATTTGCACACAAAAACACGACCTTGGACACAGGTGTTCAAATTTACTTAGCATAAAAGTGAAGGGACATTGGTGGTAGCTGTGTCTAAATATAACTTTTTACAACAAAAATTTGAAGGGGAGAGAACGGTTGGGTCAAAAATCGAGCACAATTTTGTAGAAACACAAGTAGAGACGGACAGACTAACAGATAACCATCCATACGTGACTGAAGCTTGACTGAAATGACTTTAGTGAGGAAATTTGAAATTAAAAATAAACCTCGGCAGTGATTGGCCACAGACAATCATATTATTAGCGCTCAGAGCGCATTTGGGGTCATTCTTCAATAATTGTTCAGTGTTAGACACAGATTTTAAAGTGTGGTGTTTTCCCATATGAAAGACAGTGAGTTAAATTTAGGGACGCCATCCTATAGCCAGCAGCTCAGCTGAGTTTTGCTAGCACTTCTGTGTTAATTATTCATAATCTGGTAAGATTGAAATTATTTCTTTATATATTTTGAATATTGTTTCATGTTCGAGTGATTTGATACTGCCATATCATAATCTAGCCTTACAAACAAGTAGGGATTTTGCTCTAGACCCCCCGCCCAAGTCAGGGTCTAGGGACTAACAATGTACCTAAACACCAGCAAGGATTATGCAAGACAGATCAAGAGTTGAGAATAAGGAAACATATTACCTATCCTCTTTTAGGGTAGAAAACTAATAATTATTTTTCAGAATCTATAGTCTGGGAGGATCTATCGGATGTAAACCCACCATGGTAACTGTGCTGTTTGGTCAGAGAGATCTGACCTGTCTGTATAATGTGGTTGTTGTGTCAGTGTGGTGTCCAGACGTGGGTAGAGAATAGATTTTGACACATGGCCCATACTTTGATTGCAGAGCTGCGAGTTTCTGTCGTCAACGAAGCAGTATCTATTCGGGTGGTGATTTACACAAGTGTATCTGTGCAGTCCTTGTGACAGAGACCACCATTATTGCCCGCCAGCACGGAGAGGTGGGACCACCTGATTTCAGCACCAGAGCTACAAATACCAGATGAGTGAGCCTCTGGTCTGCTGGATATTCACCAACCCCATTTAGTTGCAGATACCCCATAAAAATTCCCACCATTTTCTGGACACTGTGTAGTCAATATAGACAGGTGTGATGAGACCACCCCAACAGCACAGACAATAAATATCCTCCCTAGTAGCTGACTACCAGAACATTTTAATAAAACTAACTATTCTAGTACTTAAATATGTACACTTTTGCATTTATTATGTAACATTCCATGCATAATTTTCATAAATTTTAAATCCTTCTTTTAAAACAAGTTCTGGTCAAAATAAAACTTGATCCAGAACAAATAAATGTAATATAATTATATCAAAAACTTTACACACGTGAGTTAGTTCAGTGTATTGTAACACTTGTTAATCTTATTAGTCTTGTTAAATATCTATGGGTATATTTATAACTATCACACCACAGTACACATCATAACCCTAGACACTTTACGCAGCTACATTCATAAAAAAAAAATTAAGTGTGAGGTCGTAGTGGTAGCAAGAAAGGCCTTCTGACAATTCTCAATTACATTTTATCTCAGGAGCCTTCACAGCTGGCCTCATACAATTTACATGTAGTACCATCATCATCATACAATACCACTACATATATTGGGGTCTTGTCCAGGGATAATTAGCCCAACAGTAATATTAAGATCTCCTGGTGGGAGAAATAAAAGTAGGGAAATAAATTGTAAAATTTCCTTTAAAATTAAAAGTGTCCCTGCAGATAAAAGTTGGTGAATCTTCACAGCCAGTAATAATTAATTAGTTAACTGGTTAGTTAGAATTAGTTAGATTATAGTCATAAGAAGTACTTAGCTTGTATATTATTATATTGTCTGAAAAGTATGGCTGAGCTAGCAAAGTTTAGATCAGCTGCTGTGCTCACTGCGAAGGAGATGGGGATGGATGGTCAAATTTTAATTCAATACGTAACGACTGAATGTGATAAATATATTGAAAGGGAAGATAGAAAGGTAGCTGAAGAGAAGAGGTTACAAATTGAGGCTGATAGAGAAATTAAGAGGCTGCAGATTGAGGCAGAAGAAAAAAGGCTGACTGCAGAAAGGGAGGCAGAAGAAAAACGACAGCAAAGGGAGGCAGAAGAAAAACGACAGCAAAGGGAGGCAGAAGAAAAAAGGTTGACTGCCGAAAGGGAGGCAGAAGATAGAAGGTTGCAGAGGGAGCACGAATTACGACTAAGGGAGCTGGAATTACCAGGCCCGGCTCCTGAAAATGGTGCCAGCCCTTTTGCCTCAGATGCTACGCCCAGTATGGGAGCCTCAAACTCAGCTATGGGGTTTCATTTAGACCATTTTGTTGAGAAAGACGATGACATAGAGGGGTACCTAGGACGTTTTGAGTTATTAGCTACTACATATGGGTTAGAGAGAGAGAGGTGGAGTTTAAAGCTATCACAGGGATTGAGGGGTGCTTCTTATGAAGTATTTGCCAAAATGAACAGGGAAGACCAAGACAATTATGACATGTTAAAGCAGGCTTTGTTATTAAGGTACGAGAAGAATGGTGAATTTTATCGTAAGAAATTTAGAAATGCCAAACTGTTGTCTGGGGAGACATACCACCAATTCTCTGCCAGACTAGAAACCTATTTGGAGAAATGGACGGCTCTGGGGAAGACCCAAGATCTTAAAGAAATGATCATGATTGAGCAATTGAGAGAGTCCATGGCTCCAGACATGAGAAAATTTCTCATGGAACAAGGTGCAGAGAAGTTGGGGGAAATTTTAAATGTTGCTGAGAGGTATCAGGCAGCCCAGGCAGAGGTAAGTGGTGCTAAAAAGAAGCACATAGACAATTTTAAAGCTCCACAGCAATTTAATAAATTTGATAATAGAGAGCAGGGAAATAAAGGTAGGACAAATTTTGAGCGGCCAAGAAATGACTATCGCGACAGAAACTCACAGTTCAATGACCAAAAGTTCAATGAAAGAAAACCGTTGAACCAAGGAAAAAGATGGTGTAAATGGTGCAAGAAGGATAACCATAACACCGAATTTTGTAGAAGGAAACCTTCAAACATTGCTGCAATGAAGTCGGGGACGCAAAGATTAAAGGTTAATCCTAAGGGACAACAGGAACCTTATCACCCCCCAGTTTGTGAGGATGTTATTTGTAATGGGGTCACCATAAGGTGCCTTTATGATACAGGTTTGGATTATGATTCAGTTGTGAAGTCTAGCCTAGTGGACCCAAGTCAGTATACCACAGAAACAGTGGAAATACAAGGGGCGACTAAGGACATACCACTCATGACACTTCCCATCGCAAGGATAACGGTGAAAACTCGCTATGTGGAAGGAGAAATCAGAGCAGCAGTGATAGATGAACCAATCTACCCTCTGATATTGGGGTGTAGATACGTCTTCTTGGGGAATCCCGAGAAACCTGTGATCATGGCGACAGTGCAGACCAGGTCACAGAAGAAGGAGGAAGAAGGTGAACCTATAAATGCTCATCCAGAGGAGATGAGGAAGGCGCAGGCTGAGGATAGGACACTCAAGCCATGTTTTAAAAAATTGCCCAAATGCCACACACCTCCGAGCAAGGGGGAATATTTCATGAAGAATAAACTATTATACAGGAAGACAGGAACTAGATCCACTGGTCACGGACAGTTAGTTCTTCCCAAGAGATATAGGGCAAATTTGATAAGGAGCTTACATGTTGGAAAAGATGGTGACCATGAGAAAGTCGGTACCATCTGCCAAAAGATTGCTCTAAAATACTATTGGCCCGACGTAAATGTCGATGTTGAAAACTTTGTAGAAGCATGTGGCGTATTTCATGAGGGAACACCCACAAAGGGAAAATATGTGCAGGACCTAGAACCGCCACGGGGCAACTTTAGGCCTGAAAGGAAAACTAATTATACTCGGGTAGACAAAGTGGAATGGGAGCCCCCTTTTCACAACCAGTCTTCACTTGAATGGATTAACATGGCCGCTATGCGAAGAGTACAAAGAAGAAATTTAACCCAGGATAGGATGACAATCCCTCGGTCAGACTTATATAAACTGGAAGAACAGACAAGAGAGCGAAGATCTCTCATAAACAATCTTAAGTGGGGAGACAAACCCCAGAGAAAAATTGGTAGTGGTCGATTTGTGAGTGATGATTCTAGGAAGAAAAGTCCTCATTATAAAGCTTCTAATGGACGGGACCAGATGAGTTCCATGAAAAATAAGTATGATAAATTAAAGATCCAGATGTAACTTTATTAAGGACCTGGACAGATGAGAAGGCGGAAGAGACTGTTACCTCATCGTATCAATATGTGAACGAACTGACCACTCGTTTGAAAGCTGGATGGAAACTGGCAAATGATAATTTGAAACAAGCCAGGAAGAAACATGCAGCATATTTTAATAGGAAGGCAAAGGACAGGGAACTGGCAGTCGGAGAGAAGGTGCTGCTTCTACTACCGGGAAGCCAGAATAAATTACAAATTGGTTGGCAAGGTCCATATACGGTTCTAGAGAAGGTGTCTAGAACAAACTATAAAATTGACAAAAAGGGGAAGGAAAAAGTTTATCATGTAAACCTGTTAAAGAAGTATCTGGACAGACCACTCCAGGAAAGCACCCCCTTATTGACCTTGGCTATTGCAACCCAGATGCAAAAAGAACCACTCACCTCACATGAATACCCATTACATCCTTGTGAAACAGCAGCACAGGTAAAAGTCAGTAAGCACCTGACTAAAAACCAGAGGGAGAGAGTTCAACAAGTTCTGGAGGAACATACAGATGTATTAACAGATAAACCAGGCCATACAAATTTGCTACAGTATGACATGAAACTGGTAGACTCAAACCCAATCTGTATGAGAGCCTATTCTATTCCGTTCGCGAAGGAGAAGGCATTAAAGGAAGAAATAGATTATTTATTGAAGGAGGGGATTATTTCGCACAGTGAATCATCTTTTAGTTCTAGTGTCGTTTTGTTGAGGAAACCGTCTGGGGAACACAGACTGTGCATAGATTACAGGAAACTGAATGCTGTCACAGAAGGACAAGTGGATCCATTACCAGACACAAAACAGCTATTTGCCAGACTGAACAAGGCAAAATACTTTTCAAAAGTGGATCTTAGTAAAGGCTATTACCAGATCCCAGTGAAGCCTGAAGTGAGACCTTATTTGGCTTTTAGCACTTCGGATGGACATTATGAATTCAATATGCTACCATTCGGACTGAAAAATGCTCCGAGTGTGTTTTCAAGGATGATGCGAAAATTGTTGGACCCCCTGAATAACCCATGTATCACAAATTTCATGGATGATATTCTCGTCGCCACAGAGACATTTGAAGAACACATTGAAGCTCTGGAGATGTTGTTTGATAGACTTCGGGAGGCGAACTTAACTGCTAGGCCAACAAAATGTTGTATTGGATGCAAAGAGTTGGAATTCTTGGGGCACACTGTATATCAGGGTAATATGACCCCTGATCCTAAGAACTTGGAAAAACTGCAGAGAGCACCTAGGCCGCAAACCAAAAAGGACGTGCGATCATTCGTGTCGTTATGCGGATTTTATCAGAAATACATCAAAAATTTTAACGCCATTTGTGCTCCTCTGACTGATCTGACTCGCAAGGGACTTCCAGATAAAATTATTTGGACTGCACAATGTGAATTAGCGTTCCAAGAGTTAAAGGAAAAACTCACTAGCAAGCCTATTCTCAAACTGCCTGATTTGACACAGGACTTTGTCTTAAGAACCGATGCAAGTAATGTGGGACTAGGAGGGGCTTTGTTGCAAAGATCATCTTCACCTGATGGGGAACTGAAACCAGTCGCTTATGCAAGCCGCAAATTGAATAAGGCGGAACAAGGATACTCCACAAGCGAAAAAGAATGTTTAGCATTAATCTGGGCAATAAAGAAGTTTCAAATCTATCTGTATGGTAGGACATTTGTGGTGGAGACGGATCATCAGCCTCTCGTGTTCTTGTCTCAGGCTAAGCATGAAAACGCAAGATTGCTGAGGTGGTCTTTATTGCTTCAACCTTATCAGTTTAGTATCCAATATATCCCAGGCAAATTGAATGTCGGTGCAGATTTCCTCAGTCGGCACCCCTGTGATCAAAATTAGAGTAATGGCAGACGTGAGGAGTAATTTTACCTATGTGTATCGCTGGTTTTGGAACTTGCCATAGGCATGTTTTCAGGTGGGGAGATGTGTAGTGAAATTGACAGAGATACAACGGTAAAATTCCTCCAAGGATAACATTTAAGGATAAAAACATAATGCGTAGGCTGCTGATGTACATGATCGCCTAGACCGCGGGTCATCACCCTCCATAAATTTGACTTGCTAGACCGGAGGGGAACGGAGGATCAAAAAGGAAAAAAATATGACTGGAAAGGCTAAAGAGACGCAATTGGGGGGGGGGGGAAATGGATGAAAGTAAAAATTCAAGTTCCCCAAATTGACACGAGGTACGGAATTGGACGTTTTGCGATACCAAGCGCTTGATTTGAATTTGAGCGGAAGAACGCAGATGTCTGAAAAAAATTACAAAAAATTAAAAAGTAAATTTTTCTTAATATTAATGTTAGGAATATAAAAATTAGCTGGCCGGATGGCCTATTCTGAGCAGTGAACTAATATGTGGTTAATTTTACAGACGGATAGATAATATTGAAGTTAATGACAAAAGACAGTGTTGTTCACATCAGCGACATGACTGTATGGAATAAAAAGTGTCGCTATTTTGCACAAAACACACGACCTTGGACACAGGTGTTCAAATTTACTTAGCATAGAAGTGAAGGGACATTGGTGGTAGCTGTGTCTAAATATAACTTTTTACAACAAAAATTTGAAGGGGAGAGAACGGTTGGGTCAAAAATCGAGCACAATTTTGTAGAAACACAAGTAGAGACGGACAGACTAACAGATAACCATCCATACGTGACTGAAGCTTGACTGAAATGACTTTAGTGAGGAAATTTGAAATTAAAAATAAACCTCGGCAGTGATTGGCCACAGACAATCATATTATTAGCGCTCAGAGCGCATTTGGGGTCATTCTTCAATAATTGTTCAGTGTTAGACACAGATTTTAAAGTGTGGTGTTTTCCCATATGAAAGACAGTGAGTTAAATTTAGGGACGCCATCCTATAGCCAGCAGCTCAGCTGAGTTTTGCTAGCACTTCTGTGTTAATTATTCATAATCTGGTAAGATTGAAATTATTTCTTTATATATTTTGAATATTGTTTCATGTTCGAGTGATTTGATACTGCCATATCATAATCTAGCCTTACAAACAAGTAGGGATTTTGCTCTAGACCCCCCGCCCAAGTCAGGGTCTAGGGACTAACAATGTACCTAAACACCAGCAAGGATTATGCAAGACAGATCAAGAGTTGAGAATAAGGAAACATATTACCTATCCTCTTTTAGGGTAGAAAACTAATAATTATTTTTCAGAATCTATAGTCTGGGAGGATCTATCGGATGTAAACCCACCATGGTAACTGTGCTGTTTGGTCAGAGAGATCTGACCTGTCTGTATAATGTGGTTGTTGTGTCAGTGTGGTGTCCAGACGTGGGTAGAGAATAGATTTTGACACATGGCCCATACTTTGATTGCAGAGCTGCGAGTTTCTGTCGTCAACGAAGCAGTATCTATTCGGGTGGTGATTTACACAAGTGTATCTGTGCAGTCCTTGTGACAGAGACCACCATTATTGCCCGCCAGCACGGAGAGGTGGGACCACCTGATTTCAGCACCAGAGCTACAAATACCAGATGAGTGAGCCTCTGGTCTGCTGGATATTCACCAACCCCATTTAGTTGCAGATACCCCATAAAAATTCCCACCATTTTCTGGACACTGTGTAGTCAATATAGACAGGTGTGATGAGACCACCCCAACAGCACAGACAATAAATATCCTCCTTAGTAGCTGACTACCAGAACATTTTAATAAAACTAACTATTCTAGTACTTAAATATGTACACTTTTGCATTTATTATGTAACATTCCATGCATAATTTTCATAAATTTTAAATCCTTCTTTTAAAACAAGTTCTGGTCAAAATAAAACTTGATCCAGAACAAATAAATGTAATATAATTATATCAAAAACTTTACACACGTGAGTTAGTTCAGTGTATTGTAACACTTGTTAATCTTATTAGTCTTGTTAAATATCTATGGGTATATTTATAACTATCACACCACAGTACACATCATAACCCTAGACACTTTACGCAGCTACATTCATAAAAAAAAAAATTAAGTGTGAGGTCGTAGTGGTAGCAAGAAAGGCCTTCTGACAATTCTCAATTACATTTTATCTCAGGAGCCTTCACAGCTGGCCTCATACAATTTACATGTAGTACCATCATCATCATACAAAACCATCAATCCCACTACAAAAGGAAAATTCCCAAACAAATTTAGACTGAAAGATGAACACTTCACTCTATAAAGTTCTGCCCACAAAAAAAGTCTGGCACAGCGTGCAAAATAACTCTGGAATGAATGAGTTAAAAGAAAGTCATTTAGCTGTACTAAAATAAAAACAAAATATTGAGTACTGACAATATTGTTGGTATAAAATAAAGAGATACAAGTTCTGTAGTTTTAGTGTCAACTGTCCTTATCTTGTTTGTTATAACATTGATGTCAGTATTAAGTTTCTTTATGTTTATTACCCAGACAACAAGAACAGTTGAAGCCAACATTTCAGATGTAACACTTGGAATAAAACAGGAAGTGCACTGTGAGGTGAGAGTGTAGCTCAGACATGATTCTTGTACTTTTGTTTTATAGAAGACAATGTCTTCAGCAGTGGTTCTCAACCTGTGGGTAACGACCCAATTTTGTTATCATTGGGAAGCAGGGGAACTCCATAACGCCTCATCAATTTCCAAAGTGATTCTCTGTCTACGCTGTCAAATGCTTTTTCATAGTCCACAAATCCGATATATAGTGATGAATTCCATTCCAGACTTTGTTCAACTATTATTCTCAAAGTGGCTATCTGGTCTGTACAGGATCTGTTTTGTCAAAAACCTGTTTGTTCATCTCTCAGTTTCTTGTCTATCCAAGGATAATCCTATTTAATACTTTTCCTGGCACTGATAGTAACACTATTCCTCTATAATTTGTGCACTCTTGTAAATTTCCCTTCTTAGGCAACTTAACCAGATATCCTTCCTTCCATTCTGCTGGTATCTCTTCCTTTTCCCAGACTTTACCAAGTAATTTATATAACATCTCTGTAGCCATGTTGATAACAGCTTTGATGGCCTCTGCTGGAATGCCATCCGGTCCAGAAACTTTTCCATCTCTTAGAAGCTTTATGGCTTTCTTTATTTCTTCCTTCGTTGGTCTTTCACCGTTAATTTGTAGCTCTTCTTCTGCTGGCTGGATATCAGGGGGGTTTTGTGGAGCTGGTCTATTGAGAAGGTCCTCAAAATATTCTGCCCACCTCTTCATTTGCTCTTGTATATTGCTGAGCAGTTTTCCATTCTTGTCTTTTATGAGGCAACTTGTTTGCCTGTATTTCCCTGTCAGCTTCTTTGTGCTGTTATACATTTCTCTCATATTTCCTTTGGCTGCAGCATCTTCTGCCTCTCTTGCCAACTCCTCAATATACTTCCTCTTGTCTCTTTTGATACTTCTTTTTACTTCTTTGTTTGCTTCTGTGTACACTTCTTGAGCCTTGGCTTTGGAACTTCTGGTTTTACTTGTGTTTAATTCTGCTTTCTTGTTTTTTTCTGTCTTTTATCTTATTGATGGTTTCTTTTGTTATCCATGCTTTTTGTTGTCGCTCCCTTTTCCCCAGTATTTCTCCACATGTCTCATTCCATACAGTTTTGATTTGCTGCCAATAGTCTTCTGTATTCTCTACATCTTCCAGCTGTTGGAGCACTTTGAATTTGTTGGATATTGTGACCGCAAATTTGTCTCTTGTTTCTTTATGTCTTAGATGTCCTACATTAAATTGTTGTCTATAATTTTGCATTGTTGCATATCTCTTGATTTTTATTTTGGCCATCAGAAGGTGGTGATCTGATGCCACATCTGCCCTTTTATATACCTTTAAATCCTGCAATGATGATCTAAACTTTTTGTTTATGCATATATGATCAATCTAATTTTCTGTTCTATGGTATGGTGATATCCATGTTGCCTTGTGCATTCTCTTATGAGGAAACATGCATCCTCCTATATAGCCAGTTGATTTGAAGCACAGAAGTTTGAGAATAGTTCCCCATTTTCATTCATTATTCCTAGCCCATGTTTTCCCATGACTTCTTCAAAGCCGGTGTTGACTGTACCTATCTTTGCATTCTTGTCACCCATCAAAATTGTGATGTCTCTTCTTTTTACTTTTTCCACAATTTCCTGTAGTCTAGTATAAAATGCTTCTTTCACAGACTCTTCTTTGTCATTAGTTGGTGCATAACATTGGATGACATTTACATTTATTTTCTTTTTAGCTGTTTTAAAAGTAGCTGTTATAATTCTGGGTCCAATGGCTTCCCATTCAGTGAGTGCTTTCTGTGCTTCTTTAGATAACATAAGAGCTACCCCTTCACTGTTATGTGAACGTTTGTCTTCATGCCCTGCAGACAGCACCAATACACCTGTGATGAGTTTCTTCTTGTCTACCCCCTTCCACTTTGTTTCACACAGTCCCAGAACCTCGATTTTATATTCCCTCATTTCTGCTGCTGCTTGTGCCACTTTCCCTTGTTTGTTTAATGTCTGAACATTCCAGGTGCCAAATCTGTAAGTTCTAGAAGAAAGAAGGTTAGTCAGTAACACAGACTCCTTTCGGCTTTCTCTGTGTTGCATCATGCGCCTCTCTGCGAGAGGACCTTCCCCTGTCTTGGATGGCTGTGTTTTTTTTTCCTTAATTGTCTTGTCCATGTTTGTTGAAGTTTTTTATGGTTTAACACTTTGCTGACCAGCGATCCGGAGCATTAATGTCTCCCATTACCAAGTGTGTTTGCAGATTTCTTTAAAAATAACTGTTTTTTTTTTAAATTCATAAAAAATTGAAAAACAGACATAGGGTTTTCAAATTTTCAGAGTGCCACTATGAATGGTTGCTACATCTGAAAAAATATATTTTATGCAAATTGGTCACATGATCATGGCGGCCATCTTGAATTTGTGTGGTTATTTATAGAAATTTCAGGAGATGTTTTAAAACCATGATATTTTTCCAGTGTTTAGTGAATTTGTTCGATGTCAGTGCAATAAAATGTTAGGGACATTGATGGCAATGAAGAAAATAATCTTAATTGACATACTGATTTAACGATTAACTCTTACTATCCGGCAAGCCCCGTGAAGTGGCGCGGAGTTAGTATCAAATTTACGGCTCGCCAGTTCAACTGGTGTGCGACGGTAACGATAGCTAAACTAGCGCGTAAAAACGCGGTTTTAGCTCACGTATAGTAAGAGTTAACCAGCAATTCAGTGCATTAATGTCTCCCATTACCAAGTTTGTTTGCCGATTTCTTTAAAAATAACTGGTTTTGTTTTAAATTCATAAAAAATTGAAAAACAGACATAGGGTTTTGAAATTTTCAGAGCGCCATTATGAATAGTTGCTACATCTGAATAAATATATTTTATGCAAACTGGTCACATGATCATGGCGGCCATCTTGAATTTGTGTGGTTATTTATAGAAATTTCAGGAGATGTTTTAAAACCATGATATTTTTCCAGTGTTTAGTGAATTTGTTCGATATCAGTGCAATAAAATGTTAGGGACATTGATGGCAATGAAGAAAATAATCTTAATTGATGTACTGATTTAACGATAACTGTGTATTTCAACATAAAAGGCTAACAAAAATTGTGAATAAAATGCAAAGAAAATTTAATTTTTGTATTTGTCTTTTTTGAGTGTATTCTGTGTCTGCGGCATCTGACAATGAGTGTTTGTGAATGTTTTGAATAGTTACGTACCTCTAGTTGGAGTCTGAGCTGCTTCCTTCATTAACTGGGGTTGAAGTTGTAGCTGTAGGCCTCTGCAAGAGTCTTTGTCTGGATCGTTGATAATCCTCGACTGTGTGGTATAACTTGAAGCAGGGTATCGTGCATAGAGGTACATTGCAATCTGGGCAGTACATGACAGTCTGGCTTCTTTTCCCTGCAGCCTTACACACTTTACAGTCTGGTTTGTACCTTGCCCTTTCATATTTATCAATGAAGTGGCGCTCAGTAAGTTGTGTTGTTGTGACTTGTGGTTTTGAAGGTGTCACATTGCGTCGAAGAATAGCAGGTTCAATAAGAGCGAGACTGACATCCTGCCTGAACTTTTTTGCTGTGATCTTTTTTGTAGAGTTGGCAGTGTTGTAGGTTATGTGCCCATTAACCAGGGCAGTTTCAACTAAGAAATGATATAATGGAAGGTACCATTTATAGGATCTGTATGGGTAGGGATAGCTTGCACCCAGTTGGCCGAAGTGGTCGACACCTCCCATACTTTTGTTGTATTTTTCTGCTAGCACTGGCTTCTGAATTGTTCTGCCCTCAGGTATTCCTTGTTTTCTAACTGTCTTGTCCATAACATCATTGGAGTGAACAGTAGATAAAAGGTTAACTCTTTTCGTGTCATGCCAGGTAACTGCCAACATGCCTTTATCTTCTGTGGCACAAAACACAGGATGATCTGCCTTTTTCAATTTGAGTTGCTTTTTCTTCAGTGCTTCAGGAAAATGCTTCCTATTCTCAGCTACTGTTCCACATGCACCAATCTGAATTTCTTTCAGCTCTTGAAATAAAGCTGGGGCTGAATAAAAGCTGTCACAGTAGAGAATATGTCCTTTGTTGCCATATCCATCAAGAAGATCTTTCACAACCCTGGAAGTTGCCCCAACAGAACCTTCATCATTTGCCTTACCAGTATAAATTTTCAATTTCAGGCAGTATTGTGTTTTAGCATCAGTGAGTACAAATACTTTGAATCCCCACTTTGTGGGTTTTGCTGGCAGGTATTGCTTGAAATATATCCTACCCTTGAACCTCACCATCGATTCATCTATTGACAACTCCCGCCCAGGTGTGTAGTGTTGCTTATATGTAGGCAAAATAATATCCAGTATGGGTCTGAGCTTGAAGAGGGGGTCATACCCAGGCTGCCCCCTCTCAATTCTGTTATCATTATTATTAAAATGGAGATTTCTGTGGAGCTGTTGGTACCTGTTCTGACTCATGACCCTCGAATATGGTGTATCATTCAACCAAAAGTTCTTACACCAGTAGTCTGAGACTGCTGGTTTGCAACACATTCCCATACCAATCTGAAGGCCTATGAATGCAGAAATTTCAACTGCATCAGTTTTATCCCAAGTACGTTTCTTGTACTTAGCATTTCCTGTGTACTGAGAGAGGTGATTTTCTCCGTACCTATTCACTTCGTCAGTGATCAGATCTATGGCAGTGTCGGGGAAAAAAAGTTTGAAAAAATCAATGGACATATATTCAGTTGTGTCTGCCGTGACACCTTGTTGTTCTTCATATGGAGGAAGCATGTCAAGCTCAACAAGTTCGTTTTGAGCAAGCTTTCTCCATCTCCACAGATTATTTTGATGTGCAGTCTTGCTGTGGTCTCTTGTGCCACGCCCATCTCCTGCTTCAGATGTACCTACATCAAATTCATCTAATCCAAATTCGTTGTCGCTGCTATCAGTTGCGTTACGATTGAGTGATACATCTCTACTTAGCCATGAGATATCACTTTCGGCCCCAGATTCGCTGCCAGAGTCAGAATCATCTCTGTTATAAGTCTGGTTTTCATCATCACACATGATGAAAACAAAGAACGGGCTCTTGTACTAAAAATAATGAAATTTTAATCAAAACTCCGCTAGAAACAGCGCTTCACGATATCATTCATGGGCGCAGCCATTTTGGAATGTTAAAAATACCCGGATGAGGCTTGTTTCGTAAAACTATCGATACGGCTGTCTGTTGCGTTGGTAGAGTTACTAATTTGACTTTCGTCAAATCTGGTCAGCAAGGGTTTCAACCGGAAATTCGACTGTCATGGAGACACCTTGAGTTGTTAGTATACAACATGAAGAGTTGGCATACATTTGTTTAAGACCTAGGCTGTTTAGGGAGCTAGAAGTGATAATGATGATGTGTCATAAATGTCTGGATTGATCAAAATTTGTTTCAGGCTGATTGTGACATCAGCTGTACTAAAACTGAGAGACAGTATACTGACTTCTTGGACATGCCAGAAAGTCAACAGCAGTTATGCTTATTTGGAAATGAGAAAGGTATATATAATAGCAATGTTATTATTTTAAATTCATATTTTGGCTACCTAAGTTTACATGATTTAAATATCTGCACAGTATAACATTTAATACTAAGCAATGAATTCTTAGAGAATTAAATCTATTTACAAACTTTAATTAAACTTGCTTAATATATACATAATGGAGATAGAGGCTGTTACTGCAGGAACCAGGGTAGTTATTGTGTCACTCTCAGTCCATTCTTTCAAAGGTTTAAAATGGAAGTCTGTTGAATGAATAGAAAACATTTATAGAGGCCTTGAATCTTCAGAAGCTGGTGTGAATCTACTGTACAAGTCATTCAGGTGTATGGCATGGCAATAAGAGTGTTGACAGACTAGCTTCACACACTCATTGCAGGCACATTGGTTCTGCACAAGGGAGAGATACTGAGGACAGTTAATGATCATCTGTTAGAAAACAACACTGCAATAGATGAATCAACAAGGCTAAGATAGCTGGAATGTGGCACCAAATATGAAACTAGCAGGTATGACGTATGAGAGGATGCATCCTACATGTATACAGTCAGGATTATACAATACAGCAAGCATTTAAACACATCAACATTTGAGAGGAAGACTTAGCACTGATGGGTTTGCCTGGATTGTAATGATGTTTATCCTGAATTATTCTTCTTCTTTGATCCATAGCCACCAACCGTCAAAGCAGTCAGCGGCCATCACGCCTGGTGGCGTCTTGTAGGGCAGCAACAAATTGATTCCACTTTGCTCGGTCGGCGGCTATCCTTCGTACAGTGCCCCAACTGTGGTTCATTCTTTGCATCTCAGCCTCCACAGTTCTCCGCCAAGTTGTTTTTGGTCGGCCTCTCTTTCACTTTCCCTCGGGGGTCCATAGCATAGCTGTTCTTGTGATGGTATCAGGAAATTGTGCTTATGTGTTTGTTTACTACTTTGTGCTAACAAATTTTAACTTAACATATAAGACATGCAATTCATTATTTATCTTTGCTCATTATTTTTATTACTACAGGTGTTAATTCTTGTCACCTGTGCAACACTCATTTCTTCAAACTTGATGTCCTGGATAAGCATATGACAACAGTACACATAGATGGACGCTGGGAGTTTGATAATAAATGCAGTGATCTTCAGAATATGTTACCACAGGACAGTCTAAATAACATGAATGAAGCAGTGAATAAGATTAGAGATGCCACTTTTACGGATGTAGCAAGAGAAGATAGCATCAAAAAGAGACTCACTTGTAATGAAGCGTCAGTGAACCTCATCAACAGTCATGAAAGGACTGCTAAAACTTTTGACAACCTACACAGTAATACATCAGTTTGTAGAAATCAAGTCTGTAACAAAAATTGTAGTAAACCATTTTCTGCCAGTGAAATAAATGTTCAGCTTTGTGTGAGTGACAGAGCTGTTGCTGCTTGCAGTGATTTAAGCACTGAGTCTCACAAGAATATAGAGAAAGACAAGTCCTACACGTGTGACTATAATAGTGCATCATTTTCTGTGAAAGTTAACCTACAGCAACATAAAAGGATATATACAGGAGAGAAGCCTTACAAGAGTAATGTTTGTGGTGCAGCATTTATTGAGAGTGGTCATCTAAAAAAGCATAAAAGAATACATAAAGGAGAGAAGCCTTACAAGAGTAATGTTTGTGGTGCAGCATTTATTGAGAGTGGTCATCGACAAAAGCATAAAAGAATACATACAGGAGAGAAACCTTACAAGTGTGATGTTTGTGGAGCTGCATTTACCGAGAGTGGTGGTCTACAAAATCATAAAAGAATACATACAGGAGAGAAGCCTTACAAGTGTGATGTTTGTGGAGCAGCATTTACTCAGACAGGTAACCTACAAAGACATAAAAGAATACATACCGAAAATAAACCTTACAAGTGTGATGTCTGTGATGCAGCATTTACTCTGAGCAGAAGTCTACAAAGACATAAAAGAATACATACAGGAGAAAAGCCTTACAAGTGTGATGTTTGTGGAGCTGCATTTATTGAGAGTGGTCATCTACAAAAGCATAAAAGAATACATACAGGAGAGAAGCCTTACAAGTGTGATGTTTGTGGAGCTGCATTTATTGAGAGTGGTCATCTACAAAAGCATAAAAGAATACATACAGGAGAGAAGCCTTACAAGTGTGATGTCTGTGGAGCTGCATTTACAGAGAGTGGTAGTCTACAAAAGCATAAAAGAATACATACAGGAGAGAAGCCTTACAAGTGTGATGTTTGTGGTTCAGCATTTACTGTGAGCAGTAATCTACAAAGTCATAAAAGAATACATACAGGAGAGAAGCCTTACAAGTGTGATGTTTGTGTAGCAGCATTTACTATGAGCAGTAGCCTACAAAATCATAAAAGAATACATACAGGAGAGAAGCCTTACAAGTGTGATGTTTGTGGAGCAGCATTTACTCAGACAGGTAGCCTACAAAGTCATAAAAGAATACATACTGGACATAAACCTTACAAGTGTGATGTTTGTGGAGCAGGATTTACTCAGACAGGTCACCTACAAAGTCATAAAAGAATGCATACCGGAAATAAACCTTACAAGTGTTATGTCTGTGATGCTGCATTTACTCTGAATAATGGTCTACAAAAACATAAAAGAATACATACAGGAGAGAAGCATTACAAGTGTGATGTTTGTGGAGCTGCATTTATAGAGAGTGGTGATCTACAAAAGCATAAAAGAATTCATACAGGAGAGAAGCCTTACAAGTGTGATGTTTGTGGAGCAGCATTTACCGAAAATGGTAGTCTACACAATCATAAAAGAATACATACAGGAGAGAAGCCTTACAAGTGTGATGTTTGTTGTGCAGCATTTACTGTGAGCAGTAGTCTACAAAGTCATAAAAGAATACATACAGGAGAGAAGCCTTACAAGTGTGATGTTTGTGGAGCAGCATTTACTGAGAGTGGTAGTCTACAAAAACATAAAAGAATACATACAGGAGAGAAGCCTTACAAGTGTGATGTTTGTGGAGCAGGATTTCCTCTGAGCAGTAGTCTACAAAATCATAAAAGAATACACACAGGAGAGAAGCCTTACAAGTGTGATGTTTGTGGAGCTGCATTTATTAAGAGTGGTAATCTACAAAAGCATAAAAGAATACATACAGGAGAGAAGCCTTACAAGTGTGATGTTTGTGGAGCAGCATTTACCGAGAGTGGTCATCTACAAAAGCATAAAAGAATACATACAGGAGAGAAGCCTTACAAGTGTGATGTTTGTGGAGCAGCATTTACTGAGAGTGGTAATCTACAAAGTCATAAAAGAATACATACAGGAAATAAACCTTACAAGTGTGATGTTTGTGGAGCAGCATTTACTGTGAGTGGTAACCTACAAAAACATAAAAGAATACATACAGGAGAGAAGCCTTACAAGTGTGATGTTTGTGAAGCAGGATTTACTCTGAACAGTAGTCTACAAAATCATAAAAGAATACACACAGGAGAGAAGCCTTACAAGTGTGATGTTTGTGGAGCAGCATTTACAGAAAGTGGTCATCTACAAACGCATAAAAGAATACATACAGGAGAGAAGCCTTACAAGTGTGATGTTTGTGGAGCAGCATTTACTGTGAGTGGTAATCTACAAAAGCATAAAAGAATACATACAGTAGAGAAGCCTTACAAATGTGATGTTTGTAGTGCAACATTTACTAAGAGTGGAAGTCTACAAAGACATAAAAGAATACATACAGGATTTAAACCATACAAGTGTGATGTTTGTGGTGCAGCATTCACAAGGATAGGTCACCTACAAAGACATAAAGGAATACATATAGGAAATAAACCGTACAAGTGTGATGTTTGTAGTGCAGCATTTACTGAGAGTGGTAGTCTACAAAGACATAAAAGTATACATAGCTTAGTGTGAGTGATAGTGCAGCTGCTGCTGCTTGCAGTGATTAATCATTCGGCCTCAGAAGATAAAAGAGTAAGACAAATCCTACAAAAAAATGTGATATTTATGGTGTATCATATATTGAAAAAGATAATCTACAACAACATAAAGAATACATACAGGAGAGAATCCTTATTGGCAGGATGTTTGTGATGCAGACTTTCACAGAATTGCCTTCCCTCCTTTGCAGTAGTGGTCTGACAGTGGCCAAAACTCAAGAGTTTCTAATATGAGTCTTGAAAGGTGTCTACATTTGCACAAGATTACTCTTGGCAGAGTTGTAGATAGAAGGATAATGGTGCTTCTATCTCAAGGGAATTTTCATAAGATATTTTCAGAAGTCAAGAACAATGATACGTTGGGCAGGGCAATTGTTAACTTGTATCTGATCCGCTGCTTTTTATGAAGATGTATGCAATGATTAATTTCAGCTCGTTCATGCCCCCACCCTGATTTACTCAGTGGAATTCTTCTTATTATGGTATTGCTCTATGTATAGTGTATTTATGAAATTGGTTGAGACAATCAGGTGTACTACATTCAAAGTAATTAAATCAGCTTTAAATTTGTATACAAACAAGTAACAAATTTAATAATCAATTATGTTTTAACAGATTGTAATGAATAATTATTTAACAAAACAATTACTCTTCATCGTGTGATGGCAGGGCATTTTATATAAGAAGTCACTTGGCAGCTTTTATTTGCACTTAACTGCCAATGAGGTTTCTGCTCCCGCTGGTGTTTTGGTTCTTTGCAGATAGCTGACTGGATTTCTCACATCCCTGATCAATGTTGTGGGGTGCAGCACATTCCCAGAAGTGTCAGGGAGTGTCTAAGAATTTGGTCCCACATCTCTATGACCCGGCTGATGATCGCATCTAGTGTCAACTTCAGGCCACTTGTACCGTCACTTGTTCCACAGACAGTACCCTCAACTGGTACCACCAACTAGTTGACACAAGAAGAGAAACAAATACCCTCCTGAGTATTGAGTTTCCTGACACATACATATGTGCCCCCCTCTTCTTCCTATTCCACCATCTCATCTACCTCTAAACATTTACCCTTGATGAAAATTAATTTTAATCCCAAAGAGTGAAAAAACATTCATTACATGTGGATTGCTGCCATCAATGGTACCTATACCTTGTAGCTGTGTGGCAGCTTGTGAACCCTGATAACCCCCAGATCTATGCCATATTTTACTACTGGTAGGTTCAACTAAACTAGACTGGTCTGTATGGGTAGGGATCAGACTAAAGCTGGTACCCTGGTCCTCCAGTTTGGGTGTTTTAGCGCAGGGCTAACACCCCTGTCTATGGGAAAAAATCATTCATGTTATGGAAATGGCAACAAATAGAAAAAACTTTGATGCAGGTCAGACATCCGGAGTCTCAGGCTCATATACTGTCAGTGGTGAAAGCTGAAAGGAAACCATTGGCATAAATATGGATGCCCCGATCTCTAAACACAAAACTAGAATAGGATTTTGGAATGTCAGAACTATGAATGAGGCAGGAAAGCTGAGGCAGATCACAGCCGAGATGAGGAACTACAAATTGCATATCCTGGAAATAAGTGAGAGCAAATGGACCGGGACAGGGAGAATAAAAACAGCTACAGGGGAAACTGTACTTTACTCTGGTAGAGAGGATGGTCAGCACAACAAAGGTGTAGCCATTATCCTGAAGAAAGGAATGGAATCGTCCTTACTGGAATTGACACCCATCAACAACAACTGATAAGAACAAGACTGAGGGGGAGATTACCCAATACCACAATTATACAATGCTATGCACCAACAAACAACAGCGATGAAGAAGTCAAGAACGAGTTCTACCAACAGGTACAGAAGGAAATGGAAACTGCACCCAAGTATGATGTTATTATAGTAATGGGAGACCTCAATGTTTGGAACACACAATACTTATAATGAAAGAGTAATGTGGCAGTGGAACAGTAAATGAGAATGGGGACAAATTAATCAGCTTCTGCAGTATTAACAACCTGGTCATTGGAGGAACACTTTTTCCACACAAAGAATTGCACAAGTTAACGTGGGAATCACCAAATGGATGGGACAGAAACCAGATAGATCACATAATGATCAATGGCTGATGGAGACATGCATTACAAGAAATGAAAGTAAGAAAAGGTACAGATGTGGGAAGTGATCATCACCTAGTAGTAGCAAGACTGAAGGTGAAACTCAGAGCTGCTGGACCAGTTGCAGTCAAACAGAAAAGATATAACATCACAAAACTTAAAGACCCCCTCACCAGAAAAGCTTTTGTGATTGATGTAAAGAGATGTTATCAGACTGTCAAAAGCAGGAAAGAAAAGGACAGATGATGTCGACCAGAAATTCAAAACCATCTGAACAATATACAAGGAAAGCAGTGAGTCATGATTGGGATCCAGGAAATAAAGAAACAAGATTGGATGACACCAGAAACATTAAACATCATAGCGAAGAGGAAGGAAATGAAAAGAAAGAAAACAGAAGCAAAGTCTCCCAGGTTAAAGGAAATATGTAGTGAACAGTACAGTCAGCTGGACAAAGAAGTAAAACGTCGAACCCGTTCCAACAAAAAGACATTTCTGGATGACCTTGTAAGACAGGCAGAAGAGGCAGCACTGAGAAAAGAACAAAGCACAGTTTACAAAATAACTACAAATGTCAGTGGAAAATGAGGTGCAAACATTATAACATTAGTAAGAGACAAGCAAGGAAATCTCATCACCACAGCACAGGGGCAGGAATCAAGATGGGCAGAGCATTTCAGAGAAACAAGGAACCGCTAGAGACACAGTTGAATGTTCCTGAGGCTGAACATGATCTTGATGTTAATACAGACATTCCGCAAAAGGAAGAAACCATCATGGCAATCAAAGGGTTAAAGAATGGAAAAGCTCCTGGCCACGATAACTTAAATGCCGAGTTATTCAATGCAGACACTGAACTAGCAGCAGAACTATTAGAACCACTATTTGTACAAGTCTGGGACACTGAGACAACATTAACAAAGTGGAGTAAAGGAATAATTGTCAAATTACCTAAGAAGGGTGACCTTGCAGACTGCAACAGCTGGAGAGGAATTACTAGGTAGAATAATCATCCAGATAATTTCAAAAGCAGTTGACCATAAACTGAGGAAAGAACAAGCAGGTTTTAGAAAGAACAGAAGATCTGCTGAAACTGTTTTGCATATTACCAAACTTAAAGGGAAGAACATTCCTGGGTTGAAAAAAAATAACAAAAGGTCAAGTATCACCATCTCTGACGGAAGGCCAGTTAGCACTTGAACCACCACAACATATGAAGGATTAACTCTGACTAAATAAAATCAATATAACTACTAGTGCCGTATAAACATACATGGCCACATAACACACTAATTGATGCTGTGACCTGCGCACAAGTAACTGTCCTGCCACATAACACACTAATTGGCGCCGTGATCTGCCCTTTTTTCTTGGTGAAAGCAGACAGGCATAATCACTACAATGGATCAAAGTCAAGAACAACTGCAGCAACAACAGACATTGTATACACTACAGCAACAACAACATACATTATATGCACAGCTGCTACAACTGCAACAGGCAAACGTCCATCCTGCTAACATACCCTTACCTGTAGAGGCCAAACCCACAATGACCGCGTTGCAACGGATAACAGACACGCTATCCAATGTAGATCACTATAATAAATATAACCAAATTCACTCGGTTATAACTCCCTTCACCAGCGATTCAAAGACATTTTGGAGATGGCTAATGAACAGACACAGATATGCTAGCAACAATACATATTGCTGGAGAGAACCAGAGATCAACAATACATATTACCCTAGAGAACCAGAGATCAACAATACATATTGCTGGAGAGAACCAGAGAGCAACAATACATATTGCAGGAGAGAATCAGAGAGCACACCACATAACTACAATAGAAAATCCCAGATCAAGTATCAAGATAACAGCAGCAAAACGGGTCGCATAGCCACTGTCGACAGCCACTGGAACAGTCTCAATAAAAGAAATTATCGCATAGCTGTTAGAAATTTTATCAATGGAATCACACAGCGAAAGATATGGGAAGTAAATAATGTTACAACCATTGACCAACAAACTTGCTATAACGACAGAAGATGGAATGAGGGTACATATCAGACCAATACAACAATGGAGAAAAACACCTAACATACATCACCAGGTCGGCTTTGTAAAGTCAAATGACACGCGATGGGCCCTTATGATTAATAGTCAACCTAACGAAATAAACGAACTACAAGTGAAGAAAACAAAAATGATTTGTGTTGCGACACAAACAAACGTTGACAGGTCAATGATCCAGAACTACAAGTGAAGAAAACAACGATGATCAGTGTTACAACACAAACAGATGTTGACTTTAACACCGCCATAACCAATACTGGTACACCAGAAACAGTACACTTCAACACATCTGACGTACACACTCAAACAGCATTAAAACAGTTGGCCAGGCAGACAAATTCATACGAAATCCCAGTTACAGAACCAAGCGTACAAGAGTTGAAGAAAGAGATAAAAGCAATGCTGAAAGAAGGTGATCTCAACACACTCACAACACGAAAGGTGCAGAAATTACTGGAGGACAGGTTTGCTGTTTGTTTGTTTCCAAAATGAAAAGAAATTCGCAAGTTGGTGATAAATACGTTTGAACAAGATGACAAGAAGAATATAGTCACCAAAGCTCATGCAGCACAAATTAAGAAAGCTACTCATTGCCCGATAGCACCACCAGTTTTATCTAATGGCAGACCCATACATAAAGCCACATTGAACCACTATCATTCCACGGATACGTCAAAAAAAACCTCACACAGAGAACCTGACATAGATAATGATACTCGACACACAGCACCGGCTAATGAAGAAAACGCAGACAGCCCCACAACACGCAGCATGAGGTGCACCATTTCAACACTACTTCACCCTTACCCTCGACAACTGCAGCCACCACCCACTCGACAGTGCAAAATACGCCATCCTCTTGTGATCAACGATTGATGATTAAAAAGTTATCTTGATGGAAATCACCAACTTCCTCATGTCAAATTCGTAAACATCCAGTTCAACGATTATTGGAGAATCAATCTTCTCTAATAACAAAAAGGTACTCACCCAGCTATAGTACTCAACAAATACTCTCTCTACAATAGTACTCTCCTTCGTTCGCTATCATCTAAAGTCACAAGCATCCTTTTTTTTTTTGGTAGGAAATTTTAATTTTTTCAGAAAGATGTCAGCCTCAGTCAAGATCCTGCTGATGATACTGACAATATTGACAGTTATGACGTCTGCAACACCCACATATACTAACAAGTTATTATGGCGTGACGCCACTGTGTTTTAATGTTATATAATTTCTTAAGATTCTTAGTCGACATGGACTGTCATTAGGACTACCTCTTTTACACTGCTATGTCAAGAAATTGAAGAACTTTCGCAAACATTCGCAGATCTACAACACTATGTTATCCAGGTTAAACAGAACTTTCAATTATCTCAGTTCTCTAGTTATACAAAAATTTTTTTTTGCAAGTGTTAGGTAAGAAATCTTTATGATTAGAAGAGTACCCACTGTACACATTACACCACTTTTGCCTTTGAAAATCTTTATAACAGGACTTATGCTTTACAACAGTTTTTAATTTTTTGTTTTTTTCCCTTCTTGATGAATTTAGTGACAAAAGCAAACATACTATACGCACACACATATTTTTCCTTTGTGACACATGAGAGTTCTTTTTTGAATGTGTTAACTCACCGCTTTCCTTTTGTGTAATGGAAAGACCATTTTATAATGTTCAATCGCATCGAGAATGTATTTTGGCAATTTTTCTTAATGATGCTGTTACGACAAATACCATTTGTACTAGAACTACGATCCTTTCTCACAGATATATGATAAATCAGACGTCAAATTTATTCTTCCCTACACATCTAAACACCTGACCATCTCCTGTCACCTTCTCCGACATGCTCCATCACAGATGGAGCGTTTCTAAATCGCCGCCCCATTCCGAGCATTACCAACTATTCAACAGGAATTTACCTATGTTAACGTGTCTATCAAATTCTATAAATACTTCTTCGCATTCCTGAGTCCAGTGAGACACACCAGAGGTCATGACCCGACACACTAGAGTGTCAGGACTATTGATTTTGCCTAGCATAATTGGTGTTTTGAATTTTAAGCGGTTTAGTGTATAATTACCATGTGTACAAGAAGATGAGATGTCCACAGCGGACATCTGTAAAAGATAACGAAGACATTGTTACCCCCACTGACACAGCTAACGCCCCTAAGACCCCCAAGTACATTCCCATGACTGACATTCATTCCCCTCCCATGGTGATAAACCCTATGCCGTCATTTATCCCAATATACACCCCACTCCACTAAATAACTGAGACATATATATTTTCACCTAAAATTTGACTTGGTGATATACAAGTATTTTTGGAAGTTGGGTAAACTTAAATGCTAATCAACATGGTTAGCGGATTGGCAAAATACTACATTGTTACATGCACACCATGACAATTCCATGAGAAATTGCTAACATGGTAATGGATTTGTTCACTTGTTGATAAACCTTGAATTGAGAAATAAACATCACATATTGATGTACCTGTATTTTTCTGACCATTTGTCACATTGTAAGCGGAACGCTACAGTATATTTTCTTGACAAATTGTTGTCCATTATACCTTGTATTGAGAAATAAACATTACATATTGATGTACCTGTATTTTCCTGACCATTTGTCACATTGTAAGCGGAACGCTACAGTATATTTTCTTGACAAATTTTTGTCCATTATTATGAACTTGCATTTGTATGCAGATTTTATATTTGATTGACGAACCTATAAACAGTTTGGTACTTGGTTCAGGGTAACTGAGATAGTTCATACTCCAACACCCGATAGTTATTTGTATCGGTATAGTTGTCCTCCCTCATAGTAACGACCATTACATAAGTTGGAGATTAGAGACACTTTTTAATAAATACTTTGTAACTCTATGTAACCAGATTAATAATGCTATATTTATATTGTGCGACAAACACATAGACATTTCACCACAACTTGTCCAGATTTTTGGTGTTTAAGACCCATATACATCCTGGTACATCACTGACCGCAGTGGCAGGATTGGGGTTTCCTGTATCATATGATTCTATTATATTTACCACGTTCTATATTGACAGTTATGAGAGCGTACAGCTCCAGTTCATATTATCTTAAAAATAAATTTATAGATTAACTTTGCCATGTATATGTATTCCCATGTCATAATATATATGTATATATATATATATATATATATATATATATATATATATATATATATATATATATATATATATACACACACACACATACAAGCTCGTATATTACATTTTTGTTGCATCCCACGGTCTGATGTTTGACCATTAGTTCTATGCTGTTAGGCTGATGTTCGTTGCAGCTACTACATTTAAGATTGTAAAATACTTAATGAATATTAGTCACTTCTGTTAAATATTGCCAAAGTATTTTTTTTGTTTTGTTTCTTTTGTGTTGTTTGCACAACCCATGAAAATCATATGCGATTATTTTTTTTTAATGTTATCATTAAGTATGTTATCATTATGGTGATGACTAATGCACAGCATTGTTCATGTTGATATTGGTAAGAAGTAGTGTACATCAATACTGTTCAATGGCGAAGTGTATTAACAAATTTTATGTACCCCCCATTTTACGCATTATAAATATACTGGGATCCCTCGTTTTACGAAAAAAATAATTTTTTTAAACATTTTGTTTCTTTTTTTTTAATTTTGTTTTTCTCTCTGAGAGACTCTACCAATAGGTTAGTCGTCTATAGCAGTCACTAGCATGAGGTAGTTAGTTGATAGTACGCAAATGTCTCCCTGTTTGAAACATTTGTGTGGCCAGGGACGTATGTGACCGCTTGGCCTTCCACGCTAGCATTATCCCTACTACTTCCACGCTAAGCATTTATACATGCTATAATATGCTACATATAAGAATGACAGACCTCAAAAGCAAATAAGATGTTTTTACACAAAACGCAGTATCATTCAAAGTTCAGTTGGCAGTTGCTGCTTTGACAGGGCAAACGTAGGTCAGTCCCAGATAATAATGAATATGTTTTATGCGCGGAAAGTGGGAAATGAATGTTTGTGTGATCTGGGTTTTTTTTATCCAATTGTTAAGTTGGAAAAGATCACACATGTGAAAAAAGTCGAAATAACAGAAAGTCATGTGCAAAAAGTCGAAAACAGAGAGTCGTGTGCAGAAATTGTACCATGTGAAAAAAGAACGGGTCGTGTGGAAAAAGGCGGGAAAAAAAAAGAACTAGTATAAATAGAAGAGGTGTGGGTGATAAGAGAGAGATTTCAGGATTTATGATTCTAATGAAACCATAACTTTAGACTAGAGGATTTTTACAGATAGCGTTAGGTGAACTTCGTCTTTGAGGATACCAAGACAAGTTTTTGAGTAGACAAATCAGTATATTATTCTATTTGGATATACATATATTATTCTATTTGGATGTACGTATATTATTCAATTGGATTACATATTTTTTCATCTTGGATAACCAATCATCATTGTGAAATTTACAGTGTTTGTCTAATGACATCAATAAACTCTAATTGAATTTTTCTATATTGCTGTTAGTGGAACTTTACAGTAATTTCTTTTGGATATACGTTGTTGTGCTGAAACTGTTTTGCATATCACCAAACTTAAAGGGAAGAACATTCCTGGGTTGAAAAAAAATAACAAAAGGTAAAGTATCACCATCTCTGGTGGAAGGCCAGTTAGCACTTGAACCACCACAACATATGAAGGATTAACTCTGACTAAATAAAATCAATATAACTACTAGTGCCGTATAAACATACACGGCCACATAACACACTAATTGATGCTGTGACCTGTGCACAAGTAACTGCCTTGCCAGATAACACACTAATTGGCGCCGTGATCTGCCCTTTTTTCTTGGTGAAAGCAGACAGGCATAATCACTACAATGGATCAAAGTCAAGAACAACTGCAGCAACAACAGGCATTGTATACACTACAGCAACAACAACATACGTTATATGCACAGCAGCTAAACTGCAACAGGCAAACGTCCATCCTGCTAACATACCCTTACCTGTAGAGGCCAAACCCACAATGACCGCGTTGCAACGGATAACAGACACGCTATCCAATGTAGATCACTATAATAAATATAACCAAATTCGCTCGGATATAACTCCCTTCACAGGCGATTCAAAGACATTTCAGAGATGGCTAATGAACAGACACAGATATGCTAGCAACAATACATATTGCCGGAGAGAACCAGAGATCAACAATACATATTGCCGTAGAGAACCAGAGATCAACAATACATATTGCCGGAGAGAACCAGAGAGCAACAATACATATTGCAGGAGAGAATCAGAGAGCACACCACATAACTACAAAAGAAAATCCCAGATCAAGTATCGAGATAACAGCAGCAAAATGGGTCGCATAGCCACTGTCGACAGCCACTGGAACAGTCTCAATAAAAGAAATTGTCGCATAGCTATTAGAAATTTTATCAATGGAATCAAACAACGAAAGATATGGGAAGTAAATAATGTTACAACCATTGACCAACAAACTTGCTTACTAACGACAGAAGATGGAATGAGGGTACATATCAGACCAATACAACAATGGAGAAAAACACCTAACATACATCACCAGGTCGGTTTTGTAAAGTCAAATGACACGCGATGGGCCCTCATGATTAATAGTCAACCTAAAGAAATAAACGAACTACAAGTGAAGAAAACAAAAATGATTTGTGTTGCGACACAAACAAACGTTGACAGGTCAAGTCAGGTCAATGACCCAGAACTACAAGTGAAGAAAACAACGATGATCAGTGTTACAACACAAACAGATGTTGACTTTAACACCGCCATAACCAATACTGGTACACCAGAAACAGTACACTTCAACACATCTGACGTACACACTCGAACAGCATTAAAACAGTTGGCCAGGCAGACAAATTCATACGAAATCCCAGTTACAGAACCAAGCGTACAAGAGTTGAAGAAAGAGATGAAAGCAATCCTAAAAGAAGGTGACCTCAACACACTCACAACATGAAAGGTGCAGAAATTACTGGATGACAGGTTTGCTGTTTGTTTGTTTGCAAGATGAAAAGAAATTCACAAGTTGGTGATAAATACGTTTGAACAAGATGACGAGAAAAACGTAGTCACCAAAACTTATGCAGCACAAATTAAGAAAGCTACTCATCGCCCGATAGCACCACCAGTTTTATCTAATGGCAGACCCATACATAAAGCCACATTGAACCACTATCATTCTATGGATACGTAAAAAAAAAACCTCACACAGAGAACCTGACATAGATAATGATACTTGACACACAACACTGGCTAATGAAGAAAATGCAGACAGCCCCACAACACGCAGCCTGAGGTGCACCATTTCAACACTACTTCACCCTTACCCTTGACAACTGCAGCCACCACCCACTCGACAGTGTGAAATACGCCATCCTCTTGTGATCAACGATTGATGATGAAAAAAGTTATCTTGATGGAAATCACCAACTTCCTCATGTAAAATTCGTAAACGTCCAGTTCAACGATTATTGGTTTATTGGAGAATCAATCTTCTCTAATAACAAAAAGGTACTCACCCAGCTGTAGTACCCAATGAGTACTCTCTCTACAATAGTATTCTCCCTCGTTCCCCATCATCTTAAGTCACTAGTATCCATTTTTTTTTGGGTAGGAAATTGTATTTTTTCAGAAAGATGTCAGCCGTAGTCAAGATCCTGCTGATGATACTGATGCAACACCCACATATACTAACAAGTTATTATGGCGTGACGCCACTGTGTTTTAATGTTATATAATTATTTAAGATTCTTAGTCGACATGGACTGTCATTAGGACTACATCATTTACACCGCTATGTCAAGAAATTGAAGAACTTTTGCAAACATTCGAACATCTACAACACTATGTTATCCAGGTTAAACAGAACTTTCAATTATCTCAGTTCTCTAGTTATACAAAATTTTTTTTTTGCAAGTGTTAGGCAAGAAATCTTTATGATTAGAAGAGTACCCACTGTACACATTACACCACTTTTGCCTTTGAAAATCTTTATAACAGGACTTATGCTTTACAACAGTTTTTATTTTTTTTGCTTTTTTTCCCTTCTTGATGAATTTAGTGACAAAAGCAAACATACTATACGCACACACATATTTTTCCTTTGTGACACATGAGAGTTTCTTTTTTGAATGTGTTAACTCACCGCTTTCCTTTTGTGTTATGGAAAGACCGTTTTATAATGTTCAATCGCATCGAGAATGTATTTTGGTGATTTTTCTTAATGATGCTGTTACGACAAATACCATTTGTACTAGAACTACGACCCTTTCTCACAGATATATGATGAATCAGACGTCAAATTTATTCTTCCCTACACATCTAAATGCCTGTCCATCTCCTGTCACCTTCTCCGACATGCTCCATCACAGACGGAGCGTTTCTAAATCGCCACCCCGTTCCGAGCATTCCCCACTATTCAACAGGAATTTACCTATGTTAACGTGTCTATCAAATTCTATAAATACTTCTTCGCATTCCTGAGTCCAGTGAGACACACCAGAGGTCATGACCCAACACACTAGAGTGTCAGGACTATTGATTTTGCCTAGCATAATTGGTGTTTTGAATTTTAAGCAGTTTAGTGTATAAATACCATGTGTACAAGAAGATGAGATGTCCACAGCGGACATCGGTTAAAGATAATGAAGACAGTTACCCCCACTGACACAGCTAACGCCCCTAAGACCCCCGAGTACATTCCCATGACTGACATTCGTTCCCCTCCCATGGTGGTAAACCCTACGCCGTTATTTATCCCAATATACACCCCACTCCACTAAATAACTGAAACAAATATATTTTCACCTAAAATTTGACTTGGTGATATACAAGTATTTTTGGAAGTTGGGTAAACTTATATGCTACTCAACACGGTTTGCGGATTAGCGAAATACTACATTGTTACATGCACACCATGACAATTCCATGAGAAATCGCTAACATGGTAACGGATTTGTTCACGTGTTGATAAACCTTGAATTGAGAAATAAACATCACATATTGATGTACCTGTATTTTTCTGACCATTTGTCACATTGTAAGCGGAACGCTACAGTATATTTTCTTGACAAATTGTTGTCCATTATACCTTGTATTGAGAAATAAACATCACATATTGATGTACCTGTATTTTCCTGACCATTTGTCACGTTGTAAGCGGAACGCTACAGTATATTTTCTTGACAAATTTTTGTCCATTATTATGAACTTGCATTTGTATGCAGATTTTATATTTGATTGACGAACCTATAAACAGTTTGGTACTTGGTTCAGGGTAACTGAGATAGTTCATACTCCAACACCCGATAGTTATTTGTATCGGTATAGTTGTCCTCCCTCATAGTAACGACCGTTACATAAGTTGGAGATTAGAGACACTTTTTAATAAATACTTTGTAACTCCATGTAACCAGATTAATAATGCTATATTTATATTATGCGACGAACACATAGACAGTTCACCACAACTTGTCCAGATTTTTGGTATTTAAGACCCATATACATCCTGGTACATCACTGACCGCAGTGGCAGGATTGGGGTCTCCTGTATCATATGATTCTATTATATTTACCACGTTCTATATTGACAGTTACGAGAGCGTACAGCTCCAGTTCATATTTTCTTAAAAATAAATTTATAGATTAACTTTGCCATGTATATGTATTCCCATGTCATAATATATATATATATATATATATATATATATATATATATATATATATATATATATATATATATATATATATATATATATATATATATATATATATATATATATACTGCTCAAAAAAAGTTAAAGGCCACTTTCAATTTTTAGGTCATTTCAACTAAGCTGTTTTTTTTAAAACCTGAACACTCGGTCAAAAAAGTTTTGTTGCATGCTTAAACAATGTTTGTTAATCTGACAATAAATCAAATCTGTGTTAGATGTGTGTACCTCCATTATCAATCAAAGGTACGTGGTGGAAAGGGAAATAATGCATGTTTGAAAATGCTTCCTATGGCAAAGCCTGTTGATAACATTGCTGAAATTTGCTTTTCACGTGCAAGTCGTGGCTATAGTGAACACTTGTCACCCACTTTTCGGAAGGAACGGGCAATGGGTATGTATATATATATATATATATACGAGCTCGTATATTACATTTTTGTTGCATCCCACAGTCTGATGTTTGACCATTAGTTCTATGCTGTTAGGCTGATGTTCGTTGCAGCTACTACATTTAAGATAGTAAAATACTTAATGAATATTAGTCACTTCTGTTAAATATTGCCAAAGTATTTTTTTGTTTTGTTTCTTTTGTGTTGTTTGCACAACCCATGAAAATCATATGCGATTATTTTTTTTTTAATGTTATCATTAAGTATGTTATCATTATGGTGATGACTAATGCACAGCATTGTTCATATTGATATTGTTAAGAAGTAGTGTACATCAATACTGTTCAATGGCGAAGTGTATTAACAAATTTTATGTACCCCCCCATTTTACGCATTATAAATATACTGGGATCCCTCGTTTTACGAAAAAAAAATTTTTTTTTACAATTTTTTTCTTTTTTTTAATTTTGTTTTTCTCTCTGAGACTCTACCAATAGGTTAGTCGTCTATAACAGTCACTAGCATGAGGTAGTTAGTTGATAGTACGCAAATGTCTCCCTCTGGGAAACATTTGTGTGGCCAGGGTTGTATGTGACCGCTTGGCCTTCCACGCTAGCATTATCCCTACTACTTCCACGCTAAGCATTTATACGTGCTATAATATGCTACATATAAGAATGACAGACCTCAAAAGCAAATAAGACGTTTTTACACAAAACGCAGTATCATTTAAAGTTCAGTTGGCAGTTACTGCTCTGACAGGGCAAACGTAGGTCAGTCCCAGATAATAATGAATGGGTTTTATGCGCGAAAAGTGGGAAATGAATGTTTGTGTGATCTGGGTTTTTTTATCCAATTGTTAAGTTGGAAAAGATCACACGTGAAAAAAGTCGAAATAACAGAAAGTCATGTGCAAAAAGTCGAAAACAGAGAGTCGTGTGCAGAAATTGTACCATGTGAAAAAAGAACGGGTCGTGTGGAAAAAGGCGGGAAAAAAGAAGAAATAGTATAAATAGAAGAGGTGTGGGCAATAAGAGAGAGATTTCAGGATTTATGATTCTAATGAAACCATAACTTTAGACTAGAGGATTTTTACAGATAGCGTTAGGTGGACTTCGTCTTTGAGGATACCAAGACAAGTTTTTGAGTAGACAAATCAGTATATTATTCTATTTGGATATACATATATTATTTTATTTGGATATACGTATATTATTCAGTTGGATTACATATTTTTTCATCTTGGATAACCAATCATCATTGTGAAATTTACAGTGTTTGTCTAATGACATCAATAAACTCTAATTGAATTTTTCTATATTGCTGTTTGTGGAACTTTACAGTAATTTCTTTTGGATATAAGTTGTTGTGCTGAAACTGTTTTGTATATCACCAAACTTAAAGGGAAGAACATTCCTGGGTTGAAAAAAAATAACAAAAGGTCAAGTATCACCATCTCTGGTGGAAGGCCAGTTAGCACTTGAACCACCACAACATATGAAGGATTAACTCTGACTAAATAAAATCAATATAACTACTAGTGCCGTATAAACATACACAGCCACATAACACACTAATTGCTTCCGTGACCTGTGCACAAGTAACTGCCTTGCCACATAACACACTAATTGGCGCCGTGATCTGCCCTTTTTTCTTGGTGAAAGCAGACAGGCATAATCACTACAATGGATCAAAGTCAAGAACAACTGCAGCAACAACAGGCATTGTATACACTACAGCAACAACAACATACGTTATATGCACAGCAGCTACAACTGCAACAGGCAAACGTCCATCCTGCTAACATACTCTTACCTGTAGAGGCCAAACCCACAATGACCGCGTTGCAACGGATAACAGACACGCTATCCAATGTAGATCACTATAATAAATATAACCAAATTTGCTCGGTTATAACTCCCTTCACAGGCGATTCAAAGACATTTCAGAGATGGCTAATGAACAGACACAGATATGCTAGCAACAATACATATTGCCGGAGAGAACCAGAGATCAACAATACATATTGCCGGAGAGAACCAGAGAGCAACAATACATATTGCAGGAGAGAATCCGAGAGCACACCACATAACTACAATAGAAAATTCCAGATCAAGTATCGAGATAACAGCAGCAAAACGGGTCGCATAGCCACTGTCGACAGCCACTGGAACAGTCTCAATAAAAGAAATTGTTGCATAGCTGTTAGAAATTTTATCAATGGAATCAAACAACGAACGATATGGGAAGTAAATAATGTTACAACCATTGACCAACAAACTTGCTTACTAACGACAGAAGATGGATTGAGGGTACATATCAGATCAATACAACAATGGAGAAAAACACCTAACATACATCACCAGGTCGGTTTTGTAAAGTCAAATGACACACGATGGGCCCCCATGATTAATAGTCAACCTAAAGAAATAAACGAACTACAAGTGAAGAAAACAAAAATGATTTGTGTTGCGACACAAACAAACGTTGACAGGTCAAGTCAGGTCAATGACCCAGAACTACAAGTGAAGAAAACAACGATGATCAGTGTTACAACACAAACAGATGTTGACTTTAACACCGCCATAACCAATACTGGTACACCAGAAACAGTACACTTCAACACATCTGACGTACACACTCAAACAGCATTAAAACAGTTGGCCAGGCAGACAAATTCATATGAAATCCCAGTTACAGAACCAAGCGTACAAGAGTTGAAGAAAGAGATGAAAGCAATCCTAAAAGAAGGTGACCTCAACACACTCACAACATGAAAGGTGCAGAAATTACTGGAGGACAGGTTTGCTGTTTGTTTGTTTGCAAGATGAAAAGAAATTCACAAGTTGGTGATAAATACGTTTGAACAAGATGACGAGAAAAACGTAGTCACCAAAACTCATGCAGCACAAATTAAGAAAGCTACTCATCGCCCGATAGCACCACCAGTTTTATCTAATGGCAGACCCATACATAAAGCCACATTGAACCACTATCATTCCATGGATACGTAAAAAAAAACCTCACACAGAGAACCTGACATAGATAATGATACTCGACACACAACACTGGCTAATGATGAAAACGCAGACAGCCCCACAACACGCAGCCTGAGGTGCACCATTTCAACACTACTTCAGCCTTACCCTCGACAACTGCAGCCACCACCCACTCGACAGTGCGAAATATGCCATCCTCTTGTGATCAACGATTGATGATGAAAAAAGTTATCTTGATGGAAATCACCAACTTCCTCATGTCAAATTTGTAAACGTCCAGTTGAACGATTATTGGTTTATTGGAGAATCAATCTTCTCTAATAACAAAAAGGTACTCACCCAGCTATAGTACCCAACGAGTACTCTCTCTACAATAGTACTCTGCCTCGTTCCCCATCATCTAAGGTCACTAGTATCCATTTTTTTTTGGTAGGAAATTTTATTTTTTCAGAAAGATGTCAGCCGTAGTCAAGATCCTGCTGATGATACTGATGCAACACCCACATATACTAACAAGTTATTATGGCGTGACACCACTGTGTTTTAATGTTATATAATTATTTAAGATTCTTAGTCGACATGGACTGTCATTAGGACTACATCATTTACACCGCTATGTCAAGAAATTGAAGAACTTTCGCAAACATTCAAAGATCTACAACACTATGTTATCCAGGTTAAACAGAACTTTCAATTATCTCAGTTCTCTAGTTATAAAAAAATTTTTTTTTGCAAGTGTTAGGTAAGAAATCTTTATGATTAGAAGAGTACCCACTGTACACATTACACCACTTTTGCCTTTGAAAATCTTTATAACAGGACTTATGCTTTACAACAGTTTTTATTTTTTTGTTTTTTTCCCTTCTTGATGAATTTAGTGACAAAAGCAAACATACTATACGCACACACATATTTTTCCTTTGTGACACATGAGAGTTTCTTTTTTGAATGTGTTAACTCACCGCTTTCCTTTTGTGTTATGGAAAGACCGTTTTATAATGTTCAATCGCATTGAGAATGTATTTTGGTGATTTTTCTTAATGATGCTGTTATGACAAATACCATTTGTACTAGAACTACGACCCTTTCTCACAGATATATGATGAATCAGACATCAAATTTATTCTTCCCTACACATCTAAACGCCTGTCCATCTCCTGTCACCTTCTCCGACATGCTCCATCACAGACGGAGCGTTTCTAAATCGCCACCCCGTTCCGAGCATTCCCCACTATTCAACAGGAATTTACCTATGTTAACGTGTCTATCAAATTCTATAAATACTTCTTCGCATTCCTGAGTCCCGTGAGACACACCAGAGATCATGACCCAACACACTAGAGTGTCAGGACTATTGATTTTGCCTAGCATAATTGGTGTTTTGAATTTTAAGCGGTTTAGTGTATAAATACCATGTGTACAAGAAGATGAGATGTCCACAGCGGACATCGGTAAAAGATAATGAAGACATTGTTACCCCCACTGACACAGCTAACGCCCCTAAGACCCCCGAGTACATTCCCATGACTGACATTCGTTCCCCTCCCATGGTGGTAAACCCTACGCCGTGATTTATCCCAATATACACCCCACTCCACTAAATAACTGAGACATATATATTTTCACCTAAAATTTGACTTGGTGATATACAAGTATTTTTGGAAGTTGGGTAAACTTGTATGCTAATCAACACGGTTTGCAGATTGGCGAAATACTACATTGTTACATGCACACCATGACAATTCCATGAGAAATCGCTAACATGGTAACGGATTTGTTCACGTGTTGATAAACCTTGAATTGAGAAATAAACATCACATATTGATGTACCTGTATTTTTCTGACCATTTGTCACGTTGTAAGCGGAACGCTACAGTATATTTTCTTGACAAATTGTTGTCCATTATACCTTGTATTGAGAAATAAACATCACATATTGATGTACCTGTATTTTCCTGACCATTTGTCACCATTGTAAGCGGAACGCTACAGTATATTTTCTTGACAAATTTTTGTCCATTATTATGAACTTGCATTTGTATGCAGATTTTATATTTGATTGACGAACCTATAAACAGTTTGGTACTTGGTTCAGGGTAACTGAGATAGTTCATACTCCAACACCCGATAGTTATTTGTATCGGTATAGTTGTCCTCCCTCATAGTAACGACCATTACATAAGTTGGAGATTAGAGACACTTTTTAATAAATACTTTGTAACTCCATGTAACCAGATTAATAATGCTATATTTATATTGTGCGACGAACACAAAGACAGTTCACCACAACTTGTCCAGATTTTTGGTGTTTAAGACCCATATACATCCTGGTACATCACTGACCGCAGTGGCAGGATTGGGGTATCCTGTATCATATGATTCTATTATATTTACCACGTTCTATATTGACAATTACGAGAGCGTACAACTCCAGTTCATATTTAAAAAAAAAATTTATAGATTAACATCGCCATGTATGTGTATTCCCATGTCATAATATATATATATATTTATCTATACGAGCTCGTATATTACATTTTTTTGCGTCCCACGGTCTGATGTTTGACCATTAGTTCTATGCTGTTAGGCTGATGTTTGTTGCAGCTACTACATTTAAGATTGTAAAGTACTTAATGAATATTAGTCACTTCTGTTAAATATTGCCAAAGTATTTTTTTTGTTTTGTTTCTTTTGTGTTGTTTGCACAACCCATGAAAATCGTATGCGATTATTTTTTTTTTAAATGTTATCATTAACTCTTTCAGTCCCAAGCAAAAAAGTGGGTTTGGCCCAAGCAAAAATGGCCACGTCAGTGCGTTTTTATTGTTGTTGTTTGGAAATAATTTTTTAAAATGTTCATATGCATAAATAACTTTGTTGTTGTATATGAAACTGAAGGTAATTGGATGTACTTTACTCTTGTGCTACAAGTATAAAAGCTTTCATTGAAAAAGGATTAGTTATTCAAGGTAAAATGGGGGATATGCGCTTAAAAAAAATGATTAGTTATTCAAGGTAAAATGGGGGAATTTGCGCTTAAAAAAATCGCTTTAAAAATCTTAAATAAATATCTCAAAACAGAAACACGTTCACTCTTAAACACGTGCGGTATTTAAAAGAATGTACTTGCAGTCGGAAATGACGTTTTGGGTGGTTTGTGGGTAGTTATAATTAGAAACAGTCTCAAACAGAGGCACATATACTAAAGGCTTTTTAAAGTCGATTGGGCCAAGCGCGTCTAACCCATGAACCTTTATAAAGTCGATTGGGACTTAAAGAGTTAAGTATGTTATCATTACGGTGATGACTAACGCACAGCATTGTTCATATTGATGTTGTTAAGAAGTAGTGTACATCAATACTGTTCAATGGCGAAGTGTATTAACAAATTTTATGTACCCCCCGTTTTACGCATTATAAATATACTGGGATCCCTCGTTTTACGAAGAAAAAAAAAGTTTTTACATTTTTTTTCTTTTTTTAATTTTGTTTTTCTCTCTGAGAGACTCTACCAATAGGTTAGTCATTTATAATAGTCACTAGCATGAGGTAGTTAGTTCATAGTACGCAAATGTCTCCCTCTGGGATACTGTTGGATTGTATTCTTGATGGTGTTTATCGAAGACTACCAGTTCGTACTGATAACGCGAATTCAAATAAAACTTAAGGCGTGTCAACAGAGAACTGTGATGAACTGAAGTACACTGTAAAGGCGGTTAATATAGTTCAATGTATTTATTAACGGAGACGATCCACAATTACAAGACATGGTACTGACGCACGACATAGTTATTAACAGTTCCACTTGACATAATACCTGAATTTCAAGAGGTTTCATTTCATATTCAATCAATTAAAATAGTTCCTTCTTAATATCCTTGCAGATTATAATGCCTCATATTATGCTTCAATAAAAGAGTGTTCATACATTGAACTTGGTATATCAGATTGTCACTAATGCATTGACCTTTGACCTTATCCAAGGACATATGGTCTCATGTGCATATCTAATAATTCTTAGTAATACATCCATAACTTTTGTCCTGCTAAATTGAATTCTTCAATAATATGCTCGGACAGTTGAACAACATAAATCCAAGTATTCCTTCATCAAAACAAATACAGGTTAGGGACTCTCCTTGGCTAACCTCTCGATACGTGCCATGAACAAGATGACGGCACTTCGTAACACAGCTTTAAGATACATTTAAAATACTTCCGCCCATAGGATTCCCACTACGTTTCGTTAGTGATTCTTACAGCTCAGCTGATCCATTCATGGAATCCTGAAATGTGGATTCCAGCTAGATGCCAGCAAGAGTGGAGACATCACCAAAAATCATATACAATATCGCTTCTTAACATATGGGCACAAAACTTATGTATAATATACTGACCATGGCTTCTGACAAGAAGACAAGTCATCCAACTCGAAAAGATCCCCAATGCTTAGGGGAAAACTATCATCAACACAGACCATCAGTCTGGCTTGCCCCTTCAAAATCTCCTACCTCATTCACTAAAATCCCTGGTAACCCGTGCGCCAAGAGTAACTCATACTCTACATAGCGCATACACGTGCGTGATAAATCAAACGCAAGAATAATAATAATAATAGGGGTATATAATAAGAATGGTGCGTAATCTTTTAACATAGGCAGAACCGGAGACTGCCATGTTAGTTAAAGTACGCAACAGTTTCCTTATCACCCCCCTTTAAAAAAAAGTTAATTATATTAATCTTTTTTTTCTACGTTAAGTAACTAGGAGAGGTGAGTCAAACTATATCGACATATATTAAAATTAACATAGTCATAATATTATCCAATAAAAAGAAAATGAATATTAAATGGAAATCAATGTAACTAAACTATAGTATGCATTAAAGCATACATCCACAATCGACCGACTTTGGAACGATGTGGTGAAATTCAAAGAAAGAAAGTACGAAGGAAGGTGGAAATAATAACCAAAAGAATGGTAAAACATCCAACCAAAATAAAATAAAAAAAATCAACAAATGATTTCAAATGAAAAAAAAACAATGATGATATGTTAAAAAAAAATGACAAGTGAATTGTAAACCAAAAAATGTAAATAAAACAAGCAAAGTGAATAAAATGCATAATCAAACACGTGAAGTGAACAACACCCTTAATGTTTCTAACATCACTAAGGTGGACTAGTCAGCTAAGAGTGTTAAAATAATGTACCCTGAGTGGTAGATACTAGAATAAAGATACACATACAAACTATTAAAATTAGTGAATGTGAGATATCGCACTAATTAAGTAACTTAAGTTGGTTCTAACTAATCAATTGGGAGCCGCGCTGGTGTAATGGCTACAACGTTGTACTGGCGACCAGGTGTTCATGGTTCAAACCCGGGCATCGGGATTGAAGAAATGTTTACGACCGGAAATTTGACTGAATAATCTGAACGGCTCCTGCACATAAATCCCGTGTGGATGGGAAGGAGCGAGGCTCCTGACCAGGTTGGAAGGAAAGTCCACTGACCCCCCAGCCTCACAATGACATGTCATTGGGCCAAAAGAGTTGGAAAGCTCGAGTGCCGCTGGTTAGAGAAAAAAAAAAACAAACTAATCAATATAGTTCATAATTAAAAGAGTCACTAATTACTAATTCCTTTAATTGCTAACAGTCTTAATCAGTGTCACTGTTATATCGAAAACAGATAATAATAGATGAAAATCTGTTATTTATGTTCCATGCACGATGAAAAGATATTTTCCACAACATCACGTAGTCTAGTATGTTCATTATGAATAGCGAATATCCCTGTATATAACTGTCAACAGTGTTACCGCACCAAGAAAATGGTATGACATTAAAAAGTTATGTTCTAATACAAACAATGAGTATATCCTGATAGTTATATAAGCATGAATAATTCCGTTTCATACGAAGTCTGTATAGAGGTTTGGCAAATAACAAAGTTCAATGATCCTCACATTCTAATTGAACGACTGTCTGTGAAGAAGTTTCAATTTCTGGAAGTCGTTTTGATTCGACAGGTGCGCTTGGACAGCGTGACAAACAGTCCGCAAAAACATTTTTCGATCCAGGTATTGACCGAATATCAAAGCTATATGGCTGTAAGGCTATCGCATACCTTGTTAACTTTGAAGATTTGACATCCTTCGTATTAAGAGCTGTGAGAGCCTTTTGGTCCGACTCTACTATAAAATGAGAGCCTAAGAGGTATCGTTCCAGTTTAGTAATTGACCATACCATTGCGAGAAGTTCCTTGTCCGGGACTGAATATTTCTGTTCGGTAGTCGTCAATTTCCTCGTACATCACCGGGTGTAAGGTGCCTGAGTATTCTTGCATCAATACGCCGGCAATTCCATATGATGATGTATCACTACGAAGAACAAACATAAAGTTTGGGTTAGGTAACCTTAAAACTGGAGGATGTGAAAAAAAACTTTTAATTGAATCTAACACGATTTGATGCTCGTTAGACCACTGAATCATGCTAGCTGTCCCTTTTCTCAACAAAGAAGAAAAAATAGCAGTTATAGTTGATAAATGAGGGATAAACTTACCATAGAATTGTATTAATCCTAAAAGAGATCGTACTTGTTTCTTTGTCCTAGGTGCTGTGATGTTAAGGATTTTTGAGACATTATTGTCCTCTGTATACAACATGCCATGACCAATACGGTGACCCAAAAAGGAGATGTCGTGAAAACCGACAAATGCCTTCGATGGCTTAGCTGTTAAGGTATAATCCCGTAAAGTAGACAGTAATGCCTTCAATCCCTGAATGTGCTCTTCCCATGAGTCACTAAAAATGTTAGGTAGAAAAAATCCTTAATAATACATAAAGACATGTAGTGTTAATAGTCAACAAAAAAGAAATGCAGGTGAGAAAGGCCCACATCTCAAAGGCTGAACTAAAGTCATAGCCTGTGGAAAAGTAAAGCAGTGCGATAAAAGTCGTTGACGAAGAAAATACTGAGTTAATCGACCCAGTAAAAAATAACGGAATATAGATAGAACAAGTGTAGAGTCTGAACAGACAGAATATAAGAAAATAAAGAAATGCTAATATGGTAAGACATAGATGAAGTCAAGTACTAAGAAGTATCTGTAATAGCAGAAAAGACAAGTACAAAACATCCGGAAGAATGAAAAGTAACACACCCACTAGACGCAACTATAAAGTGCGGGGTGTAGAGTTTTGTACAAGTTGAATGTCCAATTGATGGTGCGCAAAAGTAGCACCATGAATGAATTTGACAGCTCTGTGAGCGTCACAATTGTCAGCAAAGCGAACGAAAGCCAGCTGGTTATAAGAATTATTTAGTTCGAACATGCGAACAAATTTAACATTACCAACTTTTCGAAAAAATTTTCGAAGTGCATACCAAGTTGTATGCAATGGAATGTTGTGCACCAACACAGTGCGATTCAGTGACATCAGATCTCATCCAGATCGCAACTGAGCCCGAGTATCAATGAAATTATCATTATATGTCGCGCGTGCTAAGCGCTGCGAACAATTACTATGTGCATGTTTTTCCAAGAATTGTACACTAGTAGAATTTAAATTATGCTTATTGCTGTCTTTATGAGCAGTGTTATTACCAACTGCCAAATAGGTAGATTGCTGATGATGTAAGACAGTCCCTTTAGGTTCTGCCTGATTACTGTTAATATGGGGTGTAGTATTCTGACTAACCGCAATTGTTTTTTTACAACCAAGATTACTACTATTGTGGGACTGACTATGATCGTCATGAATTTGTCTCTCATGTTGCACCCTAATTTGTCTACAGTGGCCATTAAATTTGAGTTTCTTAATATTGTTTTCACGTGGTGGGTATTTTGTCATGGTGATATATCTATCATCGGCCTTACGCCATGACTCAACCTCATCACAGTTAGAAACCTTTCCAATGGAAACCCCTTCATTGGAAAACTGGCGAGGAGAAGTATATTTGCGTCGGAAAGATTTTTTTGTAAAACACTGCTGCCTATCAGCATTGAGTGCTTTTTGCTGACTCTTTGCTTTTGTAAAGTGGTAATCAGCAACTTTAGGTCTAGCACTGTTAACCTTAACAGCAGACAACACTTTGTTGTTTAATACAATATCCAAGAGACCATCAATTCTGTTGTGAAGTTTCGTAATTGTTAAATCTGCAATTTCTTTCTCCTTAGCCAGAGCCATGCGTATTCTAACTTGGGTCTCAGCTTGAAGTTTATCATAATCTATTTTTAAATCATGTAACTGAGAAGTAAGGATATTCTCTCTAGCAATCCCATTCATAATCTTTAAATCTTTAACTTCGAGTTCTGCAGCAGCAGTTTGAGTTAGACGTTCAATATCGATAGAGTGTTTACTGACACATTCTTCATTAATGGCCTTTTCTTTTTCAAGTGCCTCCATGGCATTATGATGGCTATTCGTAAGCTCATCAACCTTTAATTTCAAACGAGAAACTTCAGATGTCAGTTCCTGAATCTGAACCAACTAAACATGACAGCCTGTCTTTAAAGCCATATTTAACTTATCAAATTCTCCACTGACATTCTTTTCCTTGTCAAGTACTTCTTTTAATGAGTGTACTTCATCCTGTAACTTCCTTTTCTCTATATCCAGTTTATATTGTTCCATTTTTCTCTCAGTATGAACCCTCAGTAGTTCATGTTCCTTTGCTTCTGCGTATAGAGTAGTGGCGAATAGCTTTAATTCCTCAGGTTCCACACCAAGTTCTTTGCCTTGTTCAATAAAATAATCTAGTGAATACATTATGATTAATAAGTATTTACTATACTTTTTCCTTATTAAATGTTAATTTATTACTGTCCAATAATTTTCCTTATCACTATAATAAGTGATACTCGTTCCTGTCCAAGAACGGTATACAATATCATATAATTATTAATATATTAATAATCAATAAAATAATTTATGTAATGTTATGATAAGACAAAAGCAATAGACAATCACAACAAAAGTGATGGGATAAAATAATCAAAGACGAATGAAAACAGTCGCAGAAATAAAAAAAGTTAGAATGGAAAAATAAATAATTTTGCAAAAAGTGCAACGATAACTGTGATAAGACAACTAAGCAAGACAATTGACAACACAGTGTATAAACATAGGTTTGTAAAAACTGAACGATAGTAAGGTAAAGAGAGACAATAATCACAAACAAGATACATCATAAAACTGAAGAACGAATAAAAATCACTATGAAAACTACAATGAAACTGGACAATACAACTAAACAGTCAGGTGTCACAGACAACCAGACACAGTGGACCTAGAATCCTTCGACACACAGGTGTCGGAACATTCCACTGCAGGAAGTCTGCAAATAAACCTAAAGAACGATTATGAAGGCCCTGAGATGAACCTGGGATGTTTCCTTCATAATTCACCAACCCAACCTCCCACTGAAAACATAGAACATAGAACAAGCAACATGAATGAATAATAAGTGGACATAATCATCAGAAAAGGCACAGCTACATGTAAAACAGTGTGATAATAACACGACATTTTTACTTATCTCGACCGAGAAAAAAATATGCCTCATATCCGTAGGTGTACGTATGAGCTTCGTAATGTTTCTCTGTGAGTACAACAATGTTCGTATTCAAAAATTAAGGACTGGAAGTTGGGGTCCAACGTTGTCCTTGACCTTTCACCAACCGTCATCCGGAATTCATGTTCAATTTTGAAAGTCAAAGTAAATCAGTCTTCTAAAGAACTTGATGAGGTTGTTCTCTTCTTGAATATAGTAAAATTCAAACCACACTTGGCCGCCATATTGTTGGATTGTATTCTTGATGGTGTTTATCGAAGACTACCAGTTCATACTGATAACGCGAATTCAAATAAAACTTCAGGCGTGTCAACAGAGAACTGTGATGAACTGAAGTACACTGTAAAGGCAGTTAATATAGTTCAACGTATTTATTAACGGAGACGATCCACAATTACAAGACATGGTACTGATGCACGACATAGTTATTAACAGTTCCACTTGACATAATACCTGAATTTCAAGAGGTTTCATTTCATATTCAATCAATTAAAATAGTTCCTTCTTAATATCTTTGCAGATTATAATGCCTCATATTATGCTTCAATAAAAGAGTGTTCATACATTGAACTTGGTATATCAGATTGTCACTAATGCATTGACCGTTGACCTTATCCAAGGACATATGGTCTCATGTGCATATCTAATAATTCTTAGTAATACATCCATAACTTTTGTCCTGCTAAATTGAATCCTTCAATAATATGCTCGGACAGTTGAACAACATAAATCCAAGTATTCCTTCATCAAAACAAATACAGGTTAGGGACTCTCCTTGGCTAACCTCTTGAAAATGAAATGTGGATTCCAGCTAGATGCCAGCAAGAGTGGAGACATCACCAAAGATCATATACAATATCGCTTCTTAACATATGGGCACAAGACTTACGTATAATACACTGACCATGGCTTCTGACAAGAAGACAAGTCATCCAACTCGAAAAGATCCCCAATGCTTAGGGAAAAACTATCATCAACACAGACCATCAGTCTGGCTTGCCCCTTCAAAATCTCCTACCTCATTCACTAAAATCCCTGGTAACCCGTGCGCCAAGAGTAACTCATACTCTACATAGTGCACACACATGCGTGATAAATCAAATGCACAAATAATATTCCTATTGTGATGGGGCCGAAAAGGAGACGCCCGCCCCCTACCTGTTTCTAGGCAGATTTATCGCCCATATTTTAGAAGTGCGCCTAGTATGTAAAAATTCTGACGAGATAAAGAAGATTGATGAAAAGGTCGTAATAATCCATTGAAATTAAGTTGTGGTGTAGAATTGTGTTATTTGATAATAGCGGTAGGTTTTATTTGTGTTTTCGCTATTCCTAAAGCGATAATCGCGTGTGATATTTAAGTAGCCAAGATTAATACGCCCAGCGCGCAGTAAAGTGAGTGATTAGCCTAGTGCCTATAAAAAGAGATAGCGAACTACCAGCGGCCTTTTTAAGTATCAGCCCTGACGATAGAGAACGAAACGAGGCGCCCTGTGTACCCACACAGAAGAACACAAAGACATGACACGTGAGTTAATTTAAATTAGCGTTAGTTTTATATAATTCTGAAATTATATTCAGCACGAGTCTGTTTTAATGTTTAGTGATATAGATAGATGTGTTTCCAAAGGAAATGTCTTTTTAGGACATTATGATTTAGTCTTGAAGAAATGATAGATGAGTGAAAATAATGTTTGATAGGTTTTATTAGGCACGCAAAGCCTAAATCCAGATGTGAGAATTTAGTATCAAGTATTTCATCCATCAGACCGGGCAAATTTAGTAGGAGAGTGCTTTATACATGAAACTGGACAGAAATGTTATCAGAAACTGCAATTTAGATAATATTAACTAGTTGGGAAGATGGCAACAGGGAGAGCCACGTGGTGATTGTATAAAAGCGGCGCGAGGGGTCTGCGGTAACACTCTTAGTTATCACTTAATGTTATGCAGTTTTAGATCGCGTGAATTGACACATGGGTGGGAAGCAGATTAAGATAATTTTTCCCAGTAAAGGAAAGAAAGAGATAGTTTTCGTGTTAATGCCAGTTTTGTTAAAGTCAAGAGTAATTATTTTATTTCTTTTATGTAAAAGTAATTGAGTGTATTTCACGATAGCCTACTTATCATAATTCTACTGTATATATTTAATGGGTTACTGTGAGGTGAGAATAGTCATTTAGATTTCTGGAGAGCGCGAGGCCACTCCTTGGGCGTAAAGCGCATTTGAGACATAAATGTTGCTGTTTGCTCCTTGCGGAGCAGGGCGACACCAGTGCGGCTGAATCCAACAGAAGCCTGCATGAAGCATTTATATGCTATGGCAGTGATTTGTTTCGGTAACGATGTGTTTCATGTGATGAGATTCCCAGTCTCATCAGTGGTCATATACGACACACTTGTTGCCAGGCGCACCAGTCGTCACATACGACATGCTTCCGAATGCAGTAACAAATATTGAGATAGATCAGTTGCGAGGTTATGGTTTTTTCTCGTTATTGAGAGTAATTGTTGTACATATAGTTGAATATTATTTTATGTCCATTTTATGATTATTTAATTATGGTTATGTGAGGAATGGTTGTGAGAGCACGTGGGCTCACTTCAAGATATATATTTCTCTTCTCTGCTCCTGAGGGAGCATGGGGCCAACAGTGTGGTTTGCCTTCATATTAAGCATTCAGATGCTCGGGCAGTAGTGGTTTTGGTAGCAATCTGTGTTACATGGTGAGGTTGCCAGCCTCATGCACAACACCATACTAGTCGCATTGGACGACACACATGAGTGTGTGTGTGTGTGATAGTTGAGTGTGTCAGGTGGCGGCGTAGGACAGTTTGACAGGTGAGAGCGTGGTGTTTCTCATTCAGTATTATATTATGATTTTAACTATTCTGTGCTTTGTTTGCTTCTTCAGATTAGCATCGGGCACTGTTGGGTGTTTTGTTCTGTTTTGTTTTGTTATGCTCGCTAGTTTATTTGTTTAATGTTTGCTTTGTCACTGAATGGGTTGTAAAAATAAATATAGCCCCTGCCTCTAGAATCAAGAGTTTTATTGTTGTTCGGGTCGGTGCGAGTGTGACAAGAGAGGGATCACACATCACAATATAATCATCATCATCATCTCGCCCACCCTTTCACACTATCATATAAGAATGGTGCGTAATCTTTTAACATAGGCAGAACCGGAGACTGCCATGTATGTTAAAGTACGCAACAGATACATTTGTGTGGCCAGGGATGTATGTGACCACTTGGCCTTCCACGCTAGCATTATCCCTACTACTTCCACGCTAAGCATTTTTACTTGCTATAATATGCTACATATAAGAATGACAGACCTCAAAAGCAAATAAGACGTTTTTACACAAAACGCAGCATCATTCAAAGTTCAGTTGGCAGTTACTGCTCTGACAGGGCAAACGTAGGTCAGTCCCAGATAATAATGAATGGGTTTTATGCGCAGAAAATGGGAAATGAATGTTTGTGTGATCTGGTTTTTTTTAATCCAATTGTTAAGTTGGAAAAGATCACACATGTGAAAAAAGTCGAAATAACAGAAAGTTGTGTGCAAAAAGTCGAAAACAGAGAGTCGTGTGCAGAAATTGTACCGTGTGAAAAAAGAACGGGTCGTGTGGAAAAAGGCGGGAAAAAAAGAAGAAATAGTATAAATAGAAGAGGTGTGGGCGATAAGAGAGAGATTTCAGGATTTATGATTCTAATGAAACCATAACTTAAGACTAGAGGATTTTTACAGATAGCGTTAGGTGAACTTCGTCTTTGAGGATACCAAGACAAGTTTTTGAGTAGACAAATCAGTATATTATTCTATTTGGATATACATATATTATTCTATTTGGATATACATATATTATTCAGTTGGATTACATATTTTTTTCATCTTGGATAACCAATCATCATTGTGAAATTTACAGCGTTTGTCTAATAACATCAATAAACTCTAATTGAATTTTTCTATATTGCTGTTTGTGGAACTTTACAGTAATTTCTTTTGGATATATGTTGTTGTGCTGAAACTGTTTTGCATATCACCAAACTTAAAGGGAAGAACATTCCTGGGTTGAAAAAAAATAACAAAAGGTCAAGTATCACCATCTCTGGCGGAAGGCCAGTTAGCACTTGAACCACCACAACATATGAAGGATTAACTCTGACTACATAAAATCAATATAACTACTAGTGCCATATAAACATACACGGCCACATAACACACTAATTGATGCCGTGACCTGCGCACAAGTAACTGCCCTACCACACATATATATATGTATATATATATATATATATATATATATATATATATATATATATATATATATATATATCGACCCTGATGAAAACTGTTGTCGTAGTGGGAACATTGACGATATACAAGTGTATATATATATATATATATATATATATATATATATATATATATATATATATATATATATATATATATATATATATATATATATATATATATATATATATATATATATATATACGAGGGGCGTTCAGAAAGTAATGCACCACATCGTTTTTCTCAGGAGCCGTTTATTCAAAAAGCATGAAATTTATTTATACACAATATACATGGATATGTCATGTAAACATCGGTATTATTCAACATAATCCCCATCAACTTGTACGGCTTTATGCCAGCGCGAAACAAGTGCATATATTCCTAGCCCGTACGAGATTTTGTCTTGATCATGAAGCCATTTCTTCGCTGCATGAATCACTCCTTCATCATCTTCAAACCTTGTCCCACGGAGTGCATCTTTAAGTGGACCAAATAAATGAAAATCAGAGGGTGCCAAATCGGGACTATAGGGTGGATGGGGTAGTACAGTCCAACCCAATTTGGTGATTGCTTCCCGTGTTGCCAGACTTGTGTGAGGTCGCGCATTGTCGTGAAGGAGAAGCAGGTCTGTTGGATTCTTGTGCGGCCGAGCTATGCGAAAACGTTGATTGAGTTGTTTCAATGTCTTAATGTAAGCTTGTGACTTGATTGTCTCTCCTCTTGGCATAATGTCCATAAGAATCACACCTTCAATGTCCCAAAAGACAGTGATCATGACCTTTCCAGCTGAAGGAATTGTCTTGAATTTCTTTCTTCGTGGTGATTGCGGATGATGCCACTCCATTGACTGTCTTTTTGTCTCAGGTTCAAAATGATGTGCCCAGGTTTCGTTATTTGTAACGATCTTAGCCAAAAAGTTCTCTCCATCAGCATTGAAACGCTCCAACAATTCAGAAGAAATTGCTTTCCTTTGCAATCGGTGGTCATTTGTGAGACTTCGAGGAACCCATCTTGCGCAAACCTTAGAAAATCAGAGTTTTGATAACTGCATTTGCACTACCAATGCTGACTGACAGCTGTAAGGCCAATTGTTGAGTAGTGATTCGCCTATCAGTAAGAATAATGCCCTCAGCGCATTTTAACATTTCTGCGTTGGTGACTGTGGCAGGATGTCCACAGCGCGGCCGATCAAGTAGCGCCGTATCTCCACTTCCTGATTCTTTGATTCTCTGAACCCAGCGACTGCCTGTACTCCTGTCGACTGCAAAACTTCCAAACACATCACATAGATGCTTGTGAATGTTCACAACAGTTTCCTTCTATCACTATTCGCTTCTTATAACGCAAGTTGCTATCACGCTCCATTTCAACGGTTTAGGGCAGCTGTATTATTTGGCCGGTTGCGGTGCAATTTGGTGCACACAATTGGCACATGCCATATTTGAAGTGTGCACAATTTCATGCTTCTATCTTCTTTATAAGCTGAGAAAAACGATGTGGTGCATTACTTTCTGAACGCCCCTCGTATATATATATATATATATATATATATATATATATATATATATATATATATATATATATATATATATATATATATATTAACAGTCATAGATTGGGTGAAGCGCCAGACAACAGAGGGCAGTCCAAGAGGAATAAGATGGACTATATTTTCTGCATTGGAGGATCTGAAATATGCAGATGACATTCCACTACTAGCACATTCACATCAACACATCCAGGAAAAAACGGATAGACTTAATAAGTTTAGCCAGCAGGTGGGCTTAAACATCAATTTAAAGAAGTCAGAGGTCATGACACTCAATGTGAGCAACCCTGAGCCCATATCAGTAAGGAATCAGCAACTGGTACAGACAGACACCTTCACATACCTAGGATGCACAGTAACATCAGACGGCGGGGCAGGCAAAGACATCAATGTCAGAATGAATAAGGCAAGAACAGCCTTTTTTAGCCTAAACAACATCTGGAAGTCCTCTCAATACAGCACATGCACAAAATTAAGATTATATCAGAGCTGTATGCTTTCTGTGCTTCTCTATGGTGCGGAATGCTGGAGAGTTACAGAGAAGGAAATGTCGAAATTGTCCTCTTTTCACACAACATGCCTTAGAAAAGTTCACCGAATCTTTTGGCCGAATACCATCACCAACCAAGATCTGCTTAAACGGAGCAAGCAAGAGGACATACACACCATCATAGCTGGCAGACGCTGGAGCTGGGTTGGCCATGTCCTCAGAAGAGACCCCGATGCCATCACAAGAACAGCTATGCTTTGGACCCCTGAAGTAAAACGAAAGAGAGGCCGACCAAAAACAACCTGGTGGAGGACTGTGGAGGCTGAGATGCAAAGAATGAACCAGAGTTGGGGCACTGTACGAAGGATGGTTACCGACCGAGCAAAGTGGAATCAATTTGTTGTTGCCCTACAAGACGCCACTAGGTTGGCGGTTAAGGATCAAAGAAGAAGACTGTCCAGTGGAAAGCATTCGCATTCCCTTCTTCTTGTCCCTATCTCGAATAGATCTGTATTCTTTCTTAATGAGCCAATTTCTTGAGACCTACCTAATATCTCAAAGGCTAATCCTGGCAAAAACTACACCCGTAGTTGCCCCAATACTCACCACACAACATTCCTCAATGTGTGTCCTATCCATCGCCAGCGTCTTCTCAGCTATTATTCCACTGGCGCATGTCTGGTTCTTGTCATCAATTCCACATTTGTGACTTTGTCATACCATTTCAGTCCTTCTATTCTACGCAAGCACCCGTTTATAAAAGTCTGTAGCTTTTAAGTTGTTGTTTTTGTTGCTCCCTCTGTCTTAGAGCCATACAATAGGACTGACTTCACATTTGAGTTGAAGATTCTTATTTTCGTTTTGGACTTAATTTCTCTTGATCTCCATATATTTCCCAATGCAATGTAAGCACCTCCTGCTTTTTTGTATTCTTATTTTGATATCATTGTCTGTCCCTCCAACTTTGCCTATATTACTACCAAGATATGTGTATGAATCTACATCCTTTAGTGGTGTTTCTTCAAGTTCAATCTTGTTTTCATTTCTTGCATTTATTCTCGGAATCTTTGTCTTTTCCCTGTGTATTTGTACCCGGGTGAGGTGCAAGTTCTTGTTAGGACTGGAACGGCACCATATTACTTATATGTAGCCGCCCGTGGGGTTCGATATTCAGTGCTTCTCAAATCTCAGTAGTTCCATATAGAGCAGAGAGTAGGGTTAGTTAACTAGCCTAGCCGCTAGAGTTTTAGATTCCTCTCCTTTTTAAATTTTGTGTTACCAGGTTCGACTTTACTTCTCTTAGATGTAATTGTAGCAATTAAATTGAGATGGATTGATTTATCAGCGTAATATCCAACTTTGGTAATTTATTCTTCAACAGCATTTGTTTTCATATAAACGACTTTTATTAGCCTTCAACAGGAACTAGCTTAAGTCAAATATAACAAGTTCTTGAACAATTGCATATTCACAGTAATAAGCAAATGCATATAAAATGTTAATATATTATTTCATTGATGCAAAATCCCTTTTGCATCTTTTCATCATATTCAATTTGCAAGAATGGCGAAACTCATCTATCTTTCTACAATGTTCCTTCTTTAGGTTAACGTTTTCTAAGTTCGACGACATTTTCCCATCTCTTCAAATTGATTTATTGGTCCAAGCTTTCTTTTACTTCTTGGTATTCCTTAGGATTAATATCTCTCAACATAAGGACCTTCCTCCTTGGCAAAACATTTAGATATACGATTTGGTTTTCATTTTAACCAAATCTTCGAGCGTAGTTCTGTTTCAGTTATGGCTGCGAGCTCTATCGGATATGCATTCATTTGTAATTAATACTTACAAGTGTATTGGAATCACAAAACAAATCACACAACATCTTGAAATACACTTTTGCTAGATAAGTGTGAAGTTGATCTCCTCAACATAAGAAATACACTGAGCTGGACTAGGCACGTCCTTACAGTTTCGCTCTTTCATTCTGACTGCTTAAATGGCGTCGCGTTCTGCTTCTCAGAGGGAAAATCTGAGCTGTCTGATTGGTTAGGGGAAATCACATGACTAGTTATGGCATAACCGAAGCGACTCTACCCTAAATAAAATTTATGTCATTGTTTAATTTATATGTTAATCTGTGCTTCCTCCGTCTTTGGTGGAGTATAGCCTGTTTCCGAATAAATCACGGTATACACGGCTACATATTCTCAGGCTCACATGTTGTGACCACTTAACGAGAATTTTCATTTTCCCTTGCATCTGATTATGGCTATCGGACAGAAGAGCCACATCATCTGCTAAATCCAGATCATCAAGCTGTTTAGTCAGATTCCATTTCTGTTGTGTGATGTCGATGTTTTCACAACCCAATCTATTGCTAGTAAGAAAAAATGGAGACAAGAGGCATCCTTGTCTAACTCTCATTCTTATCCTAACGGTTCTGTACGTCAGAACTCTGCATGTCATGTCTTCATAGGTCTTCCTTATTAAGTTAATGATCTTCATGGGAACTCCATAATGCCTCATCAGTTTCCAAAGTGATTCTCTGCCTACATTGTCAAATACCTTTTCATAGTCCACAAATCCGGTTTTATCAATGTCTTAAAACTGCAAAATTGTCAAGTTATATTGCCCTTCACCTCCCCCGCAGTACTTTGTAACGATTTTAGGGGAGGAACCTAGCAGATGTGATTCTTCCTGTATTTTGAATCCCCACCAATTGTTTAAAAAGCTGCGTGTTTAAGGGGGGGGGGGGGGGTAATTCAAATTATTCCACCTGGAAAATTATGTGCGTTAATGCAGAGGTCAGGTCTCCCAAATATGGAAGTGAGATTTCTGTACTTACTTAGTCGTTCCCCTTCTACCGTGAGGTGTAGAGGTGAGATTTCTGTACTAGGTACAAATATCACTCCTTACTTTCACCTATAGTAATGACTTTGCAACAAAGTGTGCATGAACCATTTATGTCATTTGCTTCCGCTGAGTGCATGTATGCCTCCGTCTGCGGGCAAGTAATTTTATTGCCTGACACGTCTTGGTTAAACATCAACTATGCTAAAATTGAACAGATGGGTTTTCCTGCATCTAATCTTAGCAACTTTGTGAAGCGCCAAGCAAACATGATGAATTACGTATCACCAAAAGGAATGTAGGTTGATGATAAATTAGCAGATACCTAACTGCTTGATATCAGATTTTTAAAAATGTGCTGACCACAGAATTTTCAAGTAATCAGTACTTACAACAAGTGTACCCCATCACTGCATGATGTAAAGGTATGTAGGGGATCAGACCATCCTGTTCTGTTATATGTAATAAAATCTAAGCTCAACAGATGTGAAAAAGTACATAGCTGTAGACAACAGATGTATGTAGGTCATCTATGAAATCATGAAACAAGGTGTCACAGGTTGCCTTCCCTTTGCTCTGCAGGAGTGTCCAACAATGGCAAAAACCTAGAGTATCTAATTTGGGTTTTCATAGGCGTCTATCTTCACACAATATCTCTCTTGGCAGAGTTGTAGATAGAAGGATAATGATGCTTCTACCTCGAGGTATTGTTCACAAGATATTCAGAAAGCAAGAACAATGCTGAATGAGACCAAGCAACGTTAACTTTAGTATCTGCCATCAACTTTTGTGAAGGATAATGCAGTTTAATTTTAGCTCATACAAGCCCCCAGCTGATTTAATTCAGCGAAATCTTAATTATTATTTTATAGCTCTTCTTAAGTATATTTAAGAAACTGACTGAGACATACGGGTGCAGTACATTCAAAATGATTAAATCAACGTTAAATTTGTATAAATACAAATAAAAAATTTAATAATCAATTATGTTCCATCAGTTAAAGTAATCTATAATCATTGGAACAAGGTCCGTGGCCAACTACACACATAGGGGTATGTCAACAGTATAAGCGAAACTCCTTCAACGTTCACAAGTTACACTTTATTCATTTACAGTTACATAGCTCCATCAAGTATAATAATAGGTTTACACCCAATGGCAAAGGTAGAAATATGTAGTCTTCGTAATGTCGTAAGGCAGTCCGTTCCGCTATGGAGACTCTGTCCTTATATTTTCAACAGTTTATATAATTTGATACATTCGACGCAATACTGAAAATTACTTCCTGACATTCAAAGAAGCTAGGAACACCTCAGCAGAGTATACTGGTTTCCAAGTGATGGTGAAATTCAGGAAAAATACAGTAGACTGCAGGAGCACACACATATGAGACCTCTTGCATTAAAACACAATCGGCATCTCTCCTTTGCAGACGATAACCCCACTTCTGCTCAAATTCGCGTCTGCTACCGTACTTTCCCGACATGACGTCATTTCCGTTTATTGTGAGTAAATATGTAATAAAATATAAGAAATGAAGCTCTGTCAAGTTAAATATACTTCATACACAGTCGTTATGAATGTTACTTATAACATCTATGAAATCATGAAACACAGGTGTCACAGGCTGCTTACCCTTTGCTCTGCAGTAGTGGTTCAACAATGGCAAAAACCTAGAGTATCTAATTTGGGGCTTCAAAGGCGTCTATCTTCGCACAAGATCTTTCTTGGCAGAGTTGTAGATAAAAGGATAATGATGCTTCTACCTCGAGGTACTGCTCACAAGATATTCAGAAAGCAAGAACAACGCTGAATGAGTCCCAGCAGTGTTAACTTTAGTATCTGCCGTCAACTTTTGTGAAGGATTATGCAGTTTAAATTTTAGCTCGTACAAGCCCCCAGCTGATTTAGTTCAGCTAAATCTTAATTATTCTTGTATAGCTCTTTATAAGTGTATTTAAGAAACTGACTGAGACATATGGGTGCAGTACATTCAATATGATTCAATCAATGTTAAATTTGTATATATACAAATAACAAATTTAATAAACAATTATGGTTAACAGTTTTAAAGTGAATAATTCTTTTTAAAAAGTACTCGAGACTAGGTGATGTAATGGTTTTTGAAAATTGAACAGTTCAGTTAGCAGCTTTAAAGTTTTACTTATCTGCCAATAGTTTGATGGTTCTGCTGCCACTGATGTTTGGTTCTTTGCAGATAGGTGACTGGTTCAGTCGTCAATGGTGAAGTCTGAGAGTTGTGACACGTTCCAAGAAGTATCAGGGAGTAATCACAAAGTTGGTCCAGTGTCTCTACGACCCGTCTGATGATGGTGTCTAGTATCGACTTCAGGCCACGTATACTCTCACTCAAAGCTGTATGGAGATAAAGAAGAACTCCAGACAATGGTCGAGTTCATCATGAAAGCTCGGCTGATGGTGTAAACATCAAAGATGCAATCACAAGAAGAAAAACTATCAATTGTTCCAGAGATAGTACTCTCAATTGGTACCACCGACTGGTGTCACAAAAGAAGAGGCCAAATAACCTCTTGAAAATTGCGCTTTCCTGACACATACTCATGTGCCCCCATCTTTTCATTCCACCATCCCATTTACCTCAGAACTTTACTCTCTGAGAATTAATCTTAATCCCAGTGAGCGAAAAATTTTCATTACATTTAGATTGAGTAGGTTTACATTTACTTCTATAACTGGTTGAAAAGGTTAACAATATAATAAATATGTACATCATTTCTCTCATCATTAACTCACTGCTCCATATGGAACTTGGGACTACCTCTGCTTTTGGTTCTCTATAAGAAACTCGCATGAAGCAGTCACCAGCCCTTACAGTGCTGGTTCATGAAATCATCATTCTATATGCTGATGTTGCCATCATCGTGTGACTTGGACCTCCACTAGCAGTTTCACATATTAATATTCACATGTCAATCTATACATATTATTTCACGTGGTAATAATTTTAAATATAGAGTTATAAACGAGGATGAGTATTTTCTTGGGGTCTTCTCCTATATATTTCCGCCTTAGTTGTAGTATGATGTCCATTGGCATCAATGGCCCTCTACCGTATAAAGTGTAAAACGGTGACATCTTTGTAGTCTCACTTGTGTTCATACGAACTCTTTGTTATGACTGTGGTAAATACAGATCCCAATACTGATGCTTTCCTTCACTACTTTCGCCATGATGTCATGTAAGGTAGAATGTAGGCATTCGTTCTTTACATTTCCTTGAGGGCGATATACGAAGGTCCTGATATGCTTGATGTTCCACTGGTCTACAAACTTTGGGAATTCTGCTCCTGTTAAAACCTTCCCGTTATCCGTGAGTATTACTAATTTCTATCCAAGTCTGGAAATAAATTCCTCGTTATGATTTGCAATATGTTGTCAGCTGTGGCCAACGTGATAGCATGTCTATTATGTGTAGTATGTATCTATTTCCCATTAACGTTGTAGGATAGGGTCCAAATATATCCATGCTGATCTTCTCCATTGTATACTTCGGTGTATCCATCTGTTGTGTAGGCTACGTCAATGCTTACAAGTTTCGTGTCTTACAAATTACGCACTGGTCCACATACGATATGATATCTCTGTTCATTGTGTGCCAATAATATCTCTTTTTGATGACTTCCAACGTCTTATATCTTCCTGTGTCCGTTGTTGTCAAGATAACACGTAAGTACTTTCCTTACAATGGGATATATTTCTTCAGTAAACCATGTCCTTTCGTGTTTATGTATTCCATCACGTTGTCAAACGGGTTTATCCTAAAGTTCTTTGATTCTTTATCCTCATTCCATATCTTTCTTTTCATTTTCCCAATTTCCGGATCTTTATCTTGTTCCTTCTTGAGGTCGATAGCTTTCGTTTGTGAGTCATCCTCTGAGTGATATTCTTCCATAATGTGGTCTTTCTGGTTTCTGTTCCGGCCTTTTGGTGATTCCCATGTTAACTTGTGGATTTCATTGTGAAAAAAGTGTTCCTCTAATGACCAAGTTGTTAATGCTGCAGAAGCTTATGATCAGTGATAGATGGAGGCATTCACTAAAAGACGTGAAAGTAAGAAGAAGTGCAGATGTGGGGAGCGATCACCATCTAGTAGTAACAAAACTGAAGGTAAAACTCAGAGCTGGTGGACCAATTGCAACTAAACAGAAAAGGTATAACATCATCAACTCAAGAACCCCCTCAAAAGAAAAGCTGTTGTGGTTGATGTAAAGAGACGATATCAAATTGCCAATAGCCAGAAAAAGGCAGCGACTGATGATGTTGATCATAAATTCAACACCATTTCAACTATATATAAGGAAAGCAGCGAATCATGCTTGGGATTCCAGGAAAGAAAGAGACACGATTGGATAACACTAGAAACGTTAAACATCATAGCGAAGAGAAAAGAAATAAAAAAGGGAAGAAAGAAAATAGAAGCAAAATCTTACGGGTTAAAGGAAATATATAGCGAACAGTACAGTCAGCTGGACAAGGAAGTAAAACGTCAAATCCGAGCCAACAAAAGGAAATTTCTGGACGATCTTGCAAGACGGCAGAAGACGCAGCACTAAGAAATGAACAAAGCATAGTACATAAAATAACTAAAACTATCAGCGGAAAACCGGGTGCAACCAATTTTACGTTAGTAAGAGACAAGCAAGGAAATCTCATCACCACAGCACAAGGGCAGGAAACAAGATGGGCAGAGCTCTTCAGAGAAGCACTGAATAAGGAACCACCAAAGACGCAGCTGAATGTTCCTGATGCTGAACATGATCTAGACATATACAGACATTCCACGAAGAGAAGAAATCATCACAGCAATCACAGGGTTTAAGAATGGAAAACCTCCTGGTCACGACAAAGTAAATGCTGAGTTAATCAAGGCAGATCCTGAACTAGCAGCAGACCTTTCAGAACCACTTTCTGCACAAATCTACAAAACAGAGACAACACCAACAGAGTGGAGTACAGGAATAATTGACAAATTGACCAAGAACGGTGACCTTGCAGACTGCAACAAATGGAGCGCAATTAATCTCCTCTCAGTTACCAGTAAAATACTAAGCACGATAATTATCCAGAGAATTTCAAAAGCAGTAGACCATAAAGTGAGGAACGAACAAGAAGGATTCTGGAAGAACAGAAGATGTGCAGATCATACATTCACACTCAGGAAAGTTACAGAGCAGTGCTCGGAATGACAGAGACAACTATACATTAACTTTGTTAATTTTGAAAAGGGTTTTGACAGCATACGCAGGGACAGCCTATGAAAAATACTGAGGGCTTATGGAATTCCCAGCTGCATTGTTTCCATCATAAAAAGCCTCTATATGCTAACTTTAAATGCAGTGTTTGATTGAGCAATCTAATTTTTTAGGTGAAGACAGGAGTACGAAAGGGATGCCCCTTACCAACAACTTTATGTTTGACAGTCATAGACTTGGTGATGCGTCAGTCAACTGAGGGCAGTCCAAGAGAAATTAGGTGGACAACGTTTTCTACACTGGAAGATCTGGAATATGCAGTTGACATTGCACTACTCGCTCATTCACATCTGCACATCTAAGAAAAAAACAAGACAGACTGAAGAAGTAAAGCCAGCAGGTGGGCCTGAACATCAGTTTAAATACGACAGAGGTCATAACATTCAATGTGGGCAATCCTGAGCACATAACAATAAAAAACAGAAGCTCGAACAGACGGACACATTTACATATCTGTTATGTTGTTCGTCCATCACAGGTGATGAAGACCACTCTGTTCATCCAATTATTTAGGAATATGTTAGGTTAGTCTATGGGTACGAAGGTGACTGATGAGCCCGATGCGGGCCTGGAAAGATCTCGGACAGTGTGGGCAGGGAATGTTTGCTTCATGTGAAGGTTTTATTTCACGGTCCTTTCTAGCTTGTCTCCGCTGTTCAGCTGCTGCTCTTCTGGATGATTCGCATGCCACTGCACCATTACGAAGAGATGTGCGCCAAGCAGTTCGGTCTTGCGCAGCAGTTTCCCATGTGTCTGGGTTTATGTCAAAGGTTTTCAATGACGTCTTTAACGTGTCTTTGAAGCGCTTCTGTTTGGCCACCATGGGAGCGTTTACCCTTCTGCATCTCACCATAAAAGAGTATCTTTGGCAGTCGATGGTCTGGCATGCGGACTACATGACCTGCCCAACGAATCTGTGACTGCATCAGAATAGTATCAATACTAGGGATACCAGCTCTGTCAAGAACGGCGGTATCCGGGATCTTGTCTTGCCATTTGATGTTCATTATCTTCCTGAGACAGACTGTATGGAAGTGGTTTAGCTTCTTTACGTGGCGCCTGTATACAGTCCATGTTTCACATGCATATAGCAGCACTGGAAGCACCGCAGCTCTGTACACCTTCAGCTTTGTCTGTAGACTAATGCCACTTCGATGCCAGACGTTGGTGTATAGTCTGCCAAATGTGCTGCTGGCTTTGGAGATCCTGGTGTTCACCTCATCATCAATGACAATGTTCTGGGATAGTGTGCTACCAAGTGTAGCAGCGTGGGTGTTTCTTTTATTATCTATTTTAACTAGGTGACTGAGGCAGGCCTAGTTATCTATCATTCACTTTCTTTTTTATCTTTCCTCCAAGTGACTATTTCTCCTACTGGCCCCCTTGTTCCGCCAGAGATGGTGATTCCTGGATGATATAAGGTTCGTCTTTTGTTCAACCCAGACCACGTTCTTCCCTCCTTGGTGGTGAGCAGCGACTGATGCGTATAGGGTGTTCTATTATTTCTATCTCTCCTATTACTCACTTCTAATAACTCTCCATTCCTTAATCTCTTCACACATCAAACAACCTAAGTGATGTGATTCAATTTCGAAAATAACTTTTATTTACATAAGATGATCCAAGATCAACCAACAAAATTCATCAGATACAGTTCTCAATTACAATGTCCTCAAGTCTTCCACTTGATTACTAAAGTTCCTTCTCCTGTTACACGAATTTTCTCCTATTTTCTACAACAGTTGTAAATCCTTGGAGTCATGTTCTCACCCAAATCTCAACCTAGTTAGGTTTAACTCCTTTAAATGCAGCATGTAAGATTTCAATAGATACACCTGAAATAATCAAACAATGTCCAACGCCAAAATGGCCTCCACCATACTTACTCTAATATGAGAGAGCGCATAAGATGTTTCATGAATATCAGATTCACTTGTGGTGGCGTCTTTATACTTACTCTTATATGAGAGTGCGCATGATATGTTTCATGAATGTCAGTGCTGTAAACCCTTTGTTTAATACCATCTCGTTTAATGGCAATGCCTCATCTTCTTGGTATGACAGCCCATCCTGGCTATCTGAATATCAAAGTTATCCACTTTGTTTATCTTTAATTATGCCTTTGCTTCAATATTCTCTTCTGTAGCTCGCTCCCTTAAGTAGATGCGTCATTAGCCTGTGACAAATTTGCTGAAAGTCAAAAAAATAGTTCAAAATTTCCTCTTACCGTTTTAAATCGAAGTCCAACACCTATCACAATCCCTACTGTTCACCCTTATTCTATTCCTAATATGTTCATCTCAGTATTTAACAACAGAATACCACTACAGGCGCTCACTTGGGCTCCTGAGGGTAAGCGGAAAAAAGGAAGACCAAAAGAAACACTCAGAAGAACAATAATAAGAGAAGGAAGAACGTTGGGCCTAAATAATGTGCAAGAGCTAAGAGGAGTGGTGTCACAACGAACAACCTGGAGAGCACTGGTTTCTGCCTTATGCGCCGTGTTTGGCGCTTAAAGAATTTATTTTATTATTAATCTATTCTCCTGAATTCCTATCGCTAAGAAATTCTAAATCTAGCTATCAGTTTCTGGATACGAACACTTGTTGACCACAAGTTCGTTTCTTGAGAGCCCTGGGCGGCACTTCTTGCTTCCGCAAAGTTTCTGATGGGACTGATCTCTTTTCGTCCTTCAATTTCCTATCTGATGATCCACAGTTGTTTTTGAGTGAATGTGATTGGTCCGTTATTCAGTTTAAAAAGGTTCCCTCCCTTACAAAAAACACTACATTTTCATTCTTTTATCTCCCATGTTAAGAACAAATAACTTATCACTTAAATTATTCTGATTTTCTAACCCATTTTTATATACTCTTTCATCTTGTTAACCCCAAATAACTGTTCGACTGACTTTAACTGCAGCGTATTTTACGCTGTACAACCCAATGCCTAGTATCCGGCTTTTGGCTGGGATCATGTGTCTACACACAGGGACCAATACAGTGACATTCATGTGTCATTAGGTCTCTTGTGTGAGAACACAGAGGATCCCTAGGTGACACATTTTGTCACTGGGTCTTCTTGTGTTGGGACATGTGGTCTTGACCGGGGCCGGGTTTGGGCGGGACAATGCGACCTCATGCGAGGAAAAAATATGCGACCTCATGCGAGGAAAAAAAAAAAAAAAAAAAAAAAAAGATTTCTGTTTTCTTCGTGTTAATGGTAAGCCCAAAGTTGGCGCAGGCTTCGGAGAATCTATCCACACTATGCTGCAGATCAGCCTCTGAGCCAGCATTGAGGGCACAATCATCAGCAAACAGAAGATCTCTGATGGTGTGTGATTTAACCTTGGTTTTTGCTTGAAGCCTCCTAAGGTTAAACAATTTTCCATCAATACGATAACTAATGTCGATTCCTGTGTCCCCGTCTCTAAAAGCATCAGTCAACATTGCAGAAAACATGATACTGAACAGAGTCGGTGCAAGTACGCACCCTTGTTTAACTCCATTTGAGACAGGGAAAGGCTCTGATAGCTCACCGTTTTCCTGAACTCTAGCCTGCATTCCATCATGCAGTTGCTGCACTATTGTGATAAATTTCTTTGGGCAGCCGTATTTTGCCATGATCTTCCATAGACCCTCTCTACTGACCGTGTCGAACGCCTTTGTCAAGTCGATGAAAGCTGTGTACAGGTCACAGTGCGGTTCTTGGCATTTTTCTTGTAGCTGTCTTGCAGCGAACTCCATATCTGTGGTTCCACGTTCTTTCCGGAATCCACACTGACTTTCAGGTAAAAGACCTTTGTCAAGATGAGCCGTAAGGCGATTCAAAAGGATTCTGGCGAATATCTTCCCAGCGATTGATAAAAGAGAGATGCCTCGATGATTGTTACAGTCTTGGCGATTACCTTTACGTTTATATAGATGTATAATTGAGGCATCTTTGAGATCGTGTGGGATGGTTTCACTCTGCCACATTTGCTGGAAGATCATATGAAGTTTCTCTATCAGAACTGCACCGCCATCTTTATAAACCTCAACAGGAATTGAATCGGAACCAGGGGCCTTTCCACTAGACAGTTGACGAATCGCTTTTTTAGTTTCCTTCAGAGTTGGTACATCATCTAGTGCTTCATTTATAGGAATTTGGGGCAGGCGGATGATGGCTTCGTCGTTAATAGATGATGGCTGGTTCAAAAGATTATTAAAATGTTCAGCCCAGCGTTGGAGCATTTTTTCCTTGTCTGTAATTAGTGTTTTTCCATCTGCATTAAGGAGGGGAAATGATCCTGATGATGTTGGACCATAGACCGCTTTGAGTGCAAGGTAAAAATTTTTCAAGTCATGGCTGTCAGCAAAGCCTTGGAGCTCATCTGCTTTATTACTCAGCCATGAATCCCGCATCTGGCGTAGTTTATGTTGGACGATTCTACGCATGTTGTTGAAAGCGTCTTTCTTGGATGTAGATTTTGGATCATTTAAATATGCTTTATGGAGATGGTGTTTCTCAGCCAACATCTGCTTTATATCATCTGAGTTCTCATCAAACCAGTCATTTTGTTTCTTGATGGAAGGACCCAGGACCTCTGTAGCAGTGTTGTAGATCTGCTCACTTAGGGCTGCCCAATTTGTTTCCACACTTTGGCCGTCTAGCGAGATAGATTTGAGACGGTCTTCTAAGGTGTCAGTAAATGACTGTTTGATTTTTGTCTTCTTTAGTTTGGTGACATCCAGCCTCTTTTGAGTTTTCTTCCCCTGAGGGCGCCTGGCTGGTTGGATACGAATTTTAAGTTTAGATACAATGAGGCGATGATCAGTCCAGCATTCGGCACCACACATGGACTTGGTCACCCGGACATCTTGCCTGTCCTTCTTCCTAACAATTACATAGTCAATTAGGTGCCAATGCTTTGAGCGAGGGTGCATCCAGGAGGTCCTGTTGCGGGTAGGAAGTCGAAAAATGGTGTTGGTGACAAGGAGGTCATGTTCTGCGCAAGTCTGGAGGAGAAGAAGTCCATTACTGTTACAGCGACCCACGCCGTACCTTCCAATAGTGCCATTCCAGGAGATGTTATCTGAGCCTACTCTTGCATTAAAGTCACCAAGAATGATGAGCTTATCTGCTTTAGGAACTGATGCAATAACTGCATGTTGTTCTTCGTAAAACTTATCCTTGACGTCATCCTGGTTTGTCATAGTTGGTGCATACGCGCTAATGATGGTGGCATGTTTTCTTCCATAAAACAGAGGGATCTTGACCGTCATGAGTCGGTCATTTATTCCCTTTGGGGGCCCCACTAACTTGCTGACAATTGCTGTTTTGATTGCAAATCCAACCCCTGCTTCTCGTCTTTCTTCAGTTCCTCTTCCGCTCCAAAAGAATGTATAACCTGCACCCTTTTCGCAAAGTTGGCCCTCGCCTGCAAGTCGAGTTTCACTCAGTGCTGCTATGTCAATGTTGTACCTGGCCAGTTCTCTCCCAATCAGGGCAGTTCGTCTCTCAGGTCTGTTTGCGTTAAAGTCCTTGTCAAGGAGAGTGCGCACATTCCATGCGCCTAGAATGAGGGGGAAAAATCTGTCCTTTCTTTTTCTTATATGTCGACCGCCGAAGTAGGGTACCCACCAACCGCGGTAAGCTGGTTAGGTAATGGTGAAGCAGGCAATGTTTAGGGCACCTTTTTTAGCCCCTTCCTCATGCCATGGAGGTGAGCAGTGCTTTCCTAAAGAGGGCTGCTCAGACACTCAGGGGGCTGCCGAATCCCACTGCTGCTCCGATCAGTGGAAGACGACCATATGGCCTGAGCCGCCTGTGTGTAGGTCTGCGACTACGACTGCCAGCGTACCCACGCCTGCCGCTTCGCCGCTCGCCCATCGCCACAGAACTAGTTGTGAGTGGATGGATGAATGATGAAAGAGTGACTTGCGCGGTGATTTGGATTAAAGTGAGGAAGAGTTGCGCAATTCGTCGACCTCACTCTCTCGCCTGGGTCCATCTCAATCCAGTGGCAAGACAAGTCAAGACGACTGGAGATGAAGTCAGGTGCAGTGGATGACCAGGGCTTTCTACGTGCCTCGCCGTGCTCCTTACGCTCCACAGCGCGTTGCTGGTAATCGCCGTCATGCCCGTTGAACCAACAGGTGGTTTCTTCCGCGCAGTCTATCGAATCCAGTCTTCGCATGCATGGGTAGGCAGACCCTAACTCACCGAAGGTTTATAACCATTCGGCTACCCTCACCTAGTTTAGCCGGCCTGTCAAAGCCGTTATGCGGGGGGTGGCCGCTGTCGCATGCTGACAGCTACGAGGAGCCACAGGTGAGAGCTGGATGCCAGGTTTGGACCAAAGGTGGCTGAGCTGCCCTAAAAAGGGCGTGACAGCTCCTTCACCAGAGGTACTACCAATACCTGACTTCCCAACACCCCCCCCCCCCCCCCTTTACATATCTAGGATGCATAGTAAAACCAGACGGAGGAGCAAGCAAAGACATCAAGAACAGAATGAATAAAGCGGGAACAGCAACATCTGGAAGTCTTCCCAGTACAGCAGAAACACCTAATTAAGATTATGTGAAAGCTGTGTACTTTCTGTGCTTCTCTTTGGTGCGAAATGCCGAAGAGTAACAGAGAAGGAAATGTCGAAACTGTCCTCCTTCCACACAATCTGTCTAAGGAACATTCTCATAATCTTTTGGCCGAATACTTTCACTAACCAAGAACTACTTACTTGGAGTAACCAAGAGGACATGCACACCATCATAGTTGGCAGACGCTGGAGTTGGGTTGGCCACGTTCTCAGAAGAGACCCTGAATCCATCACAAGAACAGCTATGCTATGGACCCCCGAAGGAAAGCTAAAGAGTGACCAGCCAAAAACAACTTGGCGGAGAACTGCGGAGGCCAAAATGCAAGGAATGGACCAGAGCTGGGGCACTGTACGAATGATGGCCGACCGAACAAAGTGAAAGCTACTTTTTGTTGCCCTACAATACGCCACCAGGCGTGATGGCCACTGAAATGACTGCTTTGACAGTCGGCGGCTTAGGATCAAAGAAGAACTACCTGTATATGTTATGTGCGGTTTTCATAAGTTAACTATTTACATATTCACTTTGTGTACTTCAGTATTTAATATTACACGTCTAATTATATAAGTAAATATATTTTTATGTACGCCTTTTAAACTGTTCACATCAAGTTTTTAAAACTGTACACTCAATAGTCAAATATTATACATTAAAATCATTGGAAATTCTATTCCTAACTGTTATAATATTGTGTATGTGTCAGTTTGTGTGTAACATTTTAAATGGTATATATACAATCACAGATCGATGTAACGACATAGACAAATCAGGACAATACCACGTGACCTGTAAACACAAGTCTTTATAAGATTGCCTAACAAACCTAATGCAACAGAATGTTCAGACTTTAGAACAATCAGTCTGATGAGTCACACAATTAAAATGTTGCTTTAGATCATACAGAAGAGAATATAAAAATATGGTAAATGAAAAGCAGTAAAAACTGTTTGCTTTTCGAACAAACAGCAGAACAAGAGAAGCAATATTTTGTATAAGAATATTATCAGAAAAATATATAGCAGCTTACAAAAGTATTTACATGTGCTATATTGACTATGAGAAGGCTTTTAACAGAGTCCAACATGAGAGAATAATTGAATCCCTAAATGACATAGGAGAGCGGGTAGCTCAGTGGTTAGTGCACTGGCTTCATAGCTCGGTGGTCCATGGTTCGATCCCCAGTTGAGGTGGGATTTTTTAAACCGCAAACAGTTACTGGTGGACCCAGCCTCATGAATTGGGTACTATAGCAACTCTGGGAAGGTTAAGGCGGCCGGCGTGATTCTGACCACATCACCCCTAGTGTGTCGATGGTCAAGAAAATATGGGCCTAACACCATATTCCCAATATGCCTCAATGGGCGTGTAACGGAATCCTTTACCTTTTAAATGACATAGGTACTGACGGAAAAAAAACCATAAGATTGCTCAGTAACCTTTATTGAGAACAAACTCCGACAGTAAAATCTGTCACGAATTAAACTTGCTTACTTACTTAGTCGTTCCTGTTCTATCCTGGGGTGTAAAAATCTACCAGAGAGAGCGCCATACTATCCTAACGGCTGTCTACTTCCTGGCCTGGTTAAAATCTAGTCCTTGGCTCTTAGTTTCCCATAATTGTTGTGGTAGCCAATCTTCTCTCAATCTGCAGATATAGCCAAACAATCAAAGTTGGGATTGTTCTACTTGGCTCTGCACTGGCTGGGTTTTAATGCCTGCCTTATCTACTAGTTGTGGGCCATATGTCTTCTTTTTACTTCAATCACCTTTCTCAGGTACATCATTTCTGAGGTTTGAATCTAGCTTTTGTCGGTTGTATTCATTGCCCAGGAATCGCAACAAAAGGCCAAGGCTGGAACATAGGTGGAGCGGTATACAGCTATCTTTTTCTTTTTGCCAACTTCTCTTTTTCTGAGGAATTCTTCGAGAAAGTCTTCAAGCTGCTGCTTTTTGGGAACCCTTTTTTATGCATGTCAAGGTAAGTCAATGTATGCCTCTTTTGCCCGAAAAATTTTCATAAACGAACCACAAGTGTCCCGCAGCCCGTGGCAGGGATTGTTTACAAAAATAAAACTCCTACCACGTTCTTTATGTCAGGCTCTCTCTCCTTCATAAATTATATATATATATATATATATATATATATATATATATATATATATATATATATATATATATATATATATATATATATATATATATATATATATATATATATATACTGAAGCACATTAAAAACGCACCACCTGTGTAATCCAGGAACAGAGTGTGAAATGTAAATATAAGTGTTTACAAGTTTACATATTTGGAATCTTTATTCATTTTCCTATGAATCCATGCTGGTAATTAATTTGTACATTTGATTGTTATGAAATTCATTGCATTCTGTGCAGGCTAGGGAGAAAACCAAAAACGCAACCAATAAAAAAATTCATTCACACTATCCTCGGTATCTGGTATGTCCACCGTGTGCTTGCAAACAAGCTTGGCAGCCGCTCAGCATGGAACACACAAGTCTCTGAAGGAAATTCCGGGGAATCAAGTCCCAATCACGTGTAAGAGCAGCTTCGACCTGTTGCAGATTAGCTGGAGAACCGTGCCTGTAGACTCTGCGTCCAAGCCCGTCCCACAGATGTTCTATAGGGGACATGTCTGGTGATAGGGCAGGCCAATCAATCGTCACAATGTCCTGCTGCTGTAGATATTGCTGCGTAATGCATGCGGTGTGCACACGTCCGTTATCCTGCTGGAGAAGTTGCAAATCTGGATAATTTGTGAACGCAGGAGCAACCAATGCATCCAGAACCTCATCTCGATATGTCACAGCATTAACATTTCCACGGAAGACGTGAAGAGGCAAGCGATGGTGAAAACTGAATTCTCCCCAAATGTGAATACTGCCACCTCCAAATCGGTTGTGCTGACAAACACAGCAATCTGCAAAGCGCTCTCCACACCGTCGCCAAATCCGCATACGTCCATCAGCAAAGGATATGTTGAATCTGCTCTCGTCTGTGAATAGGACAGCATTCCACTGCAGTCTAGTCCATCTGACATGTTGCTCTGCTCATTGCAGGCGCTGCTGACGATGTCTGTGAGTCAAGTTTGGCCCAACATAAGGTCGTCTTGGCGTAAGGCCTGTATCTCTGAGTCGTCGTATGACTGTCATTCGAGAGACTTGCCCACGTCTAACCACTATTGCTGTTGCTGTTTGACTTGCCGGGAGAGAACGATTCCTTAGGTGACTCAGCACAATATGACGATCTTACGCAGGGATAGTTACTCGTGGTTGGCCACTTCGAAGTCTATCCCGGGCACTGCCAGTGATTCCGTAACGTTCATTGAGACGTACAATAGCGCTGTGGTGGCAATTCATCCTTCTGACAATGGCCCGCGAGCTCATTCGGGTCTCCAACATACCAATGGCTCGTTGGCGGTCGTTTTCAGGCAATCGTGGCTATTCAAGCACATGTACTCGGTGTTTTGTCTCACCGGCCTTTTTATACCGAGTATACTGCCACAACGCGTACACATTTTCAGGGTCATAGCTGTTGGGAATCGTGTTGCATGTGTAACTTTCATTGTTTTCATGTAGTCTGTACACAAACCCGGAGGTTGAATCATGCACTTTCCATTCCAGCAGCCATTCGCTCTCTACCTCATGATAAACACGGTGAAAAACCATTCCCACACTTTTTTTTCCCAGCTTCTTGGCATCAGTATATATATATATATATATATAGGTATATATAGATATGTGTATATATATATATATATATATATATATATATATATATATATATACTACTTACTTACTTATTCGTTCCCCTTCTACCGTGAGGTGTAGAGGTTTGGAAGAGAGAGCGCCAGACCATTCTATCAGCTGTCTTCTTCCTGGCCTGGTTCCATTCTAGTCCTCGGTCCTTCAAAGATTGTCTAATGTTGTCCTCCCAGCGGACTCTGGGTCGTCCTGGAGGTCTGGATCCCTGGCTCTTTGTTTCCCATGCTTGTCGTGGTAGCCGATCTTCTCCCATTCTGCAGACATGGCCAAACCATCTTAGTTGGGACTGTTCTATTTGGGTCTGCAAATATTATATATATATATATATATATAATAGTGGTGCGTTTTTAATATATAAGATTCTGGCTCATACGTTTGCTTTCAACTTTTTGAATCCCTATTATTGTTTAGTTTTTAAAACAACAGGTAATAAATTTAATAGTGAAACAGTCTTTAACAGGTTAAAATAAAGATTGAAATATTAATGGAATTTTGATGATATAAAGTTCTCGTCATTGAGACGTAGGTGGGAATTTAACTTTATACTTAATATTTAACTGAAATGTCCTTTTTGCTGGTTCCTTTTAATTAGCAGTTAGCTTGTATGAGTGAGTCCTGCGGCTGTGGTTCAACAATTCTGTGATGACGAAAGCCTTTTCCACACTTTCTTCCACTGTGGGTGGTTATGGTAGATGCCTGTCTATCACACTAGCAGCGTTAGAACCATAAATCCCCTGATGGCTTGTAACCACGAACTTTAGACAAATAGAAAGAAACAAAAGCTCGCTGATTACATTTGTTCGCTGCAAAGTAACAGACCCATTGTCATGCGCTCCACCCACCGCTCTGCTGTCGAGTTTCTCGCACGACTAGTCAGAAACAATTACCAGCTCTTGCAATAATGGTTCATGCACATACTATTTTCGTATGTTGAGGTTGCCAGCCTCATATACAACCACTAGCAAGAAAACATGTTAAATTCACGTTTGTAATAGACATTTTAACAACTTGCCCGAAATTTTTGAGAATACACAATCTCCTTGTGCAGATATTAGATGGACGTGAGCAATTTCGGTGCACATGCTCTCCACTCAATTTCGTCTGAGAAATTCTGTTTATGACGGTGTTCAGTGATACACTTGGCCTTGGAGTTTAGTAATTCCTCTTCGAGTGGTGTTCTGCGATAGAATTGGTCTGTGACATTATTTCTCTTATGACTGATGATCCAATTTCTAGGTTTCCATTCTTGAATTTATAAAGTCATGGTCCCTGAAGTTTTACAGTCTGTATTTAAGTATGCCGGTTAACTCTTAAAGTTTCAGAGTTGCCCAAATGCTGTCGATCTGTCACTTCTGATATAGGAATTCAAGGTCCGATCCTTCTCTTTCTGGCTGTTGGGAGTTGCTCGTATGAAGTTGCAAGACTGTCTGCCTCTGAGTTCACTAGATTATATCTCTTATTCTCAGTTCAAATCGTAGACGGTGTTTCCGCCGAATGTTCCAATAGAATTCTTTGTATATTCCAGCAGTGCTGTTTTTGCAAGCAATAACATTGGAGAATTTTTCAAAACAACTGTAGGAGTTTGCCAGGGATTTATCCTGTCCCCAGTGCTCTTTAATATATATCTAGAACATATTATGCAGAAGGCTCTATACGATTATAAAAGATTATGTTTGTTCGTTTCTTTGTTTCTGGTGTTCGGTGAGTGAGACTATCTAGAATCTACGAAGTTAACAAATAAATCTTCATCTGATTATCGCGTATCTTTGATTTGTGATCTAGAGGCCGACGCGGGCACGTCCTGTACGTAGTTTTTAAACAGTTAACGTTAATTGTGTAGCTTTTCTCAGATTAGCCAGTCTGCTATGGAGAGGGGGTGGGCGTCCGTAGTGTATTTGAATTGTCTTTTTAATGTGTGGAAGCATTTACAACAGTGGATGAAACAGAACATTTGGAAAATGCTTTACCACCGGAAGTCTGATAACTGTGAGTGTTAGAGGAAGGATATATTTAACTCGCGAAGATAATTAAAATCAAACAACAAATGGACAAATGTACCTTTATATTTTACACAATACGAGAGATAACTGAAAGAGCCAGGACAAAACCGACTCCCTGTCCTGTGGAAAAGTGAAAAAAAAAATCCGGTGAAAAGAAGAGAAGTTATAGTAAGCCGACATGGTAGATGAAGGTAAACGAGTTATTGGAAAAAATGGAAGGAAAAATAACTGAATGTAATGTTGTAACATGTAGGAAGATAAAAGGAGTCACATAACGATTGTCCTCCAATTAATGTATTAATCGCAGACGGCGGTTGTCTCTTGTACAAGGCGAGTAACCACACTTCGTACATTAAACAGACTTTTCTTTTTGTCTCACTTATTAATGGACATTCAAATGATGGATGTTTACAGTACAAACTGATTTATCCTTTTCACAGCTCTGAATTTCCTGAGACATCAACAAATAATTAAATAGGAACAATCTATTGCCCACTTTCCTACAGTCTGATTGAGCTTGGCTAGTGTCTGAAAGACAATAATTTAAATTGCGTGATTTTGTAGCGGAGATGTAATAAATATAATTGTTTTAATGGGTCTTGTGAATAATAGATAACATTTCCATGTGATTTGTTAAAGAGATGTGGTCGCTGAGGAGTGAAAATATGGAAAGGGCGTGGCAGGAGATGGAATATTATCAACATCATCCTGCCCATTTCACTCCTTACGGAACATGGACTATCACTGCACCTTGTTCCCTTGCAAGAAATATACACCTAAGCTTGAATGTGTTCTTTCAGTTGTAGTTTCTGTAGTAATTTTTGTTAACCCAATAAGGTTGTCAGTTTCTGTAGTAATTTTTGTTAACGTGATGAGGTTGTCAGTTTCTGTAGTAATTTTTGTTAACCCGATGAGGTTGTCAGTTTTTTTTAGTAATTTTTGTTAACCCGATGAGGTTACTAGTTTCTGTAGTAATTTTTGTTAACCCGATGAGGTTGCTATTTTCTGAAGTACCGGTAATTTTTGTTAACCCGATGAGGTTGCTAGTTTATATAGTAATTTTTGTTAACCCGATGAGGTTGCTAGTTTATATAGTAATTGTTGTCAACCCGATGAAGTTGCTAGTTTCTGTAGTAATTTTTGTTAACCAAATGAGGTTGCTAGTTTCTGTACTAATGTTTGTTAACCCGATGAGGTTGTCAGTTTGTGTAGTAATTTTTGTTAACCCGATGAGGTTGTTAGTTTCTGTAGTAATTTCGTTATGACGATGAGGTTGCCAGTTTCTGTAGTAATTTCTTTATTACGATGATATAGACCAGAAATTCAACTCCATTTCAACAAAATATAAGGAAAGCAGCAAATCATGCTTAAGATTCCAGGAAAGGAAGAAGCAAGACTGGATAACACCAGAAACATTAAACACCATAACGATGAGAAAGGAAATGAAAAGGAAGAAAACAGAAGCGAAGTCCCCCAGGTTAAAGCAACTAAATAGCGAACAGTACGGTCAGTTGGACAAGGAAGTTAAAAGCCAATCCCGAGAAAACAAATGAATTTCCTAGACGATCTTGCAAGACGGTCAGAAGAGGCAGCACTGAGAAATGAACAAAGCACAGTATACAAAATAACTAAATTCATCAGCGGAAAACGAGGTGCAAACAATATTACATTAGTAAGAGAGAAGCAAGGAAATCTCATTACCACAGCAGAGGGACAGGAACCAAGATGGGCAGAGCATTTCAGAGAAACTCTGAACAAGGAACCACCAGAGTCACAATTGAATGTTCCTGGGGCTGAAAACGATCTAGATGTAAATACAGACATTCCACGAAAAGAAGAAATCATCACAGCATTCAAAGGGTTAAAGAGTGGAAAAGCTCCTGGCCATGATAACTTAAATGCAAAGCTATTTAAGACAGACCCTGAGCTAGCAGCAGAACAATTAGAACCACTATTTGCACAAGTCTGGAAAACAGGGACAACACCAACAGAGTGGAACAAAGGAATAATTGTCAAACTGCCCAAGAAGGAAGATCTTGCAAACTGCAATAATTGGAGAGGAATCACTCTTCTCTCAGTTCCCAGCAAAATACTAGGCAGGATAATTATACAGAGAATTTCAAAAGCAGTAGATCACAAACTGAGGAAAGAACAAACAGGATTTAGAAAGAACAGAAGATGTGTAGATCATATATTTACTCTCAGGAACATTATAGAGCAGTGCTCAGAATGGCAAAGACAGCTGTACATTAATTTCGTTGATTTTGAAAAGGCTGTTGACAGTATACATAGGGACAGTTTATGGAAAATATTGAGGGCTTATGGAATTCCAAGCTGCATAGTGTCAATCATAAAAAGCCTTTATGCCAACTTTACGTGTATCATTGGGCACAGCAACCTAACCTTTGAAGTGAAGACAGGAGTATGACAGGGATGAACCTTATCAACCACTCTACTTTTAACAGTCATAGACTGGGTGATGCGACAGACAACAGAGGGCAATCCAAGAGGAATAAGATGGACTACATTTTCTACATTGGAAGATTTGGAATATGCAGATAACATTGCACTGCTAACACATTCACATCAACACATCCAGGAAAAAACGGATAGACTTAATAAGTATAGCCAGCAGGTGGGCTTAAACATCAATTTAAAAAAGTCAGTGGTCATGACGCTCAGTGTGAGTAACTCTTAGCCCTTATCAGTAAGGAATCAGCAACTGGTACAGACAGACACCTTCACATACCTAGTATGCATAGTAACACCAAACGGCGGGGAAAGCAAAGACATCAACAAGAGAGTGAACAAAGCAAGAACAGCTTTTTTAGCCTAAACAACATCTGGAAGTCCTCTCAATACAGAACAAGCACAAAATTAACCCTCTATTGGGCCTTGTTGCCATTTGGCAACATACCGTTTAAAGTCATCTATTTCACTATCCGGCGTTCAAATTAATAATTTTTTTGTTTTATTGTGTTCTAGAAACATTCCCAATTTTAAATTACCGGGTAACTCATTTGTCGGAGAAATACTTTTTTTCACGCACTCTTTTGTCAAGGCATGGTAGCTGGTTTGCAAGATCGAATTGAGAGGTGAGTTTACTTCACATTATTTTTTAAAATTCCTTATGAAAACGGTGTATAAAAAATATGTTGAGTAACTTAAACCACTTATCTTTGTAACAAATGCTTTAATAGTTATAAATAAATAAAATAAGTTACTCTTTTTTTACATTTTAGGTATGTTGCCATTTGGCAACAAAAGTCGATTAAGGAATAAAAACCACTTCATGTTGCCAATTGGCAACAGTTGCTTTTTACCTAATAAATGATATTTAATTTTGTATTTCTCTGTAATCAACAACATTAGTATTTTATTCTCATTATAATTGATTAAACTTCATCATTTAAAAAAAAGTTGTTATTTGCAATTTTATGTATCCTAAAAAGGTCAATGTAAATAGTAGAATTACCAGTATAAATTACTAATAATATTGTAAATGAATAAAACATATTTACTTCATCTAGACTTGACTTTTAGAACTAAACTACACATGATAACCACTAAAATTGCCAGTAATCACAAAACATAATGTATCATCAGATGAGATTAAACAATTTTGTGATGAAAAACTTTTGAATTACAAAATGTATATGTTGTCATTTTTTTAAAATTTTTTTTTACAGTTAAACACAATGGATCCTCAAAAGTTTTACAGCCAAAAGACTACAATCTATAGACCAATACCTGAGGCTTCTAGCGATAGTGAGCTGTCAGACAGTGAGGCTGAAGACATCCTGGATAACACGTGGCAACCCGGCCCTTCCTCGGACACAACCGATTCAGGTTTGTTGAATTTAATTGATGTTTTTTTTTTAATGTGGCCACTTTATTTCAGACTGCAGTTGTAGCCTTGTCCATCAGTGTACAACCTATGTACAGTTTCAGCCTAGTCCATCAGGTACTAAATATCGGCTCACGGAGACTTACTTGTGGAACGCTTTATACCATAATGTGGATTAGAATAATTTTTATCATTATTACTATTATCAGAATAATAACATGTACACCAGTATACCAATAAATGATTGTTTATGTTGCCAGATAATTAATATCTTTGTTTTCTTTTTTTTCAGAATCATCTGCATCAGAGCTGGAGGACACAGATGTAACCTTTGATCGTCGTCGGATGCTATGGAGACACCGTGAAGCCTCAGATGTATCTTCTGAAGCTCCGCCCTTCTCTGGTGATTCGGCACACGTATCAGTTACCTCAGAACCAATAGAATACTTCCGCAGATTCATTGATGATGATACAATGGCACATATGGTCACTGAATCAAACAAGTACAGCATCCAGAAAAACATCATGAAGCCTCTCAGATTGAGCCTGCCAGAACTGGAACAGTTTTTTGGAATTGCGTTTATGATGAGTATTGTTAGAATGCCCAGTTGTAAATTGTACTGGGACTCTACAACGCGCTATGGACTTGTTGCTGATACTATGACGAACAAGAGGTTTAAAGAAATCAAAAGTAACATTCACTGCAATGACAACAACAAGCAGCAAGACAATGAAGGCGACAAATTGTTCAAATTAAGACCTTTAGTTGACGCTCTGAAAGTGAAATTCAATTCAATCAAACCAGCAGAAAGGCTGAGCATTGATGAGCAAGTTATCCCATTCAAAGGTCAATCATCTCTGCGTCAGTACAACCCAAAGAAACCCAAAAAGTGGGGCTATAAAGTCTTCGTTTGTTCAAGCATTTCTGGTTTGATTCATGATTTTGAAATTTACACTGGAAAAATTGACGTGTGTCCTGGCCAACCTGATTTAGGAGCATCAGCTAATATCGTGCTGAGACTTCTTCAACGTATCCCTAAAAATGTGTGGCATAAAGTATATTTTGACAACTGGTTTAATTCGCCAGCATTGCAGGCATGCCTCTGGAAACAAGGCATTGCATGTCTTGGCACTGTCCGCGCAAACCGGCTGAAAGGGTGTAATCTGTGTTCCGATAAGGAACTGAAAACGAAAGGAAGAGGGTCATCTGTTGTTTGTACTGCAGCAACAAACGGAGCCACATTGAAAGCTATCAAATGGTATGACAATAAAGCAGTCACACTGCTAAGCACCTATGCAGCAGTTGAACCAGAATGTGTAGTCAGAAGATGGGACAGAAAAGCCAAGAAGGAAATACACATTTCTTGCCCTGCAGCTGTGAAAGAATATAACATGTTCATGGGAGGGGTAGATTTGCTGGACTCCTTGCTGGCACTCTATCGTATACCTATTAGATCCAAGAAATGGTACCACAGAATATTGTTTCATTTCCTGGATGTTTCTGTGGTGCAAGCTTGGCTAACTTATTGTTCAGATGTGTGTAAGGATGGTATGGAAAAAAAGGACAGACTACCATTAGTTGATTTCAAGTTGCAGATTGCTTTGTGTCTCCTAAAAGCAGGAAAAAGTGAAAATAATAAAAGGGGAAGGCCATCAGGAAGCACTGAGACACAGCTGGTGGCTAAAAAGAAGAGAGGGCAAACAGCAAATGTACCTCCTTTTCATGTCAGAACTGACAATGTTGGCCACAGCCCCAATTCCGTCACCAACAAAGGGAGATGCAAACTTCCTGGATGCAAGGGGTACTCCAGAACTGTCTGTGAGAAGTGTAACCTACACTTGTGCCTCAATAAACATTCAAACTGTTTCAAAGTATTTCATGAAACATGAGTGTGGAGCTGTGATTGAGTCACGAGACAGAAGATTTTTTTTTTTTCAGTAACTATATGTTTCATTGTATGTGTGGCATTTTCTGTATAAATTACACTTAACTTCATGAAGTTTCACAAATTTTAGTGTCTGCTATTTACTGTTTAAATATTAAATGTAGGTAGGGAGTAAAAAAAGGTGAAATAGATGTTGTTAGACATAAAAACATAGTTAAAAGATATATGTTGCCAAATGGCAACAATAAATGTTCCCAACCTTAATGGTGATTTGTTGCCAATTGGCAACATACCCATAAAACACTAACTAAACATTTTTTTGCCCAAAATTAACCTTCACACCACTTTTCAGACATGGGACAGCCACAAAAACCACTCCAAGAATTTTTTTTCCAACTATTTCATAAATGGCCCAATAGAGGGTTAAGATTATTTCAGAGCTGTGTGCTTTCTGTGCTTCTCTATGGTGCAGAATGCTGGAGAGTAACAGAGAAGGAAACGTCGAAATTGTCCTCTTTTCACACAACCTGCCAAGAAAAATTCACCGAATCTTTTGGCCGAATACCATCACCAACCAAGATCTGCTTACTCGGAGCAAGCAAGGGGACATGCACACCATCATAGCTGGCAGACGCTGGAGCTGGGTTGGCCATGTCCTCAGAAGAGACCCCGATGCCATCACAAGAACAGCTATGCTATGGACCCCTGAAGGAAAACGTAAGAGAGGCCGATCAAAAACAACTTGGCGGAGAACTGTGGAGGCTGAGATGCAAAAAATGAACCAGAGTTGGAACACTGTACGAAGGATGGCCACCAACCGTGCAAGGTGGAATCAATTTGTTGTTGCCCTACAAGACGCCACTAGGCGTGATGGCCACTGACTGCTTTGACGGTCGGCGGCTAAGGATCAAAGAACAAGAAAGAGAAAGAAGATGAGGTTGCTAGTTTCTGAAGTAATTTCTTTATCACGATGAGGTTGCCAGTTTCTGGCACAGCATCACATTAGTCATCTCTTACTTCATACTTCAGGAAACAATTATTCCTATTCTTTCTTAGACTCCGCAGAGACACCCACGAACTGTCCGGGGTAGGGTGCGGAAACTGTGGTTTATAAAACACCCCATCACACGTTGGGTAGTTGGCATTTTAACATGAGTAAACATTGACGGAAATAGATAATATTTTATAACATGAGTTTAAAATGACGGGCAAAGAGCACTCTGGAAACAGCGCAATAAAGATACTTACTGTTGATATTTACTGTTGTGTGTAGTAAATATTGTAAGATATAATGAGATGTGGCTGGCTGTCATACATTCTCACGTTACGAAGCATAATCACGAAGCTTGAACACAGGATACAAACTCGACATGTTTAATCCACCATCTTAGAAGTAGGAGGAAGTAGGAAGAGTTAGCCTAAGGGCAAGTAACTCTAGTGGGAAACAAACTAAACATCGAAACAATGTATATACATCAACATCCCCCTTCTTTATGAGTGAACAAAGTCATTCATCCAAGAGGGTTTCTTGCGATCTCTTTGAGGTCTCTTAGAACAAGATGGTAGGAGTGATTGTTTCTGTTCTTTGCCAGCTTTCCCAGAACTAGAAGTAGCTGGAGTTGAAGGATCAACTTCTGGAGGATTGGAAATGTTCACTTCACTAGTGTTCTCCATGTCTGGCAAAACAACCTGTTGCTCGGGTTGAACTGGAGAGGAGACATCAATTTCCAGGTCCTCGGGATCAGGTGTGAAAGGTGTTGTTTTAGGTCTTAGATGAATTCTGTTTCTGACATATTGACCTCCATTCTCCCCTTCAACGAGATATGATCTTTCAGAAAGCCTCTTATCAATCCTTCCAGGTAGCCAGTTTGGTTGTTCAGGGTCTTGATAGTAGACTGGCTGGTGAGACAACTTGGGCAGATCATGAGCAGTTTTATCATGATCCGTCTTCACTGATCTGTCTCTCTTGCCTCTACTTTCAATAACTCTACTGTGAGATGCAACGGGTTTCACTGCAGAAGGTATCAGCGTACGCAGTTTCCTGCTGAACAGTATTTCTGCTGGACTTTGATCAAACTCTTGTCTCGGCGTATTACGAAGTTCAAGTAGTGCCTCATATGCATTTGTGTTGATTTGAACAGTCTTTCTCATCATACCCTTGATGAGTTTCACAGCAGATTCAGCTAATCTATTGGCTTTATGGTGACCTGGTGCTGATTTAACATGAAGTATTCCCCATCTAGCAGTAAATGATCTGAACTGTGCAGACGTAAACTGAGTACTTTGGTCAGATACAATAACTTCAGGAACACCATAACGAGCAAAAGGAGACTTCAATTTCCTGATGACTAACTGTGCTGTCATTGTAGGTAGAAAGTCTACTTCAATGAAATTGGAAAAATAGTCAATCAGTACTAAATAATATCGGCCTTCTATAATAAAGATGTCAGTGCTAACTTTCTCCCAGGGTGATAAGCCTCTTGAGTGTTGGTTTAAAGGTTCTTTAGTATTCCTTGCCTTCGTTTCTTGACATTCTGGACAACTGTCAGCTATCTGTCGAATCTCAGCTGTCATGCCGATCAAAAACAGACAACTTCTGGCCCAGCGCATCATGCTGTCAAATGCAAGATGAGCAGCGTGTAGCTTCTGCTTGATTTCAGGCCTCAGTGCTTTTGGAATAAGAATACGCTCTTCTTGGAGTATTATGCCTTGTTCTGTTGTCAGAGTGTCACAAATGTCAAAATAAGGCATAAGCTCAGCTGGTACATCAGACTTTCTTTTAGGCCACCAATCCAAAATGGTCGACTTCAACCTCTGGAGCACACTGTCTTTGAGAGTTTCAGCTTTAATCTTTTCCATCATCACATCTGGTATTTCAGGTAATCTTATAGGTGCATCAGCTCCTGCATTGCTCTCTCTGTCAGCTAAGGAATCCAATGTGACATTATGAATACAAACTCTTGACAGTGTGTCGTCTATAAGAAGATCGGAACCTTGTACCCATTGGAATTCAAAGTCATATCGATGGCTGCGCATCAGTAAATTCTGCAGTCTTCGAGGAATTTGACTCAGAGGTTTCGTAACGATGGCTGCCAACGGTTTATGGTCGTTGATGACTGTAACTTTCCTTCCATAAGTGTACTGGTCAAAGCGTTCCAAACCATATACAACAGCTAAGAGTTCCTTCTCAATTTGAGCTCAGCGTTGTTCAGTTTCAGTTAGAGCTCTTGAAGCAAACTCTATTGGATGACCATTTTGTAGGAGGACAGCCCCAAGTCCATATCTGCTACTATCAACTTGAATACACAAAGATTCATCAGGATCATAGTATGCAAGTACAGGAGTAGAAGTAATCAGTTTCTTGATTCTCTTGAAAGCTTGTTCACATTCAGCAGACCAGATAAAGGGAGTATCCTTACGGGTAAGTTCTCTTATTGGATGAAGAACTTCTGAAAGATTGTTGAGAAACTTTGCTAGATACTGTATCATGCCGCAAAATCTGCGAACCTCATGACAGTCCTTAGGAACGGGCATGTTTAGTATTGTCTCAACCTTTTTCTTGTCCGGTTCAACACCTCGAGCAGTAATAAGGTGACCCATGAAGGTAATTTCTTCTTTATTCTCTTGAGCTTTAAGCTTCATTCAGTTTAATGCCTTTCTCTTTACACCTATGTTTCAGTGCTTTAAGCTTCAGATCATGGTCCTTAATTGCTTGCTGTCTGTTTGATCCACAACCTGCAATAACTATGTCATCAGCAACATTGATGCAACCATGAAGACCTTCAAGAGCTTGTGCTAGATGCCTCTGGAAAATTTCACTGCTTACATTCAACCCAAATGGTAATCTAGACCATCTGAACCTACCATAAAGTGTAATAATTGTTGTAAGTTTACTAGACTTCTCATCAAGTTTGATATGCCAGAATGCTTCCTTGATATCCAGCTTTGTGAAAATCTTGGCATTGTGGAGTTCAGACAATACATCATACAAAGTTGGTAATCTGTAATGCCTCATTCAGGGGTCTAGGATCAATGCATATTCTTAAAGAACCATCAGACTTTTCAACAACAGCCATTTGGTTAACCCATTCAGTCGGTTCCTCTACTGGTATTAATATACCTCTATTCATTAGACTTTGAGACTCTGACTTTACCTTGCTCTTACGTGAAAATGGTATTTTTCTGCATGGCAGTGCCTTTGGACGAATATTAGGATCAATATGCAACACAGCTTCACCCAGGACACCTAGATGGTTATCAGAGTTATGATCATTATCTAAACTGTCAGTAGCCACCTTAGCAATAAATTTGTTTGAGTTGACTGTCACAAACTGTAGATTCTGCAGTGTGTTGTTGCCCAGCAAACATGTGAATCTATTTTTCACAACAGTAAACCTTATATTGTGTTTTGTCCCAGTCTTATGATTCTCAGCAGTTAACATAACTTTTCCCAGTGGAGTCATCTTAGTACCATTCCACATAACAAGCCTCTGTTTAGTGGGTAACAATTGTTCTTGCACCACAAAGCGTTGACAGATTGTATTCACATCAGCTGCTGTGTCTAGCTAAAATTTTAACATTTTTCCATTGACAATGAGTTGTGCAGATGTACAAGCTTTGCTAGGCTTCACACAAGCAAGAAAAACTTCAGAATCTTCCACTGACTCTGTGTGAACAGTGTGGACTTTCTTGCATTTAACTTTGAAATGGTTTCTTCCCCCACAATTTGAGCAAAACTTCCCTCATGCAGGACAATTTTTCTTAATCAATGGATGTTTCTATCCACAGTAATGACACTCCTTTCTAGGTTCAAAGTACCCACTGTCAGTGTTACTTTGACAGGCTTTACCAGCAGCATGCCCAGTGTCTCTCTTGGGAGGTTTATGGTTGAGTGATTTTTTCTGTACCTTTTCAACCCTTGCTTCAAAAGGTTGTACTGTATTATTCATCTCACTTATGTCTTTTCCAGTTTGCTCGAAGACTCTGCATATGTGAATGGCTTTCTTTAGATCGAGGTCAGCTTCTCTCAAGAGCTTCTCTTGTAACCTTTTGTTAACAGTAAAGACAATTTTGTCTCTTATCATACGATCCTTGTTGTTAAAGTTGCACAAATCTGCCTTAGTTCTCAACTCAGTAAACAAGGAATTAAAAGACTCTTGAAGAGGTGTGTTCCAGAATCTGAACGTATGTAATACTTCATTGCTTCGTGGGCTACAATGGTTCTGGAGCAAATCGAGAATTTTAGTAGGATTAGAGTGGTCTCCTTCCTCTGCAAGTTGATCAAAAACTTAACAGCTTGAGGTCCAGCACAGTGTAGATTAATGGCCGCTCGAACAGGATCAGGTTTAGAGGCCACCTCTGATGCATGCATGTATATTTCTAACTGTCGTCTCCATTTACGAAATGTGTCTGGTTCGACGTTATTTATGTCTAGGCAGGGGGGTAACCGAAACATGGGCCGTTATGCCATGACGACATGTCTAACAATGGTATGCAAGCAATAACCTACCAGTCTATGACGTCAGCACACGTGCTACAAGTATTCAGCAGAATAGTTCGAATTCTGTAGAAATAAACACCGCTGACACCATGTTGATATTTACTGTTGTGTGTAGTAAATATTGTAAGATATAATGAGACGTGGCTGGCTGTCATACATTCTCACGTTACGAAGCATAATCACGAAGCTTGAACACAGGATACAAACTCGACATGTTTAATCCACCATCTTAGAAGTAGGAGGAAGTAGGAAGAGTTAGCCTAAGGGCAAGTAACTCTAGTGGGAAACAAACTAAACATCGAAACAATGTATATTCATCAACACTTACCTTTGAAATTTGGATTGTAATTGCCATTCTCATGTACTTTTAGTCACGGAAATTAATTATCTTTGGATTTGACGGTAAACTACGATTCTGTAATAGATGTTACACAGTGGAATTGCATTTCACACTGGAGTTTTTAATTTACTTACTTAAGCGTTCCTCTTCTACCGTGGGGTGTAGAGTTTTGAAAGAGAGAGCGCCATACTATTCTATCGGCTGTCTTCCTTCTGGTCTGGTTCCATTCTAGTCCTCAGTCCTTCAGAGATTATTTAATGTTGTCCTCCCAGCGAACTCTGGGTCGTCCTAATTAATTCCATATATTTGGTCATGTTTCCAGCTGTAAACATTATATTTTACGAGGGGCATTCAGAAAGTAAGGCACCATATCGTTTTTCTCAGCTAGTAATGAAGATAGAAGCATGAAATTTTGCACACTTCAAATATGGCATGTGCCAATTGTGTGCATAAAATTGCACCGCAACCGGTCAAATAATACGGCTGCGCTAAACCGTTGAAAAGGAGCGTATTAGCAACTTGCGTTATAAGCAGCGAATTGTGATAGAATTTCTCGTTGCAGAGAAGGAAACTGTTGTGAACATTCACAAGCGTCTATGTGATGTGTATGGAAGTTTTGCAGTCGACAGGAGTACAGTCAGTTGCTGGGTTCAGAGAATCAAAGAATCAGGAAGTGGAGATACGGAGCTGCTTGATCGGCTGCGCTGTGGACGTCCTGCCACAGCCACCAACGCAGAAATGTTGAAATGCGCTGAGAGCATTATTCTTACTGATAGGCGAATCACTACTCAACAATTGGCCTTACAGCTGTCAGTCAGCATTGGTAGTGCAAATGCAGTTATAAAAACTCTCGGCTTTTCTAAAGTTTACGCAAGATGGGTTCCTCGAAGTCTCACAAATGACCACCGATTGCAAAGGAAAGCAATTTCTTCTGAATTGTTGGAGCATTTCAACGCTGATGGAGAGAATTTTTTGGCTAAGATCGTTACAGGTGACGAAACCTGGGCACATCATTTTGAACCTGAGACAAAAAGACAGTCAATGGAGTGGCATCACCACGAAAAAAGAAATTCAAGACAATTCCTTCAGCTGGAAAGGTCATGATCACTGTCTTTTGGGACGTTGAAGGTGTGATTCTTGTGGACGTTATGCCAAGAGGAGAGACAATCAATTCGCAAGCTTACATTAAGACATTGAAAAAGCTCAATCAACGTTTTCGCAGAGTTCGGCCGCACAAGAATCCAGCAGACCTGCTTCTCCTTCACGACAATGCGCGACCTCACACAAGTCTGGCAACACGGGAAGCAATCATCAAATTGGGTTGGACTGTACTACCCCATCCACCTTATAGTCCCGATTTGGCACCATCTGATTTTCATTTATTTGGTCCACTTAAAGATGCACTCCGTGGGACAAGGTTTGAAGATGATGAAGGAGTGATTCATGCAGCGAAGAAATGGCTACATGATCAAGACAAAGTCTGGTACGGGCTAGGAATACATGCACTTGTTTTGCGTTGGCATAAAGCCGTACAAGTTGATGGGGATTATATTGAATAATACCGATGTTTACATGACATATCCATGTATATTGTGTATAAATTTCATGCTTTTTGAATAAACAGCTCCTGAGAAAAACGATGTGGTGCATTACTTTCTGAACGCCCCTCGTATGATGATCAAACGAAAAAAATCACATGATACAAAGCGTTCCCTGTTGACACATTAACAACACACATTCCGAAAGTTAGAAAGGCTGCCATAGAAATGACCCTACTTAAAACATTGGGGGGAACCGTGCTGGTGTGGTGGTTGCCAAACTGCGCTGGCGACCTGGTAACCCAGGATCAGACCTGGGCAAGGTCATTTAAAGCTTTTTTGTCCACCGGGATTTGAACTGGGTTAACTCGAGCTCTGGCGAGATCATTTGAAGTAGTGTCGTCGACCAGGGACTGGCGGCTCCTGAGCCGACCCAGCTCTAATGGGAACCTCGGAAATCGGCGAGTATCTGCCTCAGTGGCAAAGGACACCGGTCTCTGTACAAGAAAAAAGGGATACTCACGAAAAAATCAGTCTCAGGTTAGACCAGTGTTTCTCAACCCTGATAGTAGCAACGCTCCCTTTTGACAACTAATATTTTAAAACGCCCCCCACCCTATTAACACCCCCTTTCTCTTTATCGTGCGCGCGAGCACACACGCACGCACACACACATATACACATATATTCCACCATACTTTTAAAAAAGCAATGCAGTTAAAGAGTTATCTTTTCTTATAATATAAAGAAAAAGAGAAAGCACATTTTTAAAAGCATAGTTATATAAAATATGAGTTTAAGTACGGAATTATGTACACCACAAGCTCATTATCCTTGAATTACAAATTGGCAGAGCAAATGATATAAAATTTGTTCTTACAACTCTATAACTATCATATTCATAATCATATCATTTTAATAGCGCCTAAATGACTGCATATATATCTTCAGATATGAATATTTAAGCCTCTCCTTATGCAACCACTTTAAACATGAACAAATTGGAAAAAATTATTAGTTAATAATAATGATATAATTATATAAAAATTCACTTACTAATGAAGCTTAATGAGATCCTTGCGCTTGGTGTGATTCAGCCAGTTTTGAAATATTTGGTTCTAAGATTGTTAAAAGAAGTCTCAAATCCCCTCTGTTACAAATCTGCAGTCGGTTTCGTTGCTTTTGTAGTAGCAACACTACTGCACTGAACCCTTTCTCCACAAATACGATGTTGGGAATGCTGTATTTAGCAATTTAGTTTCACGGCAAAGAACGGGATATGCAAGCCTCTGCTAGATCCACAATGTGTGTGACTGAATCGTGCTTTTGCATCGAAGTCATTTTGTAGTTCAATTAATTCTTCTTGTAAATGTTGACTAACTTGTTCCACGTCTGATTCAAACGGATTAATCACCCAATCCGGTATTATTAGTTCTTGTAAGTCTTTAAATCTTATGCTCATATCATTTTTAATAGCGTCCAAATGAGTGCAATAAACCTCTAAATCTGAATCTTTAAGCCTGTCCCCACCTAACTGCAGTAAACATGGAAAATGAGAAAGTTCTCGGCGATTAAGATTATTTTTATATAATGTCAATTTGTTGATGAACCCCACGATAATTCCTTTCACTTTAATCAGACTGATCTCATTTCCTTGTAGCTTAAGAAGAACCTCATTTAACTTTTCAAATAAATCTGAAAGATAGGCCACATCGTTTCGCAATACTTCTCTTTCGATGCTAAATTCTTCTTTGATTGAATCCAAAAACTCTACAACGGTATCAAATAATGCCCATAATCTTTTTAAACAGTAACCTTTGGACAGCCATCGTACTTCCGTGTGTAGGAGAAGACGTTCAAACTCTTCACCATTATCACAACAAAGTTTACGAAATAATCTATCGTTCAACGAATGCGCCTTAATTTTGTTAATAACACTGATAACACAGTTCATTGATTTGTGGAGTCTGTCACTAAGATGCTTGGCGACTAAATGTTGTCGATGAATAACACAATGAATTGTTAAAACACCTGGTGCCACATTTTTTAAGCAGGCCAGAAATCCACGATGACGACCAACCATAGCTGGTGCGCCGTCTGTCGCACATTCGTTAACATTGGAAAAAGGAATTTGTTTTACCAACAAAAATGTTTCAAGGGTTTCAAAGATTGATAACCCCTTTGTATCTGCTGTCAGTAGTTTTGCAAATAACATATCCTCTATGATATTTTCATTCTTTATGTATCTCACATATGCAAGCAGCAAAGCTTAGTTATCACGCACGACGCTTTCATCCAACTGTAGTGAAAATTCAGTGGACTGCAAATCAGTACACAGCTGATTTTCAACATCGCTTGCCATCTCATCTATTCTTCTTGAAACAGTATCATTGCTCAATGGAATAGAAGAAATGATGTCACTTGGATTTATTTCCATCATTGTGCTAATTACCTCCCGTACAGCTGGTAAAATTAAAGATTCTCCAATGCTGTGAGGTTTACCACACTTCGCAATCATGTGTGCAATTTTGTAAGATACAATGAGATCTTTATCATTGAGATTATACATTTTTTTAAACATATTAGTGACAGTGTTGCGGCTTTCAAACTTTTGTTTTAAATCCTGGAAGTAAGAAATATCTTTGCCAACTTTATCTGAGTGTTTCTTGTTAAATGCTCGTTAAGCCGTGACCGTTTCATTGCCTCGTTAGAAAACACTTGCTGGCACAGCAAACACATTGGTAATTGTTCATTCACGGCTGAAGGTACAAAACCGAATTTCAAATATTCAACTGAATATTGTCGACACTTTCTCTTTACTGCTGACATATTGAAAATTTTACTATAATATCACTGCACATACATCTACACTTCGTCAAGCCTCAATACTGACTGGGTTTAATTCTTTACACTCGAAACATGTGATGTGTTCACGGGCTAATCAATGTTTGACGGGAATGTGTTTCCAGAAGAAAATATGGTCGAGAGTGGAGAGAGAGAAGGTTAGATTGGGTGTGACGAGAGGCTAACAATTGTTTCGAGTGTTGAAGGGACATAAATCTCCGCCTACTGTCTCCTGACAATGGTAACATCCCAGGTACTACAAATTTGCTCTTGGAATCCTTGAAACACTCCATGGGACGCAAGGCAAATAAAAACTATCGTGTTACAAGCTATGCGAAGGGGAATATCTTTTGTAATTGTTTCATATTGATTCCTGTAAAAATGTACTCAACGCCCCCCTGAATGGAAGTAGCGACCCCCAATCGTTGCGACCCATCAGAACGCCCCTAGAAATCTTGAAAACGCCCCCGAGGGGGCGGTACCGCCCCCGTTGACAAACACTGGGTTAGACATACTAACCTGAGATTTCGCCTCGAGTACAGTATTAGCGGTCGTACGCAAAACAAAAACAACAAAAAACAAACAAACAAAATACAAAATTGGAGAAATCACAACAAACGCTTCTTGTAGCTCGAGCTGTAGATGGTATAAAAGATTACATGAATTAATATTTTAACATGCTTCACTTTACCATAATGTTAATTTATTGGCGGACTGCGATAATCGATCTAAAAAATGTACACTTTAACCATTATTACTTAATTTTGGCGTGATAAATTGTACCATAGATTATTAGTTTAATTCGAGGAAAATTAGTTGAGCCCTTGGTTTAGTATGTTTCAGATGACATCTTCTTCTTCTTTGATCCATAACTGCCAACCATCAAAGCAGTCAGCGGCCATCACGCCTGGTGGCGTCTTGTAGGGCAGCAACAAATTGATTCCACTTTGCTCGGTCAGCGGCCATCCTTCGTACAGTGCCCAAACTGTGGTTCATTCTTTGCATCTCAGCTTCCACAGTTCTCCACCAAGTTGTTTTTGGTCGGCCTCTCTTTCGCTTTCCCTCGGGGGTCCATAGCATAGCTGTTCTTGTGATGGTATCAGGGTCCCTTCTGAGGACGTGGCCAACCCAACTCCAGCGTCTGCCAGCTATGATGGTGTGCATGTCCTCCTGGTTACTCCGAATAAGTAGTTCTTGGTTGCTGATGGTGTTTGGCCAGAAGATTCGGTGAATTTTCCTTAGGCATGTTGTGTGAAAAGAGGACAATTTCGACATTTCCTTCTCTGTAACTCTCCAGCTCTCTGCGCCATAGAGAAGCACAGAAAGCACACAGCTCTGATATAATCCTAATTGTGTGCTTGTGCTGTACTGAGAGGACTTCCAGATGTTGTTTAAACTATCAAGAGTTGAAGGAATGTCTAAAGACCTGACCCGGGCCCATACAACAATTAAAATTAGACAATTTTCACAAGAATACAGCTGTGAAAGGATCACATACCTTGGTGACGTTCTACACAAAACTGTGTACAGAATAACAAAACTTAATGACGTAAACACAACTTGAAGAGTATTGAAGAACTGCCATTTTAGTGTATTAGAAAATAAAAGTGTGTAGCTTAAGCCGTGTTTTTACTGTACGTGTGTGTATTTCTAGACAAAATCAAAAGCATTTATTTATGTTAGACGGAAACGATGATGTGTTGTTTTGGCTGTATTATACAGCAAACGTAAAATTATAATTTTGTCACAGAATAAAATAACAACCGAATCAATGAATACATCTTAAACGTCGAACACATTTTCGGCACATGACAGTTAGCCAGGACATACAGGGAGTTACCATGCCCAATGGGCAATTTATTATATAAATTGAATTAAGTGCTCGAACTCGCTGATAAACACCTGATTTAAGGAGGCCCCATTAAAAAAAAAACATCCAAAGGAGTTAGGTCTGGTGACATATTTAGCCATTCAATGGGCCCATGTTGACCTGGAAATGTTTCTTGCAAAATATTACTCCTAAAAAAAAAGCAGCCCTGAACCATAATTCGTGTGTGTGTGTGTGTGGGGGGGGGGGGGCAAATGTTCTTCTGTTACCCTGTGTATGTTACCATTGGCCCAGTATCGTGAATTATGTTTGTTACGTGAACCGTTGTGATGAAACACTACTTCATCGCTGAACATGGTTGTTGCTGTCATTTTCGACGGAGTCATATGTCAAGTTATTTGTCGTATGTTTTTCACCCTAGTCAAAGGTGAATAATTGTGTCTTTACCTTGCGGTGTCAGATTTATTAGGGGTTGTCTTCCCTGTTGGTTCATCCTTTGGGGTTTGACCTGTATGAAGATAGGGTCAAAGGTAAACAGTTCGGGCTTCTGCCCATGCGCAGGTTTTAGCGCCAGGTTGAGATACTTCCGTCAGGCCGTGATGTAAGCTGGCTTCTGCGGGACATGAAGTCCATTGTATTTTCGGGGGAAATCTTCGAAGTGACTGCGTTGGCAGGTCTCCCCAGTGAATCTCTGTGCGTCGGAATGATGACAGAGTTCCTTATTGTGTTCTGAGGATTCGGTTCCAGGTAATACCGACTTTTTTCATTATTATGCTTTCGGTGGCAGAACATGTTGAAGGATTACCTAGTCTGTGAACTACAGCTCACCGGTCCTACATTTCAGAACTTATATTTTGCGCTCAAGGTAGCCATCCAAGACTATTAGTCTTTATATCATCCAGAAGTTCAGTGACGAAGTTATATTGTGGGAACCGCAGATTGGCGGTATTTATGTCTACATAAGCATTACTGCAGGGTTGATGTTAACCTGCTTAGAAGAAGTACACAGATGACGTCATAACGAGGCCTGTGTTAAGGCTAATATACTACAGCCTGATATGTGCAATTGGCGGGGGATGCCAAGTTGTACCTGTATGTCAAAGTGATTAAGGTATCTGACGCGTTTAGTCAGAGATACCAAAGCGGCATTATGAACTGTCATCGAAGAACATTATTATTGACCACGTACGAATATTGGAATGTTTACCAGCCTTTTTGAATGCCTGATGTATATCTAACGATTTCCGGTCAGCATGACCTTGTTTACACTGACTGTTCCTGTTGATGCTATGTGTGTTACCGTCAATAAATGTTTTTGAAACGTGCCAGCAGTGTTCAAGCATCCTTGACTACTGCATGTGAGTGTATGGGTTGCATTACACAACATATACGAGCCTAAACACATTCGCGCCTTCATTCGCACCCACACTCATCATACGCCAGTACTACACACCTAACAACATGTATGCTGTCTTGTGCCAGTGTTCACCTCAACAAGAGAAAAAGACAGTTACATTTATGGTAGGCCAGCTGATGGGGCTATTTTCATGAGACGGACAAGTGCACATTACATTTTTGATCTGTGGGTCTAGGCTGGACAGAGCGATCTAGTTCTGCGGACTTTGTGCTACATGTTCTGATAAATAAGGTGGACAGCTGTAACACACATTTCTAGTTCGCTACTTTCAAGTTTTGTCTACACAGGACAGAAATAGGTCATCAACTGTTGACCCAGATAAACAGTGCGAGCATTTATGTTATAATGCTACATAAACCAACATGACAAGTACTGGAGTTAACATCTAGGCGGTTGTTACGTGGACCACAACTGCATGCGAGTCAAGTCCCTTACAGTAAACGGTACACGTTTCAGTCAACAACAGACTTTTCTACGTCCGAGCATTCAAGTTACATTGTTCGAGGTCAAGTTCCTGTTTGTAAACAGTACGTGACATTCTCAACATTTGATGTGCAAGATTCAAGTTTCGAGAAGGTCATAGTAACTTTATTTTCATGAAGACCACTTCATGCTACAGTGGATCTGACATTCAGTGCGCGCTTGACATTTTGTTTCTGTGTTCGCAAGGAGCAAGAAATTTACTTTAGTTTCAGCTGTGACTGAACTTGTTCTGCAACACATTGAATTGATTGCTATATATATATTTATGTTACTTCTACTGTTGTTGTGTATTTTTCTTGTGTTCTTTTGCGGGTTTAAGGTTGGGCGGTGACTATTATAAGATATACCACGTGATAGAGGTCTTATAATAGTGTTCTGTAGGAGCAATTTTCTTGATTGAAAATTTGCTAGTGACAATTTGTTGCTATTTGTGTTAGCTGTGACGTAACTGTACTTATCGTTGTTTTTGTAATATTTTTTCTGTTTTTCAGTTTTGATTTCATTTGTTTGTATCTGTAGGTCTCTCTTTTCTTTCGTTTATTTCTTTACACCTTTTTGTTTATAACAGTGTTGCCATTTGTCTTGTTTACTTTTCGCGGTCATCATTACACATTTGTGTAACATTTTCTTTACTTTTTGCTGTATTGTTTATTTGACTTCCGCGAACGTTTTCGGTCATTGTTCTGTATCTTTGTCTTTGTATTTATGATTGTACTACATTATTGTCATATACAGTCTACATACATATACTTGGTCATGTATTAGTATTATTATTAATATGGTACACTCTTCATATAGAGATTGTTGATGGAGTATTATTATATAAGATATTTATACAAGTTCTTTGCTAAAAGACTTGTTATCCACAAAGATTGAGACAAGGTAAAATATATATGCAAGTTCTTTTAAAAAAAGACTTGTGCCCACAGTGATTGGGATATAAAGGTATTATTTTCCACAGGTACTTAAGTGATTTTTTTTGTTACATTATAAATAAGAGGACCATACAAGGTCTTTGACTAAGACTAAGAGAGTGAAATAAAGTGAAGTGAGTATACAAGTCTAGCATTTCAGACTTGTCTCCCATTAAAGTGGGATAAGGTATTTTATTTAATTTTTCAGGTTTCTGATCTCATTAGACGGAATGTCTACATTGGATTTCTTCATCCAGCAAGGGTTAACCCTTGGTAAGTCTGGTGATATATTGGAAGAATATGCAAATGCTCAATATACCAAGGCATTGAAATCAGATGAGAAGAAACAGAAAATAGAAGCTGAGAATAGAAGATTAGAACTTGAAGAGAAAAGGTATCAAAGAGAAGCTGATGACAGAAAATTCCAGATGGAAATGGAGGAGAGAAAATAAATTAAGGGGCTGCAGTAAAACTGGTAAGGAATATAAGTTTATAAACTAATAAAACAATATTGAATCAGTTTTACAAATAACAGTTCACATGAGACAAGGGACGTTTCGGGTTTCACCCTTCATCAGCCACAGTTACAAACAGGTGACAAGGACAAGAATTACATATAGATACTACAAAAACATATGATGATGAGAAATATACAGAAAATGAGCGATACAAGCAGATGAAAAAAATAAACAACCACAGTGATGAGCGAAAAATGAACAATAATAGTACAAGAAAATCGTAATACCTGAAAGAAATACCGAAACAAGAAAGAAAATATTCAACGAAACGAAAAAATGAATAAACAAAACTTTCGAACAAGTAAAAGGTCACTTAGCTAGATCGGAAGATGCTTGGAATAAAACACTGAGGCACTTTATCAAAGAAATCCCGTATCAAAGGAAATGACGTATAAGATCGCGACAATAAGATACGAAACGAACCAAAACAAAAACATAAGAAGACAGATCGGAAAAAATAACGAAGAATGAAAAAGAGAGAAAAACCACCAGCATTTATGCAAAATGATGTTGTATATTTAAACCGCCGGGAGCTAGAACACCCATTTTAAAAATAAGTCGATTCTCCAACGAAAAGCGAGTCTTGTCATTACCGGCACATGAACGCAGGGCAGTGACATGTATATCGGAATTACCTGAATGGTCCGGTCTATTGAAATGAAGGGCCACCGGTAAATGTTTGTCCTGATAGATGTCATTCAAGAGCTCACGAAACCTGGCTGCCAAACGCCTACCAGTTTCACCAATATAGGTCATGCCACATCTCTTGCAGATAATAGCATAAATCAGGTTTCTGGATTCGCACGTAAAAGACTCTCTAATGATAAATTTTCCTTTAGGAAAAGTGACTGTCTGAGTTTGGAGTACAAACAGACAGGTCTTGCATATCCGGCGTTGGCACGGTTTAGTACCAAAGTAAGATGGGCTAGAATGTCGCAAGCGACTGTGTACAAGAATATTCCTAAAATTCCTATCCCTACGATAAGCTACCAAAGGTGTATCACGAAATAACTCTTTGGTATCAGGATCAGAGTTGAGAATAGGCAGATGTCGAAACAGAATTCTCTTTACCGCCAGGCAGTGAGGATGGAAAGTTAGAACCAGTTTGAGTCTGTCAGATTGGACAGAAGGTTTAGTAGTGAGTGCCGTCTGATGAGTGACGCGTGTGATACGATTAAGGGCATCAGATAACACATGTTCTGGATAAAGACGTCGGCGAAAGAACTCAAGCATCTCTTGAGCTCGCTGATGAAAATCATCGTCATCGTGACATAACCGACGCAAGCGAAGAAGTTGAGAAAAGGGAATGGAATTTTTACAGCTAAGAGGATGCGATGAAGTATAAAGAAGGAAACCATGAGCGTCAGTAGCCTTATAATAGACAGACGTTTTAAGACCAATAGGGCTAATAGTCACAGTGATGTCAAGGAAGTTCACTGAGGTCGTAGAAATTTCAGAAGTGAATTTGATGGCAGGATTGAAATTACCAACATAGTCGATAAATCGACGGAGGTCTACCTCAGACATGTCAGTAATGCCAGTACCATCATCAATGTAGCGGCGGTAAAACTCGGGTATTGGCCCATCATAATTTTGAAAGACCAAATATTCAAAGTGGCCCATAAAAAGGCAAGCGTAACTAGGGCCCATCTTAGTACCCATAGCAACGCCACTGATTTGGTTGAAGAATTGGCCATTAAACTCAAAAGAGTTGAGATTAAGAACCAACTCAGCAAGGCGAAGAAGCGGACCTGTACTTATAGTAAGATCAGTACGCTGGTCGAGAAAAAATTGGAGTGCCTTAAGACCATCAGCATGTGGAATAGAAGTATAAAGGGAACAAACATCTAGAAGGAAAAGACGGTAAGTACGATCAGGCGTGAATCTGATAGAATCAAAGGTAGTGATAGCATGAGTAGTGTCTTTCAAATAAGAAGGCAGATTGGCGACCAAAGGCTGGAAAATACTATCAAGGAACTCAGAAATACGTTCAGTGGGACAAGAGCAGGCTGAAACAATAGGCCTACCAGGGTTAGCAATTGTATGCACCTTAGGAAGCATGTAGAAGGAAGGCTGCTGAGGAGAAAAAACTTCAAGCTGCTGCTGAGGAAAAAAAACTTCAGGCTGAGGCTGAAAATAGAAAAATGGAACATGAGGAAAGACTCGCAACTTTGGAGTTAGAGAAATTAAAATTGGCAAGTACGGGTGCTCATCAAGCAACTTCGAGTACGACAAAAGAGTTTGTCAGTAGGATCAAACTACCTCATTTCAATCCTTTAAAGGATGACGTAGCGGATTATCTAGATAGATTCAAATTTTTATGCGATGCGCATGAGGTAAAAAAGGAAAAATATGTTGAACAACTGATGGAATTTTTTACAGGTGACACAGTGACTACTCTTATGACAATAGACGAACATGACAGGACTAATTATGATGTTGTCAGAGCAGCATTGATAAAAAAATATCAACTAAAAGAAGAAGATTATCGTCTTCGTTTTAGGACAATGTTGCCAGAAAATGGAGTAGATTTCTCTGAATTTTTTTCAAAAATACGTCGTACATTTACACGATGGGTTGAGTTGTCTCAGACTGAGAAAACATATGAAGGCCTAATGGACTTATTACTTCGAGATAAGGTTTTGTCATCTGTTAATGATTCTTTCCTTGCATTTCTTCATGAGCGTAAACCCAAAAACTTAAAAGACATGGAGGAATACTGTTGCCAGTACGCCACCGCGCATCCCCATGCTACAGTTAGCAATTCTAAAGTGAAAGAATGGTTGCCAGTTGCTTCGGCAGCACCATATGGCCCTAATTTCAATAAAAAATTTCAGGGGGCTCAACAAAACTGGAATAGGAGAAGTAATCAGAATTACACTCAGAATCCGAGTAATCCAACATATAATGGTTCTTCTTCTAAGAACTGGAGACGAGATGGTAGTTCTCGTAATTTTGGTGGTAATAATCTTAGACACATTCGCAAAGGTTATCACAATAATAACTATCTGAGCTCTCGAGATAATTATTCTCGACGTCAAGAATATGACAATGGTGAATTTAGAAACCGGGATTCAAACCGGAATGATAATTACAATAGGCAATATGATAACAATTACAGGGGAAATGATAATCGCGGCAGACCTAGACATAACAAAAGAAGACATTTCCAACAGGCAAACTCTGCACAACAAGAGTTTGATGGAGCCTGTAATCAAGTAAATGATAGTGGTAACTCTAAGGCTATCACTGGTTGTGCTTTCGATTTTCGGGAGAGCAACTGAATGCCCCCAATGCTTAACATTGTTCGACTCATCGACTGTATCTACCCTAATTTGTGGTCACCCTCTTCTTGCTCTACCTACTACAGTTGCGCATGATGGGAGAGGATCTCTCATCTTGCATAAAGGTCTAATAAATGATAGGCTGGTCTCAGTACTTTTCGATTGGGGATGTACTACCGTCGGGGTTAGGGAGTCTCTGATAGATCCTTGCTATGCCACTGGAAAAACGATCAAATGTGTTACATTTGGTGGTACCATGGAAAGTTATCCTACTGCTATCATTAGGATTGACACTCCCTTCTTTACAGGAGATGTCCATGCGTTATTTCTTCCTAATCCTATTGCGGATCTTATAATCGGTCGTATTCATGGGGTTAAGGAATGCACCCCGATACAAATTTCTATTTGGGAAGAACAAAACATTCAAACGGTCAATGCAGTGGTGACAAGAGCCCAAGCTCTTAATTCCCCAACTTCATTTGATGACAGTAATGGAGTTGATAGCCAAGACGAGCACTTGGTGATTTCCCATGACTCGTTTGCTAAATGTCAAGAAGAGGATCCTTCTTTGAAGAAATTCTTCCTTCTCGCAAAGAAAGGGGATCCCAATCAGAATACGAAGCACAAATCGTATATCACTATGAGGAATGGTATATTGGTACGGATGGTACAACACTCGGACAAGTCTATGCACTCGCAAATTCTTGTGCCTAAGTGTATGAGAGCCTTAATTCTTCAGCATGCACACGATTCTCAGTGTGCTGGACAAATGGGTTTTTCCAGAACTAAAACTAGAGTCCTTGCGTCTTTCTTTTGGCCATTTGTTAATAAAGACATACGAATTTATTGCCGATCTTGCAAAATTTGTCAAGAGGTCAAGTCTAGAGGTCCGAGACATGCTGCTCCTATTCAGGCTGCAGATATTCCGATTCGGCCGTTTCAGAAAATGGCTATAGACATCATTGGTCCGTTCAAAATTAAGTCAGCCAGAGGACACCAATTTATCCTCACTTGCGTGGACATGTGCACGCGTTGGCCAGAAGCTATTCCTCTGAAGAGCATATCAACTGTCGATATCGCTGATGCTCTTTGGCTCGTATTTTCTCGTCTGGGATTCCCCGGAGAAATATTGTCAGACCACGGCACTCAATTAATTTCGGACACTATGTCTCAGGTAATGGCTACGCTAGACATTAAAAGGTCTCTCAGTAGTATTTATCATCCAATGTCCAATGGATTGGTTGAACTTCTTAATAGGACACTAAAGAACTTACTTGGCAAGATAACGGAGGATCATCCTGATGATTGGGACAGGGTCCTACCTGCAGCTCTCTTTGCCCATAGAGAGGTTCCCAACGAGCATACAGGGTTTTCTCCTTTCGAACTTGTCTTTGGCGCGCAACCGCGCGGTCCGATGTCCTTGTTACACGATTTGATAACTTTCGATAATATTGACGATGATACACAATCGTCATATGAATATGTCATTGCTCTTAGGGAAAAAATTATCGAATCGTGCAGATTAGCAACTTCATCTTCCGAATTTGCGAAAGAAAAGGCTAGGCGATTTGCTAACAAGAAAAGACGCTTACGTCAACTTTGTCCTGGAGACAAAGCGTTTGTCTTACTTCCCTCAAGAGAGAACAGACTTCTCATTTCGTGGAAAGGTCCATACACTATAGTCTCGAAAATTTCCGATGTCGATTATATCGTCGATGTGGATTGAAAGCATAAAACCTTTCATATAAATATGCGTACAGAGTGTATTGAACGACCAGACTATTTGCAGCCTATTTTCCAGGCGACGGACGACTCTCCAGTCCAACATGGTCACATCTCATCCCTGTCCGTTATACAGGATGAGGAAACTATTTTTTCTGACGTTAACTTACCTCTTCCTGCGATTCCACTTAATTCTACGGAATCATGGAAAAACGTTACCGTCTCTTCGAATTTGTCTCTTGAGGAACAACGTCAAGTATCTTCTACGCTACAATCATTTCAGGATGTCCTTACTGACATTCCTGGACACACACGTGTCATTGAACATGACATCATACTTACTGATCGTAATCCGATCAGAGTAAGACCATACCCTATACCTATTCATTTTCAAGCACAAGTCGAGAAAGAATTGGATGAAATGATTCAACTGCAAATAATTGAACCATCCACTTCAGCTTATTCTTCGTCGATAGTTATTGTTCGAAAGAAAGACAATAACATACGTCTTTGCGTTGACTATCGAAAATTAAATCAAGTTACGAAGTTCGATGCTGAACCTATGCCTTTATTAGATGATCTACTTATTAGACTTTCTAAAGCTAGATTCTTTACTAAACTAGACTTGTCGAAAGGTTACTGGCACGTCCCTTTGACGGAACACGCCAAACCTCTCACTGCTTTTTCAACGCCTAGGGGTCTATTTCAGTGGGATTTTATGCCTTTCGGGCTTATGAACGCCCCAGCGACTTTCGTGCGCATGATGCGACGAATTCTATCAGATCGTGCAGATGTCATCGCATATTTAGACGACATCTGTCTTTTCAGCGATACTTGGGAAGAACACTATTTGGGTCTAAAGGAATTGCTATCTACTCTACGTGAGCATAGTTTGACTGCAAAACAATCTAAAGCTTTTGTTGGGTTTAGGGAAATTTCTTTCCTAGGTCATCGGGTTGGTCATGGTCTGTTGAAGACAGAGGACCAACAAATTTCGAAGATATTAAATATCTCGGTTCCGAAGACAAAAAAGCAAGTGAGCAGTCTTTTGGGATTGATACAATTCTATGGAAGATTCATTGAGAATCTGTCCTCCATTATGGCACCACTTTCATCGTTATTGAAAAAAGGTTCTCCTAATATGGTGCGTTGGTCCCAAGAATGCCAATCGTCATTGGATCAGGTTAAGAATTTGTTCTCATCTCATCCTATCTTAAGACTACCGACGATTGATAAGACTTTTGTCCTTCGTAATGATGCCTCTTCCACTGGCATTGGAGCGGCACTAATGCAGGAATATTCAGGAACTCTGCATCCTGTAATGTATATCTCTAGGAAGCTGAATGCGGCAGAAAGGAATTACTCGGTTTTAGACCGTGAATTGTTGGCTATGGTTTGGTCCATTCTTAAGCTACATAGGTTCCTTCTGGGCGCGCATTTCTTTATGGAAACCGACCAACAAGCTCTTACGGCTATGCAAAGTAAGGATTTGAAGAGCTCGAGATCTACTCGTTATGCAATTGCTCTTCAGCCTTTCCATTTCACGGTGCGAGCTATCCGTGGTTTGGATAATGTGATGGCGGACATATTGTCTAGATGCCCACATGATTCCAATTAAATCTTGTGTCCTAGTTTTCCTGATACACTTTCAGACTTAGGTCTGTCCTTAATATCCTAATATATTGTAATACAAATGTTTTACTATTTGGATGATGTATAAAGAATTTAACAAATTTGATTTTGTCCATCCATTAGTGATATGTCGCTAATATAGCATTGTAATTCATGATATTTGTATATTGCTATAATTATAGTATTTAATAAGGTTTGATATGTGTCTTGGTAATGCCAGCAACTCAGGTTCTTTAATGATACCTCCTGAATTTGTTTTGCTTTGAGAAATATTTTCTCTTATAGTGAGATATGATTTTTAATCTCTCCATTGTACCTGATAGTAGGGTCATTCTTTCATGAGCGCATGATTGATAATCGTGCTGTCTTGCTCATGAATATATTTGAGAAAAAAAAATGTATCAAATTTTTTTACAGGGGGGGGGGGGTAGTAATATGTTGCTGTCATTTTCGACGGAGTCATATGTCAAGTTATTTGTCGTATGTTTTTCACCCTAGTCAAAGGTGAATAATTGTGTCTTTACCTTGCGGTGTCAGATTGATTAGGGGTTGTCTTCCCTGTTGGTTCATCCTTTGGGGTTTGACCTGTATGAAGATAGGGTCAAAGGTAAACAGTTCGGGCTTCTGCCCATGCGCAGGTTTTAGCGCCAGGTTGAGATACTTCCGTCAGGCCGTGATGTAAGCTGGCTTCTGCGGGACATGAAGTCCATTGTGTTTTCGGGGGAAATCTTCGAAGTGACTGCGTTGGCAGGTCTCCCCAGTGAATCTCTGTGCGTCGGAATGATGACAGAGTTCCTTATTGTGTTCTGAGGATTCGGTTCCAGGTAATACCGACTTTTTCATTATTATGCTTTCGGTGGCAGAACATGTTGAAGGATTACCTAGTCTGTGAACTACAGCTCACCGGTCCTACATTTCAGAACTTATATTTTGCGCTCAAGGTAGCCATCCAAGACTATTAGTCTTTATATCATCCAGAAGTCCAGTAACGAAGTTATATTGTGGGAACCGCAGATTGGCGGTATTTATGTCTACATAAGCATTACTGCAGGGTTGATGTTAACCTGCTTAGAAGAAGTACACATATGACGTCATAACGAGGCCTGTGTTAAGGCTAATATACTACAGCCTGATATGTGCAATTGGCGGGGGATGCCAAGTTGTACCTGTATGTCAAAGTGATTAAGGTATCTGACGCGTTTAGTCAGAGATACCAAAGCGGCATTATGAACTGTCATCGAAGAACATTATTATTGACCACGTACGAATATTGGAATGTTTACCAGCCTTTTTGAATGCCTGATGTATATCTAACGATTTCCGGTCAGCATGACCTTGTTTACACTGACTGTTCCTGTTGATGCTATGTGTGTTACCGTCAATAAATATTTTTGAAACGTGCCAGCAGTGTTCAAGCATCCTTGACTACTGTATGTGAGTGTATGGGTTGCATTACACAACATATACGAGCCTAAACACATTCGCGCCTTCATTCGCACCCACACTCATCATACGCCAGTACTACACACCTAACAACATGTATGCTGTCTTGTGCCAGTGTTCACCTCAACAAGAGAAAAAGACAGTTACAATGGTATGATTTTCAAGCTGCATATAAAATGAATTGCTGTGGTAGGAATGTCATGAATGGAGATAACTGAGACTGGGATAACGATGTCAGTAATTAGTAAATAGCGGGACTTGATCACGTGACATGAGTTTATAAAACCCGAGAGCACACGAATAAATGCTCTCTTTGCTCGCGTATTCTGCATGACGAAGGTTAGCATGAGCTATTTGAAGAAGCCATTCATAACCCACCACTCTCAAAGGAGCATAGGCCTTCAACAAACACATGCCAAGTCCTCCTGTCACGTGCCATCATCTCAAGTTCTTTCCACGTTCTCCTGATCATCTTCACCTCTGTTTCCAGCTCTCTTCTCCATGTGCTTCTTGGTTTACCTCTGCCTCTTGCCCTGGGAGTTCCAGAACAAGAACTGCCTTGTAATGCTATCAACAGGTCTCCTCAGTGTGTGTCCTATCCATCGCCATCTCTTGTTCTCATCTCTTGTTCCACTAGCACTTGTCTAGTTCTTGTCTTCAGTTCCACATTGGTAACCTTGTCATACCATTTTAATCCCTCTACTCTACGCAAGCACCCATTTATGAAAGTCTGTAGCTTTTTGGTTGTTGTCTTTGTTGTTCTCCATGTCTCAGAGCCATACAATAGGACTGACGTCACATTTGAGTTGAAGATTCTTATTTTCGTGTTGGATCCGATTTCTCTTGATCTCCATATATTTCCCAATGCAATGACAGCTCCTCTTGCCTTTTGTATTCTTATTTTGATATCACTGTCTGTCCCTCCAACTTTGTCTATATTGCTGCCAGGATATGTGTACGATTCTACATCTTGTATTGGTGTTTCTTCAAGTTCAACCCTGTTATCATTACCTGCATTTATTCTCATTATTTATGTCTTTTCCCTGTGTATTTTCAGACCCAATTGCTGTGACCTCTCATCGAGTGTTTTCAATTTGTCCTGCATCTGATTACGATTATGGGACAGAAGAGCCAAGTCGTCAGCAAAATCCAGATCATCCAACTGCTTAGTCAGAGTCCACTAGATTCCATTTCTGTTGTGTGTTGTCGATGATCTCATAACCCAGTCTATTGCTAGTAAGAAAAGAAATGGAGACAAGAGGTATCCCTGTCACACTCCTGTTCTTTCTCCCAAATGGTTCTGTAAGCTGTTCTTCATGAAGAACTCTGCATGTCATGTCTTCATATGTTTTCTTTATTAAGTTAATGACCTTCAGGGGAACTTCATAATGCCTCATCAATTTCCAAAGTGATTCTCTGTCTAAACTGTCAAATGCCTTTTCGTAGTCCACAAATCCGATGTATAGTGGTGAATTCCATTCCAGACTTTGTTCAACTATTATTCTCAAAGTGGCAAGTTAGTACCAGCTCAAGTACAACTGTGAATAGGTGTATCAACTTCAGTTTGCACGAAGACATGACATGTTTCTTCATGACAACAGAAAGTTGTTTTCGAGCTGCGTCAAGTTATGTTGTTCCAGCATTTCATCAAGGAACAATTGGTATGTAAATCTTTGCTAGTTATAAAACGTGAAGATAGTTTGAGAAACATGTGCTTGCAGTGTTAGTCCAGCTTCGGAAATCAAATGTAGAGTTAATGCAGAAAATTTCAAGTGGTTAAAGGATAAAGTTTCCATCACTGGTATTGGTCCAGCAATTACTTCTGGGCCACATGAAGTTATAGTGAAAAAAGTTAGTGAAAATCTCAGAACTACAGCCAGAGTCTTAGCCAAAGAAAAAGTCAAAAGTTAAACAGCTAGCTTCCTGACCAAGTAATTTGTATGCCGAATGAAAGTGCAATCGGAGAGATCATGTGAACATTTTCTACCAGTATATTTGGGCACAATGTTGCCAGATGTAAATATGTTCGTTAACATCAATAAAGTCTTGATCATCAGATAATTAATAAGTTATTTGCAGTCGTTGAGTATTGTCTGTTCGTCGGTGTGTAAAGCGCCAGCAGGCTTAGACTGACAAAACAACAGAAGCAGACTAACAAGATAGACTGTAAATATTAGAAGAAGGCGTGGTTACTTCTACCACCATTTACAAAAGATAAGATTTATGGTGACATTTAGAAGATAAGTCAGAGGTCGAAGTTTCATACATCATAACTTTACTGAAAACCTCATCATGTATGGTACACAAGGCATCTCATTCTCACAAGCAAAATGAACCTGGGTTGACAACTGCCACATTGACTATGGGGCTTGGTTTTTTTAATCAAACCTAGATATATATGTATATAATCTGTACTCTCACATTTAGACACCCGCTTCATTACAAGGGGTGTTGCAATGAGGTAGTATCCAGAATAACTTGACATGACTTCCGTCAACTATCACTGCGCTTCAGCTCTTTGAGACCTTGATGCCATTATGTAGTGGGCAAGTCGTATGGTCAGACTTCTTTGTTTGAAAGTTCTGTTATGGAGTGAAGTCTTAATCATCTTATTTGGCTTGAGACACCAAAGATATGGGTATGTTCTTGAGCTCTGGACAAACCTTAAATTTTCATCAAACAGTCATAATCCGTAATACAAAAAAAATAACTTTTTCACTTCCCATCCTAAATCTTTTAATGACTGTATCTGAGCTTTCATGCCATTCATAAATATTTCTAAATTACTACATGTGCCTCTGACTCTAGCCATTGCTAATAGGATGGTATTGGGTCTAGAATTTAGGTTTCTCTAAATTCACTACCTGCATTGTAACTTTCAAACTTCTTTTCCATGACCACCCCCAATTTTAAGCTATACTTCATCTTATACATAGAATTTTCAGAATTGCTGAAATTTGCGAGCAGGCATTGGTCTGCGAGCAGCTTTTAGGCGCTAATTTGAAACTTCCAGTGGGCGCCAAACTGGTTAGCAAAGGCCCTACTTGAGGGATGGGAAGGTGAAGGTGGACGAATGGGTTTGAGCCACCGTTCTTGCAGAAACATGCTACCGCTCATGGCCTCTCAATGTCCCATATATATATATATATATATATATATATATATATATATATATATATATATATATATATATATATATATCCAGTACCTTCTCTTTTTATCATCTTCTTCTTCTTCTTTCTTTGATCCTTAGCCGCCGACCGTCAAAGCAGTCAGTGGCCATCACGCCTAGTGGCGTCTTGTAGGGCAACAACAAATTGATTCCACTTTGCTCGGTCGGTGGCCATCCTTCGTACAGTGCCCCAACTCTGGTTCATTCTTTGCATCTCAGCCTCCACAGTCCTCCGCCAGGTTGTTTTTGGTCGGCCTCTCTTTCGTTTTCCTTCAGGGGTCCAAAGCATAGCTGTTCTTGTGATGGCATCGGGGTCTCTTCTGAGGACATGGCCAACCCAGCTCCAGCGTCTGCCAGCTATGATGGTGTGCATGTCCTCTTGCTTGCTCCGAGTAAGCAGATCTTGGTTAGTGATGGTATTCGGCTAAAAGATTCGGTGAATTTTTCTTAATCATGTTGTGTGAAAAGAGGACAATTTCGACATTTCCTTCTCTGTAACTCTCCAGCATTCCGCACCATAGAGAAGCACAGAAAGCACACATCTCTGATATAATCTTAATTTTGTGCTTGTGCTGTATTAGGAGGACTTCCAGATGTTGTTTAGGCTAAAGAAGGCTGTTCTTGCCTTATTCATTCTGATGTTGATGTCTTTGCCTGCCCCGCCGTCTGGTGTTACTATGCTTCCTAGGTATGTGAAGGTATCTGTCTGTACCAGTTGCTGATTCCTTACTGATATGGGCTCAGGGTTGCTCACATTGAGCGTCATGACCTCAGACTTCTTTAAATTGATGTTCAAGCCCACCTGCTGGCTAAACTTATTAAGTCTATCCGTTTTTTCCTGGATGTGTTGATGTGAATGTGCTAGTAGTGCAATGTCATCTGCATATTCCAGATCTTCCAATGTAGAAAATGTTGTCCATCTTATTCCTCTTGGACTGCCCTCTGTTGTCTGGCGCATCACCCAGTCTATGACTGTTAAAAATAGAGTGGTTGATAAGGGGCATCCCTGTCGTACTCCTGTCTTCACCTCAAAGGTTAGGTTGCTCTGCCCAACACTACACGTAAAGTTGGCATAGAGGCTTTTTATGATTGACACTATGCAGCTTGGAATTCCATAAGCCCTCAGTATTTTCCATAAACTGTCCCTATGTATGCTGTCAAAAGCCTTTTCAAAATCAACGAAATTAATGTAAAGCTGTCTTTGCCATTCTGAGCACTGCTCTATAATGTTCCTGAGAGTGAATATATGATCTACACATCTTCTGTTCTTTCTAAATCCTGCTTGTTCTTTCCTCAGTTTGTGATCTACTGCTTTTGAAATTCTCTGTATAATTATCCTGCCTAGTATTTTGCTGGGAACTGAGAGAAGAGTGATTCCTCTCCAATTATTGCAGTCTGCAAGATCTCCCTTCTTGGGCAATTTGACAATTATTCCTTTGTTCCACTCTGATGGNGTTGTCCCCGTTTTCCAGACTTGTGCAAATAGTGGTTCTAATAGTTCTGCTGCTAGCTCAGGGTCTGTCTTAAATAGCTCTGCATTTAAGTTATCATGGCCCGGAGCTTTTCCGTTCTTTAACCCTTTGATTGCTGTGATGATTTCTTCTTTTCGTGGAATGTCTGTATTTACATCTAGATCGTTTTCAGCCTCAGGAACATTCAATTGTGTCTCTGGTGGTTCCTTGTTCAGAGTTTCTCTGAAGTGCTCTGCCCATCTTGTTTCCTGTCCCTCTGCTGTCGTGATGAGATTTCCTTGCTTATCTCTTACTAATGTAATATTGTTTGCACCTCGTTTTCCGCTGATGAATTTAGTTATTTTGTATACTGTGCTTTGTTCATTTCTCAGTGCTGCCTCTTCTGCCTGTCTTGCAAGATCGTCTAGGAAATTCCTTTTGTTGGCTCGGGTTTGGCGTTTAACTTCCTTGTCCAGCTGACTGTACTGTTTGCTATATAGTTGCTTTAACCTGGGGGACTTCGCTTCTGTTTTCTTTCTTTTCATTTCCTTTCTCAGTGTTATGGTGTTTAATGTTTCTGGTGTTATCCAGTCTTGCTTCTTCCTTTCCTGGAATCCCAAGCATGATTTGCTGCTTTCCTTGTATATTGTTGAAATGGTATTGAAATTCTGGTCTATATCATCAGTCAATGTCTTTTCCTGACTTTTAGCAAATTGATATCGTTTCTTTATGTTGGCCGCAAAAGCTTTTCTGGTAAGGGAGTCCTTCAATTTGCTGATGTCAAACCTTTTCTGTGTACAGTTGGTCCAGCCCTTCTTAGTTTCACTTTCAGTTTTGCTACTACTAAATGGTGATCACTTCCCACATCTGCACCTCTTCTTACCTGCACATCTTGTAATGCATGTCTCCATCTACCGTTAACCATGATGTGGTCTATCTGGTTTCTGTCCCGACCATTTAGTGATTCCCATGTTAATTTGCGAATTTCTGTATGTGGGAAAAGTGTTCCTCCAATGACCAGGTTGTTAATGCTACAGAAACTTATTAGTTTATCCCTATTTTCGTTTGCTGTTCCGCTGCCGCATTTCCCCATTGTTCTTTCATTATATGTATTGTGTGTACCAACTTTCGCATTGAGGTCTCCCATTACTATAACAAGATCATATCTAGGTGTGTCTTCTATTTCTTTCTGCAGTTGTTGATAGAATTCATCCTTGACCTCCTCATCGCTATCATTCGTTGGTGCGTAGCATTGTATTATTGTAGTGTTGGTGAATCTCCCTCTCAATCTTAATCTTATAAGTCTGTTGTTGATGGGTTTCCATTCCAGTAATGTCCTTTCTATTCCGTTCTGTAGAATAATGGCTACGCCTTCATTGTGCTGTCCATCCTCTCTTCCAGAGTAAAGTACTGTTTCTCCTGTTGCTGTTCTAACTTTTCCTGCCCCTGTCCATCTGCTCTCGCTTATCCTTAGAATGTGTAACCTATAGTTTCTCATTTCTGCCGTGACCTGTCTTAGTTTATCTGTCTCGTACATTGTCCTGACATTCCAAAAACCTATTCTTGTATCCTGTTTTGCAGTTAGGACATCCGTTTTCATGTCAGTGGCTTCCTTTCGGCTTTCACCACTGACAGTCATACGAGCCACAGACTCCGAATGTCCATCCCGCAGCAAAGTTTGTTCATTTATTGTTGTTTCCGTAACTTCATTGTTTTTTTTACATAGACAGGGGTGTCAGCCCTATGCTAAAACCCCCAACCTGGAGGACCAGGGTATCAGCTTTTGTCTGACCCCTACCCACACAGACCAGTCCAGCTTGGTTGAACCTACCAGGAGTAAAACTCCCACTGTCATAGCTCTGGGGATTGTCAGGGTACGCAAGCTGCCATACCGCTACAAGGTATAGATACCATTGATGACAGCTTTTTATCATCCCCAATCTTTTTTTCCTTCATTCTTTCCTGTGGTCACGATGTACTCCATCTTTCTTCTTTTCAAAAGATGGCCAAACAAAAAGTGAATTGCTTCTTTCTAACCTGAGGACTAAAATTCTTTCTTACATTGCTTCTTTCTAACCTGAGGACTAAAATTCTTTCTTACATGGCTTCTTTTTAACCTAAGGACTACAAATCTTTCTTACATTGCTTCTTTCTAACATGAGGATTAAAATTCTTTCTTATGTGATAGGGTGGGCGAGATGATAATGTTGTGATATTTGATTACTCTCGTGCACACTCACAACTAACTCTATTCAACAATAAAACTCTGATTCTTAAGGCAGGGCCTGTATTTATTCAGACAACCCAGTCAGTGACCAAGCGTATGAAGCAAACATTAAACAACTAAAAGAAAGTGAACAAAACAAACACCCAGCCAGTGCTCGATTGCTAATCTGAAAATGCAAACAAAGCACCGACTAGTTAAAATCGTAATAGTTAAATAATCAGAAACACCATGCTCTCACCTGTCAAACTGTCCTTCTTCCACACTGCGTGAAACTGAATATTCAACTATCATGCACACACATGCACACACACATGCATGTCATCTAGCGGTACTAGTATGGTGTTGTGCATGAGGCTGGCAATCTCACCATGTAACATTGGTTGCTACCAAAACCACTACTACAAGAGCATCTGAATGCTTCATGCGGAGGAGACCCACACTGGTGGCCCCATGCTCCATCAAGAGCGGAGAAGAGAGATATACATCTCCAAGTGAGCCCCACGTGTTCTCACAAACCATTCTACACATAACCATCATTAAATAATAATAAAATGACATAAAATAATATTCAACTATATGTACAACAAATACTCTCTTTAATGGGCATAAACCACCACCTCGCAACTGATCCATCTCAATATCCATCCCTGCACTCTGAAGCATGTTGTATATGTTGATTGATGAGATTGGGAACTCATCATATGAAACTCATTGTTACAGAAACAACCACTGCAATAGCATAAAAATGTTTCTTGTGGGCTTGCGATGGACACCAGTTGCATTGGTGTTTCCATGCTCTGCAAGGAGCAAACAGAGAAACACCTGTCTCAACATGCCTTACGCACAAAGGAGTGGTATTGCGCTCAACAGAAATCAAATTACCTATTCTCACCTCACTCAAAGTAATCCACTACTGTAGCATTATGGTCAATTATTGTGAAATACATTTAATTATCCTTACATCAAAGAATCAAAATATCAAAGAATAAAATAAAATTACTCTTGACTTAACAAAACTAGAATTAAATTCATCACCTAAAGGAGATTTAACACTCAAACTATTTCTTGCATCACTGGGGAAAATTACCTTAACCTGCTTTCACTCACATGTCAATTCACACAATATAACATAGCGTAACATTATAGGCTTAGTACGTGTGATAGCTAAGCATGTTATGCAGACTTGCTGGCGCCTTCTTTATTCACATTCATCAACACATGGCCCCCCCAACTGCCATCTTCCCAACTAGTTAATATTATCTAAATTCAGTTCCTGATAACATCTCTGTCCAGCTTCATGTATGAAATAGTTTCCTACTATATTTGCCTTTCTTGCCCAGTCTGATGAAAGAAATAATTGCTACTAAACTCTTACAGCTGTGATCTGGACTTTATAATAGTAAAATCTGCCCACACATTATTTTTACTCATTTATCATTTCAGAACTAAATCGAATGTCCTGGAAGAAATCTCCTTTGGAAACACATCCATCTATTTCATTAAACATTAGAACAGACTCATGCTGAATATAATTTCAGAATTATAGAACACAAATGCTATTTTGCTTTGAAATCAAACTCACGTGTTCAAGGCAACTATACTGTAGATCGACTCTGCTGTCTTACTCTGGGTGTCTGATGAGATCTTCAAATAGGCTCTTCGCTGGTTTGCTATCTCTTTATATAGGCCCTAGGGCTAATCACTCCACTTAGTCCACGGCGTGTATTGATTGGGCCACTTAAATAACACTTGCCTTGGATGCTTTTTCTACAGCGAAAACACTAAAATACACCACAACTAATTTTTAGGCTTTATTATGGCCTAGAAATAAATCTTCTTTTTGAAGATAATGCGGTAAAAATGCACTAAACCACGGAGACAATGGTAGTGACAAGATGGCGCTGTCACACTTACATTGCCTCTTTCTAACCTGAGGACTACAATTCTTTCTTACATTGCTTTTTTCTAACCTGAGGACTAAAAATCTTTCTTACATTGCTTCTTTCTAACCTGAGGACTAAAATTCTTTCTTACATTGCTTCTTTCTAACCTGAGGACTAAAATTCTTTATTACATTGCTTCTTTTTAACTGAGGACTAAAATTCTTTCTTGTATTGCTTCTTTTTAACCTGATGACTAAAATTCTTTCTTACATTGCTTCTTTCACGACATCCTCACTGCTAATTTTAGCTGCCCGTGTTATTTGTTACATTCTTCTGTAAAACCTCATCTCTATCACATATAGTGCTATTCCTACTTGTTTAATAATTATCCATAACTCACTTCTGTATGTTAGGATTGGTCCCATATAACTTTGAAAAGCTCAATTTCTCACTTGCACAGGATGAAGTGTTGTGTGAAATGCTTTTCGTTTTAAATAGAATGCAGCTTTTACTTGGTCTTTTTTTCAAATCACTTTTGTAATACATCTTCCATTTGATGTTAGTAATGTTCACAGGTATTTTATTATATTGACCATTTTTAAAACTGTTGCATTTACTTTGAGAAATCGTTCTGGGGAAGTCGTTTACTGCGAGATTTCTGCATTTTTTGCTTTAAGGCTAAGGCTTTATTTTCACTTTCTGTATCAATCATTTCCTGCAACTCATTTTCACTATTTTCCATTAAGACTGTGTCATTAGCTTACCTCAAGTGTTTTGTATTATGTCCACTCACTGATATTTCTCGCATCTCTTCTTTGGATTTTATGTTTTTTTTTTTTCACTGTACAAATTGATAGTATTACAGACTCAGAAAAGAGAGCTGGTGAAAAGATGGCATAGGATGCGGGAGTGCCATCTGGACTAGCTGTGATTCCATCTTTCAGAAACTTTAAGGCTGTCTATATTTCTTCTCTAAACTTGGTCATTCACAGCTGATTTGTAGCTTCTCTTCTGCTGTCTGGATTCTGGGGGATTTGTTGGAGCTGGTCTATTGAGAAATTGCTGTGGTACCCAGTTGGCAAGGAAGATAGTGAGATTCGTTTTTGTAGCTAGGCGGTGGTGCAGTTTGGAAGGTCCTGCGTTTGATTCTCCGTAAGCCTCTCATTTCAGATATTTTTCTGTTGTCTGGTTTTTGACTTCTTTATTTCTCATGAGTGCCTGAAACAGACTTTTATGTGTGTATTATTTATTTTCTGTTTCACTCATTATTTATTTAAATGTTAGAAAATAAGTTGTAAGCAACTGGTTCTACATTTTTTCATCAAATGCTTTTCAATAGCTTACAGAACACAAATGCTCCATGGAATATAGTTTGAGAAATGCTGATGTAAAGAATTGTGGTAACACGCCAATATTTTTTAAATTTACATTTCCAAATTTAATGAATCTCTTGTAATCTATCATTAACATGGTCAGACTTCTTTGTTTGAAAGTTCTGTTATGCAGTGAAGTCTTAATCATCTTATTTGGCTTGAGACACCAAAGATATGGGTATGTTCATTGAGCTCCGGACAAACCTTAAATTTTCTTCGAAAAGTCATAATCCATGAATAAAAAAACAGTAACTTTTCCCCCTCCCCTTCTAAATCTTTTAATGACTATCTGCGCTTTCATACCATTCATAAATATTTCTAAATTATTACATATGCCTCTGACTCTTCTTCTTCTTTGATCCTTAGCCGCCGACTGTCAAAGCAGTCAGTGGCCATCACGCCTAGTGGCGTCTTGTAGGGCAACAACAAATTGATTCCACTTTGCTTGGTCGGTGGCCATCCTTCGTACAGTGCCCCAACTCTGGTTCATTCTTTGCATCTCAGCCTCCACAGTCCTCCGCCAGGTTGTTTTTGGTCGGCCTCTCTTTCGTTTTCCTTCAGGAGTCCAAAGCATAGCTGTTCTTGTGATGGCGTCGGGGTCTCTTCTGAGGACATGACCAACCCAGTTCTAGCGTCTGCCAGCTATGATGGTATGCATGTCTTCTTGCTTGCTACGAGTAAGCAGATCTTGGTTAGTGATGGTATTCAGCCAAAAGATTCGGTGAATTTTTCTTAGGCATGTTGTGTGAAAAGAGGACAATTTCGACATTTCCTTCTCTGTAACTCTCTAGCATTCCGCACCATAGAGAAGCACAGAAAGCACACAGCTCTGATATAATCTTAATTTTGTGCTTGTGCTGTATTGGGAGGACTTCCAGATGTTGTTTAGGCTAAAGAAGGCTGTTCTTGCCTTATTCAATCTGATGTTGATGTCTTTGCCTCTGACTCTAGCCATTGCTAATAGGATGGTTCTGGGTCTAGAATTTAGGTTTCTCTAAATTCACTACCTGCATGTAACTTTCAAACCAAATTTAATGAATCTCTTTTTTTTTTTTTTTTTTTGCGTACGCCCGCTATCACTCGAGGCAAAATCTCAGGTTAGTATGTCTAACCTGAGACTGATTTTTACGTGGGTATCCCTTTTTCTTGTACAGAGACAGGTGTCCCCCGCCATTCAGGCAGATACTCGCCAATTTTGGAGGTACCCAATAGAGCTGGGTCGGCTCAGGAGCCAGGGCTTGAGTTTATCCAGTTCAAATCCCAGTCGACGAAAATCTTCAAATGTCCTCGCCCGGGTTTGATCCTGGGTCACCCGGTCGCCAGCGCAGTTTGGTAACCACTACACCAGCGCGGCTCCCATGAATCTATTGTAATCTATCATTAACATGGTCAGACTTCTTTGTTTAAAAGTTCTGTTATGGAGTGAAGTCTTAATCATCTTATTTGGCGAGACACCAAAGATATGGACATGTTCCTTGAGCTCCGGACAAACCTTACATTTTCATCAAACAGTCATTATCCATAATACAAAAACAATAACTTTTTCACTTCCCATTATAAATCTTTTAATAACTGTATCTGAGCTTTCATGCCATTCATAAATATTTCTAAATTACTACATGTGCCTCTGACTCTAGCCATTGCTAATAGGATGGTATTGGGTCTAGAATTTAGGTTTCTCTAAATTCACTACCTGCATTGTAACTTTCAAACTTCTTTTCCATGATCACCGCCAATTTTAAGCCATACTTCATCTTCAGGTATACAATTATTATGCCGTGTTAATAAGCACTCCCTCTTGTAGTCACTGAGAAACCTACAAACAAAAAACTTCATAAAACGTTAATACTTATGGCAATGATGCCTCTAGTGTTTGTCCATCCTCTCCCACAAACTCTTTCATTTCCACATTCATCCATCCACATGTAATACTTCTTGTCCATTTTCTTTCTGCCCCTTTATGTTTCTGTTTTTGTTATCCCTGACCTATGAAACTGACTAACCTACATTAAGGCTGCTGGCTGCTAAGATGAAATTGGGTTTAAAAAATCGTTAATTTCTCCTCAACATTTAACAAAGAATAAAATTAAAATATCTTGGCTCCATTTCAAGAATAAGATATTTAATTAGTAAATGTGTCACCCTTGGTAATATTTTTCTCTAATGATGATGATGTTTTGTAACAGCTGTTACAAAGCAACATAATACAATAAAAAAACGGAAATTCACATAACGAAAATATTTTGCCAGATGTTAATTTCTAGGAAATTATTTTAGTCCAACGCTTATCAGGAATGCATTTAAACTGGCTGAAATTTCTTGATTTTCAAGCCAAAGTCAGCTGATATTTCCCACCAAAGTAAAAGATGCTGTGTTTGTAGTGGTTAAAAAGATCGGTACTTGTGTGTTAATTCACCGCTAAAATCAAATTTTGCAAATTTATTACCCAAACTGAGAACCGTACTTTTTCTTCAGTTCGGCAAATCCAATCGCAGTGTCAAGGCCATGGAGTTGTCACATTTTACACGCAACAAAAAGACCGCGACGTCACAAATCTCTTCCTCCCCCCTTTCCCCTTCATATTTTTAACATTCTGTTTGTATCCGTTATCATGTTATTTTAATGAGTGTCCGATTGACAGAGTGGTTAGAGCGCTGGTCTCTTGCGGCTAAGGTACCGGGTTCGATTTACGGTATCATCGTGCTCCAGTCGTCCCAGCTGTGAATGGGTACCTGACTTTGCCCTTCAGTTAGGGAAGGAAAAGGCAGCGATGAAAGGAACTGGTCACCCCCACCTCTCAATGCTGGACCTAGTATAGTGAAGTCTCTAACACTTCACTCCCCTATACGGCAGTATCTGCTATGCGACTACCTTTACCTTTCGTCATCATCATCATCATCATCATCATGCTCCTTTGCGATCTGTAGGGCAGTGATGATCAAGATATACGACCTATTTTCATGTCTCTTTTTGAATACTTTCAACGATTTAACGCGTAGTTCTCGAAATTGTCTTGTTAAGATGATTGTCAATAATTTTTTTTATTTTTTTTTTTGTTGGGGGGGAGAGACAACAATACTATTCATCATCATCAGACATATCAATATCTTAGATCGGCTGGAATGGATCTCAGGCGTGTTCTGTTTTTACTCTTGATATTGTGATGGACTCTTTCTTGTCCATCTCTTGATGTTACATTTCCATTAATAGCGCTGTCTTCCTCTTGCACGTTTGCCTTTAACTCCGCCTTCTATTATGGTTTTTAGTAAGGTACTGTGTCTTTTTACAAGGCCAACATATTTTTTACTGATACCCCCATGGAGAAATACGGAGAGTTCAAAACAAGCTAAACAATTGACCGGAGGATACCTGGAAGCACCGAAAAGAGAAATGGTATACACGGATGGCACAGAATATTATCAGAACACCCGCAAATATCGAACACGAAGTCTACCAGAAATCGATTATCAGTTTAAATACCCAGATATGGTTGATCAAGAGATCATTTTAGAAGCCTATCGGAATACACAGTCTCCTAAGGAAAAACGTAGCCCCACGAGGAACACTGTAAACCTAGTTATACAAGATCAACCCAGGTTGCAAAGATGTAGAGTAAGCAACCTTCGCAAAATCCCATACACTTCGAATCGATGTAGATCACAAAACGATCGAGCTGTTTCATTCACTACACAGGACCATATAAATTATATTGCTACAAATCGACGTCACTTCAATCCACAGAAGAGAGACTCTTACCACCACCATCACCCAACCAGATGAATAATCCCTTTGATGTCCTGCCACACAACTGGATGGATAAATTGCCGTAGTTAAAGAGAGAGCGCACAAGTACATTGCAGTGGAGAAAGAGATAGCGCACAAGTACATTGCCGTAGTGAATCCTGGCTGCCTTTACCTTTCAGAGCAGAGTCAGGTATCCATCCACTTACAGCTGGGTAGATTGTAGCATGATGCCACCATGTCTTTAGCCCGCTACCTTTGTCGCGAGAAGCCTGCGCTGAAACCACGGACGCTCTCATAAAAAATTGAAAGAAAAAAATTGTAAGGAAAGAGTATGGTTCTCAGTTTGGGTAATAAATTTGCAAAATTTGATTTTAGCGGTGAAATATCACACAAGAACCAAAAGATCTATTGCCTTCAAATCAAGAGAAAGGGCGTACAACTAAAGTAGTGACATTTTAGGAGGCACAGACAGCCGTGCGTAAATGCTGCACCACACACATCACATTTGTAAGGCTTCTCTCCTGCACGTATTATTTTATGCATATTTAGCCTGTCTCACAGTAAATGCTGCACCACAAACATCACATGTGTAAAGCTCTTCATCTGTTTTCTTTCATGTAATCATAGGCTGTCACTGTCAGTAAATTCTGCACTACAAATATCACAATTATAAGGCTTCTCTCCAGTATGTATTCATTCATGATTTTATAGACTACCACTCACAGTAAATGCTGCCCTACAAATGCTCTCTCCTGTCTGTGTTCTTATATAATTTTTTAGGCAACCTCTTTAATGCCACAGACATCACACATGTAAGGCTTACTACCTGTATGTATTCTCTTATATTTGTGTAAGTTACCTGTCTCAGTAAATGCTGCACCTCAAAACATCAAATTTGTAAGGTATCTCTCCTGTATGAATTCTTCCATGTTTTTGTAGGTTAACTTTCTGAGTAAATGCTGCACCACAAACATCCCACTTTTAAGGCTTTACTTGTAAGTGTACTCTTTTATGTACTCGTAGTTGACCTCTTGACTGAAGTGCTTGTCTGCTGCATCTATTCTGTTATGTTGCTGTAGGTTATCTTTCACCTAAGCGACCTAATGGAGAACTGTGGAGGCTGAAATGCTAAGCATGAACCAGAGCTGGGGCACCAAACGAAGGATGGCTGTTGAACAAACAAAGTAGAGTCAGTTTGTTGCTGCCCTACATGGCGCCACCAGGCATGTTGGTCACTGATTGCTTTGTCAGTCAACAACAAGGACCAAAGTAGAGACAGTTTGTTGCTGCCCTACATGGTGCCACCAGGCATGTTGGTCACTGATTGCTTTGTCAGTCAGCAACAAGGACCAAAGTAGAGATAGTTTGTTGCTGCCCTACATTCATCACTGATTGCTTTGTCAGTCAGCAACAAGGACCAAAGTAGAGTCAGTTTGTTGCTGCCCTACATTGGTCACTGATTGCTTTGTCAGTCAGCAACAAGGACCAAAGTAGAGACAATTTGTTGCTGCCCTACATTGGTCACTGATTGCTTTGTCAGTCAGCAACAAGGACCAAAGTAGAGACAATTTGTTGCTGCCCTACATTGGTCACTGATTGCTTTGTCAGTCAGCAACAAGGACCAAAGTAGAGATAGTTTGTTGCTGCCCTACATTCATCACTGATTGCTTTGTCAGTCAGCAACAAGGACCAAAGTAGAGATAGTTTGTTGCTGCCCTACATTGGTCACTGATTGCTTTGTCAGTCAGCAACAAGGACCAAAGTAGAGACAGTTTGTTGCTGACCTACATTCGTCACTGATTGCTTTGTCAGTCAGCAACAAGGACCAAAGTAGAGATAGTTTGTTGCTGCCCTACATTCGTCACTGATTGCTTTGTCAGTCAGCAACAAGGACCAAAGTAGAGATAGTTTGTTGCTGCCCTACATTCGTCACTGATTGCTTTGTCAGTCAGCAACAAGGACCAAAGTAGAGTCAGTTTGTTGCTGCCCTACATTCGTCACTGATTGCTTTGTCAGTCAGCAACAAGGACCAAAGTAGAGACAATTTGTTGCTGCCCTACATTGGTCACTGATTGCTTTGTCAGTCAGCAACAAGGACCAAAGTAGAGACAATTTGTTGCTGCCCTACATTGGTCACTGATTGCTTTGTCAGTCAGCAACAAGGACCAAAGTAGAGATAGTTTGTTGCTGCCCTACATTCGTCACTGATTGCTTTGTCAGTCAGCAACAAGGACCAAAGTAGAGACAGTTTGTTGCTGCTCTACATTCGTCACTGATTGCTTTGTCAGTCAGCAACAAGGCCCAAACAAGAAGAAAACACAGTGAATAAATTCTTCATACACAATCATCACGCCAGTAAGTATTCTCTCCTGTATGTATTATTTTATGTTGTTGTAGGTTTTCTTTCTCAATAAATGATACCATAAATATAACACTAGTAGTATTTGTCTTCATCTATTATCTTGTGAGACCGAATCACTGCAAGCAGCAGCAGCACTATCACTCACACTAAGCTATGTATACATTTATGTCTTTGTAGACTACCACTCTCAGTAAATGCTGCACCACAAACATCACACTTGTAAGGTTTATTTCCTGTATGTATTATTTTATGTGTTTCTAGGCTACCTCTCTCAGTAAATGCAGCACCACAAACATCACACTTGTAAGGCTTGTCTCCTGTATGTATTCTGTTATGTCTTTGTAGACTACCACTCTCAGTAAATGCTGCACCACAGATATCACACTTGTAAGGCTTCTCTCCTGTATGTATTCTGTTATGTCTTTGTAGACCACCACTCTCAGTAAATGCTGCACCACAGACATCACAATTGTAAGGCTTCTCTCCTGTATGTATACTTTTATGTCTTTGTAGGCTACCTTTCACAGCAAATCTTGCACTACAAACATGACACTTGTAAGGCTTATTTCCTGTATGTATTCTTTTATGTTTTTCTAGGTTACCTCTCTCAGTAAATGCAGCACCACAAACATCACACTTGTAAGGCTTCTCTCCTGTATGTATTCTTTTATGATTTTTTAGACCACTGCTCCGAATAAATGCAGCATCACAAACATCACACTTGTAAGGCTTCTCTCCTGTGTGTATTCTTTTATGTGTCTCTAGGCGACCTCTCAGAGTAAATTCAGCACCACAGGCATCACACTTGTAAGGCTTATTTCCTGTATGTATTCTTTTATGTGTTTTTAGGTTATCTCTCATAGTAAATGCAGCACCACAATCATCACACTTGTAAGGCTTATTTCCTGTATGTATTCTTTTCTGATTTTCTAGGTGACTTCTTACAGTAAATGCTGCATCACACTTGTAAGGTTTATTTCTTGTATGTATTCTTTTATGTCTTTGCAGGTGACCTGTCTGAGCAAATCCTGTACTACAGACATCACACTTATAAGGAATTTCTCCTGTATGTATTCTTTCACATAATTTTAAGCTACAATTTTGATTAAATTCTGCATCACAAACATCACACTTGTAAGGCTTCTCTTGTGTATATTTTCTGTTATGTTGCTGTATGTTATCTTTCACAGTAAATAATACACCACACATATCACATTTGTAGGACTTTCTTTCCTTTAGTTTCACATGCGATTGATTGCTTAAATCACTGCAAGCAGCAACAGCTCTGTCACTCACACAAAGTTGAACATTTATCTCACTGGCAGAAAATGGTTTACTACAATTTATGTTACAGACATGATGTTTACAAACTAATGTATTACTGTGTAGGTTGTCAAACACTGTAGCTGTCCTTTTCTGACTGTTGATGAGGTTCAATGATGCTTCATTACCAGTGAATCTCAGGTTGATGCTATCTTTTCTTGCTGCATCAGTAAAAGTGGCATCTCCAATCTTAGTCACTGCTTCATTCATGTTATTTCCACTGTTCTGTGGTAACATATTCTGAAGATCACTGCATTTATTATCAAACTCCCAGCGCCCATCTCTGTGTACTGTTGTCATATGCTTATCCAGGACATCAAGTTGGAAGAAATGAGTGTTGCACAGGTGACAACAATAAACACCTGTAATAATAAAAATAATGAGCAAAGATAAATAATGAAATGCATGTCTTATAAGTTTAGTTAAAATTTGTTAGCAAAATGTAGTAAACAAACACATAAGCTCAATTTCCTGATAATTAAATGATTGTTATTCAGGATCAACATCATTGCAACTCAGGCAAACCCATTGGTGCTAAGTCTCTCTCAGCAAGTGTTGAACAGTATGTATGCTTACTGTACTGTAGCATCCTGATTTATATATGTCAGATGCATCCTCTCATACATCATACCTGCTAGTCTTATGTTCGGTGCCACATTCCAGCTATCTTAGCCCTGTTGATTCATCTACTGCAGTGTTGTTTTCTAACAGATGATCATTAACTGTCCTCTGTATCTCTCCCTTGTGCAGGACCAGTGTCCCAGCAATAGGTGCGCTTAAAGCTAGTCTGTCAGCACTCTCACTGCCGTGTCATACATCTGAATGACTTGTACAGTAGATTCATATCAGCTTCTGAAGATTTAAAGACTCTATAAATATTTTCCATTCATGCAACAGGCATCCATTTTGAACCTTTAAAAGCATGGACTGAGAGTATGACACAATAACTGCCCTGGTTACTGCAGTAACAGCCTCTATCTCCATTATATATACATTAAGCAAGTTTAATTAAAATTTGTAAATAGATTTAATTCTCTATCAAAAGCCCACTCACTGTTTAGTATTAAATGTCATACTGTGCAGATATTACTACTTACTTAGTCATTCCCCTTCTACCGTGAGGTGTAGAGGTTTGGAAGACAGAGCGCCAGACTATCCTATCGGCTGTCTTCCTATTAGCCTGGTTCCATTCTAGTCCTCGGTCCTTCAAAGATTGTCTAATGTTGTCCTCCCAGCGGACTCTGGGTCATCCTGGGGGTCTGGATCCCTGGCTCTTTGTTTCCCATGCTTGTCCTGGTAGCCGATCTTCTCCCATTCTGCAGACATGGCTAAACCATCTTAGTTGGGACTGTTCTACTTGTGTCTGCAGGGGGTGGCATTTTAGGCTTTGATGTATCGTCTGGTTGCGGACCATGTCTCTTTTTGTTACTTCAACCACCTTCCTCAGATACCTCATTTCTGAGGTTTGGATCTGGCTTTTGTGGGTTGTAGTCATTGCCCATGACTCGCATCCATATGTCAAGACTGGGACATAGGTGGAGTGGTATACAGCCATCTTCATTTTCTTACCAACCTCTCTATTGCTGAGGAATCCTCAATTTATGGCCTGAAAAAGTCTCCCAGCCACTGCTTTTTGAGTGGCCAACTCTTCTTTGTTCCTCCCTTTCGGTCTATAATAGCTCCGAGGTATTTAAAGTGGTCGACCTGCTCCAGGACCTGTTCTCCCAGCTTAATCTGATGTCTTCTTTCTTCTCGTGATATCACCTTGGATTTTGTTTTAGAGCTACTTATGACCATCCCTCTCTTCTCCAGCTCTTCCTTCCAGGCTTGCAGGTTGGATTGGAGATGTGCCTCTGATTTAGCAATCAGGGCAACATCATCAGCAAATGCCAGCTCTGAAATACATACCTGTCTCATCTTCCAATACCCCACTGAATACTTTCTTGTTCTCTCCTTACATGACTTGATAACATCGTCCATGAGGAGTATGAAAAGATAAGGTGACAGGATATCACCTTGTCTTACACCAGTGGTGGTCCTGAACTCTTCTGACTTATGGTTTGCTGTCCTCACATAATTCCTGCAAGACTTGTAGCATGGACTGAGAGTGTGACACAATAACTGCCCTGGTTACTGCAGTAACAGCCTCTATCTCCATTATATATACATTCTTCTTCTTCTTTGATCCATAACCACCAACCGTCAAAGCAGTCAGCGGCCATCACGCCTGGTGGCATCTTGTAGGGCAGCAACAAATTGATGCCACTTTGCTCGGTCGGCGGCCATCCTTCGTACAGTGCCCCAACTGTGGTTCATTCTTTGCATCTCAGCTTCCACAGTTCTCCGCCAAGTTGTTTTTGGTTGGCCTCTCTTTCGCTTTCCCTCAGGCGTCCATAGCATAGCTGTTCTTGTGATGGTATCAGGGTCCCTTCTGAGGACGTGGCCAACCCAACTCCAGTGTCTGCCAGCTACAATGGTGTGCATGTCCTCCTGGTTACTCCGAATAAGTAGTTCTTGGTTGCTGATGGTGTTTGGCCAAAAGATTCGGAGAATTTTCCTTAGGCAGATTGTGTGGTTGATGGTTGATAAGGGGCATCCCTGTCGTACTCCTGTCTTCACCTCAAAGGTTAGGTTGCTCTGCCCAACACTGCACGTAAAGTTTGCATAGAGGCTTTTTATGATTGACACTATGCAGCTTGGAATTCCATAAGCCCTCAGTATTTTCCATAAACTGTCCCTATGTATGCTGTCAAAAGCCTTTTCAAAATCAACGAAATTAATGTAAAGCTGTCTTTGCCATTCTGAGCACTGTTCTACAATGTTCCTGAGAGTGAATATATGATCTACACATCTCCTGTTCTTTCTAAATCCTGCTTGTTCTTTACTCAGTTTGTGATCTACTGACTGCTTTGACAGTCGGCGGCTAAGGATCAAAGAAGAAGAAGAAGAAGATTGTGTGGAAGGAGGACAGTTTCGACATTTCCTTCTCTGCTACTCTCCAACATTCCGCACCATAGAGAAGCACAGAAAGTACACAGCTCTTATACAGTCTTAATTTGGTGTTTGTGCTGTACTGGGAAGATTTCCAAATGTTGTTGAGAACAGCAAAGGCTGTTCTCGCTTTATTCATTCTGTTGTTAATGTCCTTGCTTGTTCCGCCGTCAGGTGTTACTATGCATCCTAAGTAAGTAAATGTGTCTGTCTATTCTAACTTCTGGTTCCTTACTGTTATTGGCTCAGGATTGCCCACATTTAGTGTCATGACCTCTGTCTTCTTCAAATTGATGTTCAGGCCAACCTGCTGGCCATACTTATTCAGTCTATCGGTTTTGTCTTGAATGTGTTGATGTGAATGCGCAAGTAGTGCAATGTCATCTGCATATTCCAGGTCTTCCAGTGTAGAAAACGTTGTCCATCTAATTCCTCTTGGGCTGCCCTCTGTTGTCTGGCACATCACCCAATCTATGACTGTTAAAATTAATGTTGTTGATAAGGGGCATCCCTGTCGTACTCCTGTTTTCACTTCGAAAGTTACATTACTCGATCCAACACTGCGCGTAAAATTAGGATAGAGGCTTTTTATGATGGAAACAATGCGGCTGGGAATTCCATAAGCCATCAGAATTTTCCATAGGCTGTCCCTGTGTATGCTGTCAAAAGCCTTTTCAAAATCAACAAAGTTAATGTACAGCTGTCTCTGCCATTCTGAGAATTGCTCTATAATGTTCCTGAGGGTAAATATATGATCTGCACATCTTCTGTTCTTTCTGAAGCCCGCTTGTTCTTTCCTCAGTTTATGGTCAACTGCTTTTGAAATTCTCTGGATGATTATCCTGCCTAGTATTTTGCTGGGAACTGAGGGGAGGGTAATTCCTCTCCAGTTGTTGCAGTCTGCAAAGTCGCTCTTCTTGGGCAATTTGACAATTATTCCTTTACTCCACTCTGTTGGTGTTGTCTCAGTTTCCCAGATTTGTGCAAATAGTGGTTCTAATAGTTCTGCTGCTAGTTCAGGGTCTGTTTTGAATAGCTCAGCATTTAGATTGTCTTGACCAGGCGCTTTTCCTTTTTTTTTTTAATTTATTTTTTTTTTTTTTTTTAGCCTTTTGATGGCTGTGATGATTTCTTCTTTTCGTGGAATATCTGTATTTACATCTAAGTCACTTTCAGCCTCAGGAACATTCAGCTGAGTCTCTGGTGGTTCCTTATTCAGTGTTTCTCTGAAGTGCTCTGCCCATCTTGTTTCCTGCCCCTGTGCTGTGGTGATGAGATTTCCTTGCTTGTCTCGTACTAACGTTATGTTGTTTGCACCTCGTTTTCCACTGATAGTTTTAGTTATTTTACAGACTGTGCTTTGTTCATTTCTCAGTGCTGCCTCTTCTGCCTGTCTTGCAAGGTCATCCAGAAATGTCCTTTTGTTAGCACGGGTTTGACGTTTTACTTCCTTGTCCAGCTGACTGTACTGTTCACTATATATTGCCTTTAACCTGGGAGACTTAGCTTCTGTTTTCTTCCTTTTCATTTCCTTTCTCTTCGCTATGGTGTTTAGTGTTTCTGGTGTTATCCAGTCTTGGCTCTTTCTTTCCTGGAATCCCAAGCATGACTTGCTGCTTTCTTTGTATATTGTTGAGATGGTGTTGAATTTCTGGTCGACATCGTTGGTCTCTGTTCTTTCCTGGCTTTTGGTAATCAGATATCGTCTCTTTACGTCAACCATGAAAGCTTTTCTGGTGAGGGGGTCCTTAAGTTTCGTGATGTTGTATCTTTTCTGTTTGGCTACAGCTGGTCCAGCAGCTCTGAGTTTCACCTTCAGTCTTGCTACTACTAGGTGATGATCACTTCCCACATCTGCGCCTCTTCTTACTTTCACGTCTTGTAGTGCATGTCTCCATCTGCCATTGATCATTATGTGATCTATCTGGTTTTTGTCTCGTCCGTTTGGTGATTCCCATGTTAACTTGTGCACTTCTTTGTGTTGAAAAAGTGTTCCTCCAATGACCAGGTTGTTAATACTGCAGAAGCTTATTAATTTGTCCCCATTCTCATTTACTGTTCCACTGCCACATTTCCCCATTACTCTTTCGTTATAATTATTGTGTGTTCCAACTTTCGCATTTAGGTCTCCCATTACTATAATAAGATCGTACCTGGGTACAGTTTCCATTTCCTTTTGTACCTGTTGATAGAACTCATCCTTGATCTCTTCATTGCTGTCGTTTGTTGGTGCATAGCATTGTACAATTGTGGTGTTGGTGAATCTCCCTCTCAGTCTTGCTCTTATTAGTCTGTTGTTAATGGGTTTCCATTCCAGTAAAGACCTTTCCATTCCTTTCTTCAGGATAATGGCTACACCTTCGTTGTGCTGACCATCCTCTCTACCAGAATAAAGTACTGTTTCCCCTGTAGCTGTTTTTATTCTCCCCATCCCTGTCCATCTGCTCTTGCTTATTCCCAGGATATGTAGTTTGTAATTCCTCATCTCTGCTGTGATCTGTCTCAGCTTTCCTGCCTCATTCATGGTTCTGACATTTCAAAAACCAATTCTGGTTTCGTGTTTTGTGGTCTGGGCATCTGTTTTCATGCCAGTGGCTTCCTTTCGGCTTTCACCACTGTCAGTCATACGAGCCTGAGACTCCGAATGTCCATCCCGCATCAAAGTTTTTTCATTTATTGCCGTTTCCGTAACATGTGCGATTTTTTTTACATAGACAGGGGTGTCGACCCTGTGCTAAAACCCCCAACCTGAAGGACCAGGGTACCAGCTTTTGTCTGACCCCTACCCACGCAGACCAGTCCAGCTTGGTTGAACCTACCAGGAGTAAAACTCCCACTGGCGTAGCTCTGTGGATTGTCAGGGCACACAAGCTGCCATACCGCTACAAGGTATAGGTACCATTGATGGCAGTATATATACATTAAGCAAGTTTAATTAAAATTTGTAAATAGATTTAATTCTCTATCAAAAGCCCACTCACTGTTTAGTATTAAATGTCATACTGTGCAGATATTGAAATCATGTAAACTTGTGTAGCCAAAATGAATTTAAAATATTAACGTGGTTGTTATACATACCTTTCTCATCTCCAAATAAGCATAACTGTTGTTGACTTTCTGGCATGTCCAAGACGTCAGTATACTGTATCTCAGTTTTAGTACAGCTGCTGCCACAATCAGTCTGAAACAAATTTTGATCAATCCTGGCATTTATGACACATCATCATTATCACTTTTAGCTCCCTAAACAGCCTAGGCCTTCAACAAATGTATGCCAACTCCTCTTGTTGTATACTATCAGCTCAAGGTGTCTCCATGACTGACTCATATCTTTGACTTTTGTATCCAGTTTTCTACTATGTGTGTTTTTGAGTCTCCCAGAAAGTCTTTTACCCTGGACATTTCAGAATGCTATAAACTAGAGCTATATAATTGAACTGCTTTGACACTGGAGTTGAAGATTGAGATTTTTGTGTTGGACTTGATTTCTCTTTGCATTTATGACACTTGTAATACACAATATTAAAATGTAGGGGAGATACATTTTTCTGTAATCATTTTCTCATTATTGCCATCACTCATGAACACATTCAAAGACTTATTCACACGCACATACACAAACAAACACATACACTTCTGTATACATGCACAGACAAATGCTCATGTACATACTTATAAACATACACATATACAAATATATAGAGCACACAATTATTTTCTACATGAAATAAGACTCTATAAGGTCACAGTGAACTTTAAAACACAAAAAAACCATTTGAATTGTTTGTGTCAAAAATAAATAATAAAATAAAACACAGAAATAACAAACAAGCATGTCTAAAAAGGCCTCTTGAAGTGTCTGGGGTCTCTGATAAAACAAAGAAATATTGCTGCCTCAAGATGTTGTACAAGGCACTATTATAAGGCTGATCATGAGGCTGGCAACATCATTATGTTAAACAAATAGCTACAGATACCATCAAAGTAAGAGCTTGTGAATGTTTAGTATAAGCTTCCTGTAGTAGTGGTTCTATCCTCCATATAAGGTAATTGACTTGTCTGATATAGTTTGTCTAAACAATGGTACATACAACATGTAAGGTTAATTATCTGTCTGATGTAGTTTGTCTAAACAGTGGTACATACAACATACAAGGTTAATTAACTGTCTGATATAGTTTGTCTCAACAACTGTTCATACAACATATAAGGTTAAATAACTGTCTGATATAGTTTGACTAAACAATGGTTTATACAACATATAAGGTTAATTAACTGTCTGACATAGTTTGTCTAAAAAACAGTACATACAACATATAAGGTTAATTACTCATTCTGCCCAAACAGGGCATATGGCATGCCAAGGTGATATATGCCGCATATGAGCGGAAAATTATAGAATATCTAGCGATGAGCCAGTTTAAAATTATTTCATTACATCCAGCACATGGGTGTGAACGTTTGTGAGTGAAAAAATAAATCTACGAAGTTACAATTGTGTGCTTTATATCTGTTGCTAGAGTTGCTTCGGAACTAGCCGCAGACTGCACGGTACACCCCCTTTATAAGATTCCAAAATTGAACAAAAAAATTAGAAAATAAGTGGCCATAGAGTGTTCGTATCATGTAAACACTTCCTGTGGACACCATTTTTAGACCTGGTAGTGAAATAATTATATTGGTGCTTAGTTTTTGCATACTTTTATCAATTAATGACGTCACAGCGTTATTTGTTTACATGTAGTGTAGACACATACATAACACTCATAAACTATAAATGAATCAACCTCAATATATAATTTCGAAATGAATTTTAGTGATATCATTAGCGATAATAACCTATTTTTGATTCTGATAAGGACATTGAACAAACGTGATATTTTTAAGTAATAAATTAATTAATTTGCATAGGACAGGAATGTGTAAGTGAGATTCCAGTTTAACAATATGTGATTTCACACAAAATTTATATAAATTACAATTTTCATTTGTTTTTTTTTATCAAACTTCTTGAATTAGTTTTAAACTGAATAGACGTTTCAATTCTTGGTGTTTTACTACCAAGGGATTAAGTACAGCTTAGATATTTACATGTATGTGCATAATTTTTATTCATTTTTTATTTTTATTGTTTCTACACTTTACAAGATATAAAAAACAATTATCACATCACATAAGAACTCAATATTATTTCACAACATTCTGCAGCCAATTTCCTAAAGTTTTGATGCATAATACATATATCTACTAAATTAATATATGTTTCTACTGCCTGTTTTTAAAACATCACTTGTAGAAAAAAAAAATGTCTGCATTTTGAGTCTCGGTAAAACCGGAAAAATCAACAAAATGCCTGGGTTAGAATGAGTTGACTGTCTGATATAGTTTGTCTAAACAATGGTACATACAACATATAAGGTTAATTAACTGTCTTATATAGTTTGTCTAGACAATGGTACACACAACATATAAGGTTAATTATCTGTCTGATAAAAGATATAACATCATGAAACTTAAAGACGCCCTCACCAGAAAAGCTTTCGTGGTCGACTTAAAGAGACGATATCAGATTACCAAAAGCCAGGAAAGTACAGAGACCGATGATGTCGACCAGAGATTCAACACCATCTCAACATTATACAAGGAAAGCAGCAAGTCATGCTTGGGATTCCAGGAAAGAAAGAGCCAAGACTGGATAACACCAGATACGCTAAACACCATAGCGAAGAGAAAAGAAATGAAAAGAAAGAAAACAGAAGCTAAGTCTTACTTACTTAGTCGTTCCCCTTCTACCGTGAGGTGTAGAGGTTTGGAAGAGAGAGCGCCAGACTATTCTATCAGCAGTCTTCTTCCTGGCCTGGTTCCATTCCAGTCCTCGGTCCTTCAAAGATTGTCTAATGTTGTCCTCCCAGCGGACTCTCGGTCGTCCTGGGGGTCTGGATCCCTGGCTCTTTGTTTCCCATGCTTGTCGTGGTAGCCGATCTTCTCCCATTCTGCAGACATGGCCAAACCATCTTAGTTGGCACTGTTCTACTTGGGTCTGCAGCGGGTGGCATTTTAGGCCTTGACGTATCGTCTGGTTGCGGACCATGTCTCTTCTTGTTACTTCAACCACCTTCCTCAGATACCTCATTTCTGAGGTTTGGATCTGGCTTTTGTGGGTTGTAGTCATTGCCCATGACTCGCATCCATATGTCAAGACTGGGACATAGGTGGAGCGGTATACAGCCATCTTCGTTTTCTTACCAACCTCTTTCTTGCTGAGGAATCCTCGATTTATGGACTGAAAAAGTCTCCCAGCCGCTGCTTTTCGAGTGGCCAACTCTTCTTTGATGCCTCCCTTTCGGTCTATAATAGCTCCGAGATATTTAAAGTGGTCGACCTGCTCCAGGACCTGTTCTCCCAACTTAATCTGATGTCTTCTTTCTTCTCGTGATATCACCATGGATTTTGTTTTAGAGCTGCTTATGACCATCCCTCTCTTCTCCAGCTCTTCCTTCCAGACTTGCAGGTTGGATTGGAGATGTGCCTCTGATTTAGCAATCAGGACAACATCATCAGCAAATGCCAGCTCCGAAATATAGACCTGTCTCATCTTCCAGTACCCCACTGAATACTTTCTTGTTCTCTCCTTACATGCCTTGATGACATCGTCCATAAGGAGTATGAAAAGATAAGGTGACAGGATATCACCTTGTCTTACACCAGTGGTGGTCCTGAACTCTTCTGACTTATAGTTTGCTGTCCTCACATAATTTCTGCAAGACTTGTAGAAGCTCTGTATAGCATGAATCAGAGGTGCTGGAATGTTCTTCCTTGCCAAACAGTCCAAAAGTTTGCTCCAGGGGACCCTGTCAAACGCCTTTTCCAGATCTATGAAACAAAGATGGATCTCACTCTTGTACTCAAGGGCCTTTTCACTCAGCTGCCTTAGTGTGAAGATTAGGTCTTGAGTACTTCGGTTTGCTCGGAATCTGCACTGGACTTCATCCAATTGTGGCTCAGCTAGGCATCGGAGTCTCTGCTCTAGGATTCTAGAGTAGATTTTACCAGGGACACTGAGAAGGGATATGCCTCTGTGGTTTCCACATTGTCGATTGTCACCCTTTTTGAAAATCGATGTTATGATGGCAATCTCCCAATCCTTTGGTATGGCTTTGTTGCACCATGCTGCCTGTAGGACCCTTAGGAGTAATAGGTCGCCTGAGGCTCCCATGTACTTAACCATTTCTGGTGTTATACCATCATGCCCTGCTGCTTTGCCCATCTTGATTTTCTCCAGTGCTGCCTTCAGTTCTTCCATCTTTATGTCATCTTCACCATCATTGGTTTTCTCTTCTGTGCTAGTGGTTATCATTTCTGATGCTTGATCTTGCTCGCCAGAAGCAAAGTCTCCCAGGTTAAAGGCAATATATAGTGAACAGTACAGTCAGCTGGACAAGGAAGTTAAATGTCAAACCCGTGCTAACAAAAGGACATTTCTGGATGACCTTGCAAGACAGGCAGAAGAGGCAGCACTGAGAAATGAACAAAGCACAGTATACACAATAACTTCAAATATCAGTGGAAAACGAGGTGCAAACATTATAACGTTAGTAAGAGACAAGCAAGGAAATCTCATCACGACAGTAGAGGAACAGGAAACAAGATGGGCAGAGCATTTCAGAGAAACTCTGAATAAGGAACCACCAGAGACAAAATTGAGTGTTCCTGAGGCTGAAAATAATCTAGATGTTAATACAGACATCCCACGAAAAGAAGAAATCATCACAGCAATCAAAGGGTTAAAGAATGGAAAAGCTCCTGGTCATGATAACTTAAATGCAGAGCTTTTTAAGACAGACCCAGTGCTAGCAGCAGAACTATTAGAACCACTATTTGCACAAATCTGGAAAACAGGGACAACACCAACAGAGTGGAGAAAAGGAATAATTTTCAAATTGCCCAAGAAAGGAGATCTTGCAGACTGCAATAATTGGAGAGGAATAACTCTTCTCTCAGTTCCCAGCAAAATACTAGGCAGGATAATTATAGAGAGAATCTCAAAAGCAGTAGACCACAAACTGAGGAAAGAACAAGCAGGATTTAGAAAGAACAGAAGATGTGTAGATCATATATTTACCCTCAGGAACATTATAGAGCAGTGCTCAGAATGGCAAAGACAGCTGTACATTAATTTCGTTGATTTTGAAAAGGCTTTTGACAGTATACATAGGGACAGTTTATGGAAAATACTGAGGGCTTATGGAATTCCAAGCTGCATAGTGTCAATCATAAAACTACTTTATGCCAACTTTACGTGTAGCATTGGGCAGAGCAACTTAACCTTTGAAGTGAAGACAGGAGTACGACAGGGATGCCCCTTATCAACCACTCTATTTTTAACAGTCATATACTGGGTGATGCACCAGACAACAGAGGGCAATCCAAGAGGAATAAGATGGACTACATTTTCTACATTGGAAGATCTGGAATATGCAGATGACATTGCACTGCTAGCACATTCACATCAACACATCCAGGAAAAAACGGATAGACTTAATAAGTATAGCCAGCAGGTTGGCTTGAACATCAACCTTAAGAAGACAGAGGTCATGACGCTCAATGTGAGCAACCCTGAGCCCATATCAGTAAGGAATCAGCAACTGGAACAGACAGATGCCTTCACATACCTAGGATGCATAGTAACATTAGATGGCGGAGCAAGCAGAGACATCAACAACAGAATGAACAAAGGAAGAACAGCCTTTTTTTAGTCTAAACAACATCTGGAAGTCCTCTCAGTACAGCACAAGCATAAAATTAGGATTATATCAGAGCTGTGTGCTTTCTGTGCTTCTCTATGGCGTGGAGAGCTGGAGAGTTACAGAGAAGGAAATGTCGAAATTGTCCTCTTTTCACACAACATGCCTAAGAAAAATTCTCAGAATCTTTTGGCCGAATACCATCACCAACCAAGATCTGCTTACTCGGAGCAAGCAAGAGGACATGCACACCATCATAGCTGGCAGATGCTGGAGCTGGGTTGGCCATGTCCTCAGAAGAGACCCCGATGCCATCACAAGAACAGCTATGCTATGGACCATAGAAGGAAAACGAAAGAAATGCCGACCAAAAACAACATGGCGGAGGACTGTGGAGGCTGAGATGCAAAGAATGAACCAGAGTTGGGGCACTGTACGAAGGATGGCCGCCGACCGAGCAAAGTGGAATCAATTTGTTGTTGCCCTACAAGATGCCACCAGGCGTAATGGCCACTGACTGCTTTGATGGCCGGCGGCTAAGGATCAAAGAAGAAGAAGATAGTTTGTCTAAACAATGGTACATACAACAATCTGGTTGGATCTAGCAGATGCTTATGGATCCGTTCCACACCAGATGTTGTGGAGGGCCCTAGAAATGTATCATGTTCCACAGGAGATTGCAGCAATGCTGAAGCTGTATTTCGCAGGGTTTTCTGTCAGATTTTCAACCAGAGAGTACACAACCAAGTGGATTGGCCTTGAAGTTGGAATTGCGATGGGATGTACCATCTCTCCGATACTATTGATGATGGCTATGCAGGTAATCCTCAATGCGGCTGAAGAAATGGCTATAGGTCCAAAGCTCTGCGGAATGTGTCACATGCCACCGCTCAAAGCATTCATGGATGACACAACAATTCTGACATTAGATGAACATCCGGCCCAGAGAATGTTAGCATGCCTGGATGAACTAGTCAGCTGGTGCAGAATGAGCTTCAAACCCAAGAAGTTGAGAAGCCTATAAGTCAGGAAAGGTAAGATAGCAGAGGTCTTATTCATGGTTTTAAAACCAAAGAATCCCTACTGTCATTGAGGAACCTGTTAAAAATCTTGGCAGCGTGTACAATGCCTCATTAAAAGACTCGAAGGCAGTGCAACAGACAGTAGAAATGGCAGACAGAGGACTACAGATCATAGACCAAAGCAGACTCCTGGGAAAGTTCACACTGTGGTGCCTCCAGTTCATGTTGAAACCGAAGTTGCTGTGGCCACTGCTAATATATGAAATAAGCACAAGTACAGTGGAAGCTATAGAGCAGAAGGTCAACAAGTCCATGAGAAAATGGCTAGGGGTTCCACCAGGTCTGTCAGATGTAGCACTGTACTGCAAAAAGTCAAAACTTCTGCTTCCCTTCAAGTCAGTTGTTGAAGAGTACAAAGTTGGAAAGGCAAGGCTTGCAATGATGCTACGTGAGTCAGCTGATGATGTGGTTAAGTCCATTCAGCCCACACTGAAAACGGGAAGGAAGTGGAGAGTGGAAGAAGCTGTTGATGCTGCCCAAGAGTCACTCAAACCGAGGGAGGTAATTGGATACACACAAACGAAAAGACGGGGATTTGGTCATGGTGACATCCGCTTGTGGTCCAAGGCATCAAGCAGGGAGCACACAGACATGGTAGTTCAGGAGATACGAGGAGCTGAGAATGATAAGAGGTTGCAAAAAGCAGTGCAGCAGGTCCAACAAAGCCAATGGACTACATGGGAAGGAGCCCTGCAGAGGTCCTTGACATGGAATGATATATGGCATATGGCACCTCTTAGGCTCAGCTTCATTGTTAGATCAATGTATGACCTGCTGCCATCTGCCACAAACCTTGTGAAATGGGGAAAGTCGGATGATGAGCAGTGCCCCCTGTGCCAGGGGAGGCAGACACTTGAACACGTGCTCTCAGCGTGTAAGGTGTCATTAGGGCAAGTGCGATACACTTGGCACCATAACAAAGTGCTAAATGAGCTGGCTGCGACAATAGATCTGACAAGGATGAAGGCAAATAGCAAACCCAGGCCGAGCACTGAAAATACATACTTTCTGAGGGCAGGAAAGTCAGCACACCCCAAACCGAGTAAACCTGGTAGCAGTTTACCATCTCTTCTTGACTGTGCAAACGATTGGGAGATGGCGGTAGACCTACCTGGACGAGGGGTATATCCAGAGAGTATCAGAAAATCGTGGAGATGGCCGGATATAGTGCTTCATTCTTCAGCAGCGCTTCAGGTTATACTAATTGAACTGACCGTGCCATTTGAATCCAGATTAGACGAGCAACATTCGTTCAAAGCGGCCAAGAATAATGATCTGGCCGCGGATCTGAGACACGATGGGTTCACTGCAAGGGTCATGGCTGTTAAGGTGGGCGCAAGAGGTCTTGTGGCTGCATCAGTGTATGATTTATTGAAACTGTTGGGACTGAGGGGACAGTCGAGAACAAGGGCAATGAAAAGGCTTAGTGAAACTACCAAAAAGGCTAAGTCCACAATACGTTGAGTTTTTTGGTGTGCTAGTGAAAGCGCTGTGACTGAGGGGCAACAGGCGGCGTGTATTATAAGAGGTGTTAGGCACAGAATTTCAGTTGCTAGCATGCAGTGGCTGGCCTCATCGGCTTCACGCAGGTGTTTCAGTGTGTGTCCTTAGTTGTGATGTGTGACGGAATAAATGGAATAATTTGTCTTCTCTTTGTTACTTTCACCATTGCCTCCACGGCTGGCGGAGGTGTGGATTTTAAAGTTGCTACCATAAGTGAAATGGGTTCATTTTCAATACAAGACAACAGGATGCTGAGACAATTGGGAGTCATGACCCAAGTGGGCCCGCCCCTCTTAGAGTGTAAAGGAGTATACTGGGCCGAAACACTTGTCAGAGGGGGGAACTACTTCTGATGATCAGATTGCCTCCTGTTGTATCGCTCTGTAAAGAGTTTCCTATCATGTCTAAACAATGGTACATACAACATTTAAGGTTAATTAACTGTCTGATAAAGCTTGTCTAAACAATAGTACATACAACATATAAGGTTAATTAACTGTCTGATCATCATTATCAGCTGCCATCTCCACAATGAAGGTTGGCTGTAATGGATCTCCAACGTCTTCTCTCTCTTGTCTTGGTGGTGCACTCTGAAAGACTCTTTTCTGTCCATTTCTTGATGTTATCTTCCCACTTATAACCCTGTCTTCCCCTTGAACATTTGCCTTCAACTCTCCCTTCTATTATGGTCTTCTGCAAGGTGTTATGCCTTTTTATGCGGCCAAAGTATTTTAGCTGCTTGACTTTGATCTCCCTTATTTGTTCTCTTTTCATACCTAGATTTTGTTCGACCTCCTTATTTGTTTTCATCTCTTTCCATGAGATATGCCCCATTCTTCTATACATCCACATCTCAAGAGTCTCAATTCGTTCTTTCAATTGCTTATTCATTGTTCATGTTTCTACACCATACAGTAGTGAAGAACATATATAACAATTTATGATTCTCAGTTTTAATTTGTGAGTTACTGTTTAGATGATAGTATATGTTTCACGTTGCTGAATGTAGCTTTTGCCATTCCTATTCTCTTCTTTATTTCTGTTTCACATCTGCCATCTTCTGTTATTATATGAACAAGATATGAGTAGCTCTTGACTTGTTCCAGGATTTCCCCATTTACGCTAATCTTTAATGTGGGCTTATCCTCCGTTTTGCTAATTATCAAAGTTTTTGTTTTCTCAATATTAATGTCCAATCCATATTCATGACTGTTCACTTGCTTCACTAGTTCTCGTAAATCCTATTCACTTTCAGCTAACAACACGGTATCATCTGCATATCTAAGGTTGTTTATTGACCTTCCACTGATGTTCAGTTCTGGTATTTCCTGTCTCTGTTTGAAAATTTTTTAGGTGTAGATTTAAACAGACAGGGGGACAGCACACAACCTTGTCTGACATCTATTTTTATGTCTTTGTTTGGAGAATAATTTCTTCCAGATCTTACTGTGGCAGTTTGCTCCCAATAATGGTTACTGAGTATTCTTATGTCTTTTCCATCAATACCTATGTCTTTGAGGCATTCAATTATTTTCTCATGACGAACTGTCAAAAGCCTTCTTACAGTCAATGAAGCACATGTTCATACTTTTTTGGACTTCTGTATATTTTTTTGCTAATATTCTTAGCCACATATTGCCTCTCTTGTTCCGCTTTTTAGGTAAATTTGCATTTGCTGATTGTATGCTTGTTTTCAAGCATTCCCATTTTGTGGTTACTTTTTCCTCTGGGTTATCTCTTCTATACTGGTCCATGCTTTCTGTCAGTAACTGTTCATATTTATTTTTGATATTGACTAGATATTTTTGTTTTATATCTAGCTGCTTCAGTGCTGATATTTCTATCTGGGGTTCCTCCTTTCTTCAGTTTCCTGTTCTTTCAGCTTTATATTTACTTTGATGATGACCGGATTGTGATCTGAATTTATGTCAGAGCCAGGATGTGTCTTTGCACTTGTGACACTGTTCTTAAATCTATCTTTTATTATGATATAGTCAATTTGATTTCTTGTTTCATCTCCTGGGCTTTTCCATGTGTAAAATTTCCTTGGGTGTTGTTCAAAAAAGGTGTCACATATGACCAGTTGGTTTTCTTCACAGAACAGGATAAGTCTGTCTCCTCTATCATTTCTTGTCTCTAATCCACACTGTCCTACCATTTTCTTGTATTTTCCTTTTCCTACTTTTGCATACATATCACCCATTACTATCAACACATCTATAGATTTTACTTACTTAAGTGTATGTTGTAGCTTTTCATGGTATTCTTCTATTTTGTCCTCGCTATGATCTTTAGTTGGTGCATAAGTTTGTAAGATTGATATGTCGAATGGCTTTGCTCTCATCTTTAGTAACATCATTCTGTCATTGTGTGTCCAGTATCCACATTCGTATTTTTCTAACTCCTTCTTTATCAACATTCCTACTCCTCTTTTAAGTCTTTCTCCTCCTGAGTGTTTCAGCTTGTATTGGTCTCTTTTTATGTAGCCTGTATCCAATAGTCTTGCCTCTGATACTCCCAGTATATCAAGTTTCATGTCTGTTGCCTCTAATATTAGATTGTCAAGCTTTCCTTCTCCGTTTAGAGTTCTAACGTTCCATGTTCCTATTTTTAAGCTTCTCCTATTAGTTTTAAGGTGGTCTTTCTCAGAATGTTCCCTTTCAAAAGAATCTGAGAAACACTCATCATTATACACTTCCTTATTCATTAGAAGTGTTGCCTCTTACTGTCTGATATAATTTGCCTAAAAAATGATACATACGGAAACAAAGAAAAAAGGACAAGGAGTCATGGATCTCGATGGCAACACGCTGCTCTACAGTGGTGTACCCATATCTGAAAAAGCTAAAGGGGGCGTGGGTTGCTGTGACGGGTTGGTTGGTGTGTTTGCTGCTGTTCCTTCGTTCTTCTATTATTGATTGAAGAGTAAAGTCACTCTCTAGATGTAGTTAATGTTTGGTATTGATGGTTAGCTCTGACCATCAGAACATCCCTTCGACGTTCTGATTTGCATATTATATATTAGCTGATTTCCCTTGTGGGAGAGCTATCGTGCTGGAAAACGTAAACATTTACAGCTGTGAACCGAACCCGAAATGTAAATAAAAGATCAAGCCTTCTGTTCTGAGTCCACATGTATTAAGGTTCATACAAAAGACGATATCCGACATTCACAAAACTTCATGTACAGTTCAGCATAACAATGAATTCCAAATAATATCAGTAAGTATCCGTCCGTGTCAAAACAATATGTCAGATGAACATCGTGGCTATATACGTGCGCTGTTGTAGTCAACAGCCAGAAATGAGCGCATGAGTTCTTGACAGCTACAATTTGAATCATAATGTGATTCTCCTTCCATCATTTAATTTAATTAATCTCATACTTAGATTAATATCCGAACTGACCCTGAGTTCTACATTGATTCATATATATAATATAGGCTATATACTAAGCCTTTTCCTTGGAAGAAATACAAGACACGACTTTCTTGCTTGACGGATAGCGTAACAAGGGCAATGTAACCAAGTCACCCAGCGTGACCTTCCCAACGCGAATGCGTCATAATCTTCGCATATATTTCGCGTTCAGTATACCGTAAAATATCGACATATTCTATAAATGTTAATGACCCCTAAACGTTGCGCACGGCTAAACCCCAGCAGACGCCGTCATTTAAAATAACACCGTAACAGTTGCATTGTGGCCCAAAATCAAAAAGATAGTATCAAGGGATGGAACTTTGTCTCGGAGCGCATTATGGTTGTAAAACTAAAAGAAGGAGAAACCATAGTCAACCTGGTCATAGTGTATGGGCCAAATGAGGATGAGAGAGCAGAGGTCAAGGAGGAATTCTTCGAGCTGCTTCAAAGGACAGTGGATGACTGTCTAGATGAAGTTATCATGCTCGGAGATTTTAATGCCAGAGTTGGAAATGACCATGCTAGATGGGGTGGAGTTATCGGAAGATATGGAGAAGATACTCTCAATGACAATGGAAAGCGACTCGGTAGATTCTGCAGTGAGCAGAATCTGATCATTACAAACACAAAGTTCCCCCATAAGCGCATACATGCATACACTAGATGTGAACCAACAAAGAATGAGAAGTCAGTGATCGACTATGCCATTGTTCGGAGAAGCTCATTCAAATATGTCCGAGATGCAAGAGTCTGGAGGGGGCCAGAGATTGGAAGTGATCACTACCTGCTAACAATCAAAAGAACAACTGAAAGAGTTGCTCAGCCTAGGAACTGCCCAACATCACGCAAGAAACCAGCTAAACGAACGGGAGAAATGAGCATTAGGATCTACAAGCTGAGAGAGCCAGAAATTAAGACCAGATATCAGGGGCTTATTGCTGCAGCGGTGAGCAACACAGAAGAACGACCTGATGACTTAGAAACCCTCTGGATTAAATTCAAGGATATCATAAAGACAGCTGCTGCAGAAGCATGCGGTGAAGTCCGACTTGGGAACAAGAGAAAGAGGACACCTTGGTGGACAGAGGAAGTCAAAGAGAAAATAAGAGAGAAGAAAATGGCATGGAAACAATACTTAGGAGCTAAAAACACAACAGGACAAATGGAAAAATATAGAGAATATGTGACACTCAGAACAGAAGCAAAGAATAAAGTGCTAGCAGCAAAAAAGAAGTCCTCGGAAGAATTTGGAGAAAAGCTAGAAAAAGATGCACAAGAAAACCAGAAATTGTTCTATAAGACCCTAAAGAACATGAGGAAGGAAAAACAATGCCCTCTCAAATTTATAAAGGACAAGCAAGGCAAATTGCTTACTGCCCCGAAGGAAGTAATGGAAAGATGGAAAGAATATTTCTCAGAACTCCTGGATGGTGAGCATGGTGAAGCATCAGAAATGATAACCACTAGCACAGAAGAGAAAACCAATGATGGTGAAGATGACATAAAGATGGAAGAACTGAAGGCAGCACTGGAGAAAATCAAGATGGGCAAAGCAGCAGGGCATGATGGTATAACACCAGAAATGGTTAAGTACATGGGAGCATCAGGCGACCTGTTACTCTTAAGGGTCCTACAGGCAGCATGGTGCAACAAGACCATACCAAAGAATTAGGAGATTGCCATCATAACACCAATTTTCAAAAAGGGTGACAATCGACAATGTGGAAACCATAGAGGCATATCCCTACTCAGTGTCCCTGGTAAAATCTACTCTAGAATCCTAGAGCAGAAACTCCGACGCCTAGCTGAGCCACAATTGGATGAGGTCCAGTGCGGATTCTGAGCAAACTGAAGTACTCAAGACCTAATCTTCACACTCAGACAGCTGAGTGAAAAGGCCCTTGAGTATAAGAGTGAGATCCATCTTTGTTTCATAGATCTAGAAAAGGCGTTTGACAGGGTCCCCTGGAGCAAACTTTTGGACTGTTTGACAAGGAAGAATATTCCAGCACCTCTGATTCATGCTATACAGAGCTTCTACAAGTCTTGCAGAAATTATGTGAGGACAGCAAACCATAAGACAGAAGAGTTCAGAACCACCACTGGTGTAAGGCAAGGTGATATCCTATCACCTTACCTCTTCATACTCCTTATGGACGATGTCATCAAGGCATGTAAGGAGAGAACAAGAAAGTATTCAGTGGGGTACTGGAAGATGAGATAGGTCTATATTTCGGAGCTGGCATTTGCTGATGATGTTGCCCTGATTGCTAAATCAGAGGCACATCTCCAATCCAACCTGCAAGTCTGGAAGGAAGAGCTGGAGGAGGGAGGGATGGTCATAAGCAGCTCTAAAACAAAATCCATGGTGATATCACGAGAAGAAAGAAGACATCAGATTAAGCTGGGAGAACAGGTCCTGGAGCAGGTCGACCACTTTAAATACCTCAGAGCTATTATAGACCGAAAGGGAGGCATCAAAGAAGAGTTGGCCACTCGAAAAGCAGCAGCTGGGAGACTTTTTCAGGCCATAAATTGAGGATTCCTCAGCAAGAGAGAGGTTGGTAAGAAAACGAAGATGGCTGTATACCGCTCCACCTATGTCCCAGTCTTGACATATGGATGCGAGTCATGGGCAATGACTACAACCCATAAAAGCCAGATCCAAACCTCAGAAATGAGATATCTGAGGAAGGTGGTTGAAGTAACAAGAAGAGACATGGTACGCAACCAGACGATACGTCAAGGCCTTAAATCCCACCCCCTGCAGACCCAAGTAGAACAGTCCCAATTAAGATGGTTTGGTCATGTCTGCAGAATGGGAGAAGATCGGCTACCACGACAAGCATGAGAAGCAAAGAGCCAGGGATCCAGACCCCCAGGATGACCCAGAGTCCGCTGGGAGGACAATATTAGACAATCTTTGAAGGACCGAGGACTAGAATGGAACCAGGCCAGGAGGAAGACAGCCGATAGAATAGTCTGGCGCTCTCTCTTCCAAACCTCTACACCTCACGGTAGAAGGGGAGCGACTAAGTAAGTAAGTAAGTAACTGTCTTATATAGTTTGTCTAGACAATGGTACACACAACATATATGGTTAATTAACTGTCTGATACAGTTTGTCTAACCAATGGTACATACAACATATAAGGTTAATTACTTGTCTGATATAGTTTGTCTAAAAACTAGTACATATGACATATAAGGTTATTTAACTATCTGATTTAGTTTGTCTAAATAATGGTACATACGACATAAAAGGCTAATTAACTTACTGATATAGTTTGAGTAAGCAATGGCACATACAACATGTAAGGTTAATTAACTTTTTGATATAGTTTGTCTAAACATTAGGGCATATAACATATAAAACTAATTAACTGTCTGATATTGTTTATGTGAGCAACAGTACATATAAGATATCAGGTTAATTTACTGTCTGACATAGTTTTGTCTAAACAATGGTACATACACTATATAAGGTTAATTAACTGTCTGATATAGTTTGTCTCAACAACAGTACATTCAACATATCAGGTTAATTAACTGGCTGTTATAATTGTCTAAACAATGGTACATACAACATATAAGGTTAATTATCTTTTTGATATAGTTTGTCTAAAAAACAGTACATACAATGTATAAGCTTAATTAACTGTCTTGAATAGTTTATCTAAACAAAGGTACATACAACATTTAAGTTTATTTAATTGTCTGATGTAGTGTGTCTAAACAATGGTACATACAACATAAAAGGTTAATTAACTGTCTGATTTAGTTTGTCTAAACAATGGCACAGACAACATATAAGGTTAATTAACTGTCTGATATAGTTTGTCTAAACAACATTATATACAACAAATAAGGTTAATTAACTAATATAGTTTGTCTAAATAATGTTACATACAACATATAAGGTTAATTAACTGTCTGATATAGTTTGTCTAAACAACAATACATACAACATATAAGATTAATTAACTAATATAGTTTGTCTAAACAATGTTACATACAACATTTAAGGTTAAATAACAATCTGATATTGTTTGTCTAAACAACAGTACATACAACAAATAAGGCTAATTACCTACCTGATATAGTTTGTCTAAACAGTAATACATACAACACATAAGGCTAGTTAACTGGCTAATATAGTTTGTCTAAACAACGGTAGATACAATATCCAACCTCAGTATTAGTATCAAGATTCTGGAAGCCTCCATTACACTCCTTCTTACATGTGTCAGAACCTGGATTTTGATTACAGTACATGATATACTTTAATTACTACATACATTCTCAACAATTCTTTAATGCATTTTGACCAGCAGTTTTTCTTCTGTAACACAGTCTTTAATTTTGCAAACACATTGTTACCCTCTGTATTTCACCCTATATCACCAAACATTGTGTTACAATTATCCCCAGTAAATGCAAGACACTTCTCCAAGAGGTCATATTTTACCATGGTGTCTCTTCAACCAACTAAGATGGTTTGGTCATGTCTGCAGAATGGGAGATCGGCTACCACGACAAGCATGGGAAACAAAGAGAGAGGAATCCAGACTCCCAGAATGACCCAGAGTCCGCTGGGAGGACAACATTAGACAATTTTTGAAGGACCGAGGACTAGAATGGAATGAGGCAAGGAGGAAGACAGCCGATAGGATAGTCTGGCTCTCTCTCTTCCAAACCTCTACACCTCATGGTAGAAGGGGAATGACTAAGTAAGTAAGATATACTTTAATTACTACATACATTCTCAACAATTCTTTAATGCATTTTGACCAGCAGTTATGGCTATTATAAAGTATGAGATGATAATGGTTGAAAAAAAAATTAAAACAATATTATCTATAGTTATATAAACTCAGTAAAATTCTAACTGATATAACAATGCTCTTACAAGAAGAGTCTTTGAAAGTTTAGACTAGTTCCTTTTAACAAGAGGTTGTTGTTGTTGATAAACAAGGGTAGCTGAGCTTGTCACCCTTTAGCAGCCAATGCCATGCTGAAGAATTTATATGTGTTCTGAGGTTGCTAAATGGTGACTGATTAAAGTGGGGGTCAATAATCAATATACCCTTTAGCTCTCTAAGGAGAATAGTCTTCCTGTCATTTATCAGCAGCTCAAGTTCTTTACACATTTTCTTCATCAGTTTCACTTGTCTCCAGCTCACTTCTCCTTGTGTTTTTTAGCCTACCTCTGCCTTTCTTTTCAGAACAAGGACCACCTTGTAATGACATCAACAGGTTTGCTCAATGTGTGACCTATCTCATCTCTGGTTCCACTTGCACTTGTTTGGTTCTTGTCATCAGATTCATATTTGTAATACCATTTCAAAACTTATATTCTATGCAATCACCCAGTAATGAAAGTCTTAACTTTTTATTGTTGTTTTTTTTTGTTCTCCATCATTCAGAGTGATACAATAGGACTGACTTGACAGAGCCATACAATAGGACTGACTTGATAGAGCCATACAATAGGACTGACTTGACAGAGCCATACAATAGGACTGACTTGACATTTGAGTTGAAGACTGTTATTTTCATGTCAGTCTTGATTTATTTTGACCTCCATATGTTTTCTAATGCAATGAAAGCTCTTCTTACATTTTGCATTCTTATTCTGATATTATTTCTGTCCTTCCAGCTATGGATTTATTACTGCCAAGATATTTGTATGATTCTACCATCTTTTAGTTGTGTTTCTTCAAGTTCAACCTTGTTATTATTTCTTGCATTTATTCTCATTATCGTTGTCTTTTTTCTGTGTATTTTTAGACCAAATTGTGGTGACCTTTCATTGAGAATTTTCATTTTGTCTTGCATCTGATGATGGTTATGAGCCAGAAGAGCCAAATCATCTGAAAAATCTAGATCATAAGCTGTTTAGTCAGATTACACTGGATTGCATTTCTGTTGTGTGATGGCAATGTTTTCATAACCCCATTTATTGCTAGCAAGTACATAAATGGAGGGTAGAGGCATCACTGTTGCATTCTCATTCTAGTCGCAAATGGTTCTGTAAGTTGTCCTTCATGAAGAACTCTGCATGTAAAGTCTTTTTTATTAAGTAAATGATCTTAATAAGAACTCCACAATGCTCCTTCACTTTCCAAAGTGATTCTCTGTCTACACTGTCAAATGCCTTTTCATTGTGCACAAATCTGATATATAGCAGTGAATTTGATTCCAGAATTTGTTCAACTATTATTCTAATATGGCTATCAGGTCTGTACAGGATCTGTTTTGCTGAAAACATTCTTGATCATCTCTCAATTGTTTGTCCGCGGACTCTTTTAATCTCCAAAGGATGATTCTGTTTAATACTTTTCCTGACCAAAAAGTATTCAGTGGGGTACTGGAAGATGAGACAGGTCTGTATTTCTGAGCTGGTTTTTGCTGACGATGTTGCCTTGATTGCTAAATCAAATGCACATCTTCAATCCAACCTGCAAGTCTAGAAGGAGGAGCTGTAGAAGAGAGGGATGGTCATCAGCAGCTCCAAAACCAAAACCATGGCGATATCATGAGAGGAAAGAAGACATCAGATTAATCTGGCAGAACATGTCCTGGAGCAGGTCACCAGTTTAAATACCTCAGAACTGTTATAGACTGGAAGGTAGGCATCAAAGAAGAATTAGCTACCCAAAGAGCAGACTTATTCAGCCCATAAATTGAGGATTCTCCAGTAGAAGTTAGCAAGAAGATGAAGATGGCTGTATACCGCTCCACCTATATTCCAGTCTTGACATATGGATGTGAGTCATGGACAATGACTACAACAACAAAAAACCAGCTCTAAACCTCAGAAATGAGGTGTCTGAGGAAAGTGGTTGAAACAAAAAGAATAGATATAGTCAGCAAGCAGACGATACAGGAAGGCCTTAAAGCCCGTCCACTGCAGACTCATGTAGAACAGTCCCAACTATGATGGTTTAGCCATGTATACAGAATGGAAGATAATCGGCTACCATGACAAGTATGGAAAACTGAGAGCCAGGGATCCAGACCTCTAGGACAACCCAGAGTCCGCTGGGAAGACAACATTAGACAATCTCTGAAGGACTGAGGACTAGATTTGAACCAGGCCAGGAGGGAGACAGCCAACAGGATAGTATGATTGTAGAGCCCTTTTCGTAGACCTCTACGCTCCTTTACAGATGAAGGGGGGCAAAGTCTTTTACAGACAGGGGGTATGATGTGCTGGTGTTGTGGGTAGTGGGTTTCCCCCCTTGCTTCACCCTAGGCCTAGTGAATTCTTGTTCATGAAAGGAGCGACCATTGCGGTGTTAGTCTCTTGGCCTAGCAAAACCTCTCATACCCCAAGATCGTTGTGCGTGGTGAAGAGCCACACCCTCCTCGAGGTAGTCCTGGTAACTGAGGGTGCGAATCCTCAGGCTAAACACAACGGATCTAGAGGAGCAAACCTCGATAATAAAACCGGTGCACTAATGTTACGCACAAATAATTACTTTTTCCAAAGTCTTTGTATGATCATTTTTCGTATGTATGATCATTTTTTGACTGAAATGTGTATTATGTTTTTTACAGTCAAAGGGACATAACCCGAGATATTGAGACTACAAATTTTTAGGAGTTTGCCTTCTCTTGTATAGAGACACGTTCGGTCTATAATTTCTTGAACGAAGCGTGACCATATCTCCTTATTTGGTAGTATCAGTCAACTGTTGTAGATGTCTGAAACCTGTCTTAACGCTTCTGTTCATGACCATAAAAGGCGCGACTGTGTAAGACTTTTATCTCGAATGTTCTTAGAATCGTCTTATGTGAGCGGCGACTCAGATTTTGGAGTTCTGCGCATGTCAAAACTGGTAGTTCGTTTGGTGTGTTCTGCCCAGCTGAGGGAGTTTAGAAATGGTCTAAGCAGCGAGCGGACGCTCCCTGCGTCTTGTGATTTTCTGAGGGAAATACGTTGTCTTTGTGAGTTAGTTAGCTAACTAGACTATTTCCCAGTATTATTCAAGCCTGCCTGGAGGCATATGTTCATGGTTGATTTCCGAAGAAAGGTAATTCCTCTTGTATCGAACTTTTGCTATCATCTAGAAGTTCGTCATTTTGTCGCTCCTTGCTCGCCTGTGTGATTCAAAATGGAGAGGTACTTTGACTAGGATTTTCGCCACCGGTATCTTTATACCTGAACTAGTTATATATATATGGTCGCTCTAGACCAACAAGACTATTGTCTGTGTTCCAGGATTCGTTATATCAGAGATCACGTCCAAGTCAGATGGTTAGACTTAGGAATGTTATAAGGGTCGGTTTGACCGGTATTCCATGTATGCTATTCACGTGCAGACAGTAAACGGACTTATTGTATACATCTGATCTGCTAGCATCAGGAAGGGAGCATTTATTATTGTCTATGAACATTGATGATCTGCAGCTGACACTGTTGCAGAAGTTATATGTATGAACCTTAGGCACCCAGATCTGTGCTATATATATATATATATATTATTTATACAGCTTCACGAACCAGAACTTTATGATATCGAATATACAGAAGCTATCTGTTTACAATACAACTATTGAGTATTGAATCCTACATGACTATCAGCTAATATGATTTTGAATGCTGCATTCGTTAAACTGTGTTGGTGATGACATAAATATCATGACTGTTTTGTGGCATGCAATAAATGGTATAAACCTAAAGCGAAGTTACCATTTCTATGACTCTACACGTCATGTTGCCTGTGTTGTACCCTGTGAACTGTTCTACTGCAACATACACAGCAACATCCTAAATCAGAGAAGACACCTACATCTTGCACTTTAATACCAGGTGTCGATAGGGGTGGCAAGTGGTCGTCAATCTAAATCCATTTTGAATGGCCAGACATTCGTTGAACTGTAGTGTGTTATAACGGAGCTAACGTACCTGGCATTTTTTGGCGCACCATTATCATTTTGGTTAAATCCACCCTTATCAACTACACCGTACACGCCCTCTGTGGGTGGGAAGGAGCCAGATGGATACTGAACAAGTCTTGGGAGTGGGAACGAGTGTGGACTGCTCCCTGAAGATCGGAACCCATCGTACAGGCACAGAGACTCAGGACGTGATGATTCTATTGCCGTCAACTCTTGGTCACATGCCTAGAGCCTTGGAGAACTCGGCGTAACCAGCAGGCAATTTGGTGGCGGGGAAAGAGCACTGTGAGCCCTACCTTGGCTACGTATCACAAGGAGACGCAGAAACACCCCCATTATCTCCCCCAGAGCTGGCACAGTACACTTCTGGCTTCTACCCGGGGCGGTAGGAAATCCACAGGCACCCCAGCATCACAATGCCATGAAGATGACAAAGTTGGAATTTACTAACTAAAACCTGGCAGAGCAAGTCCTCCATCAGATGCGGCCGATGCTGGGCCCACTGGCGCGTGGACACGTCCCGATCCCCATCGAGACTTGCCCGGGGAGCCCACCCCGGCTCAAAAAAGCAGAGAAGGCCACTCTCCAAACCTCCGATGTCTTGCGGGCAGTGTTAGGATGTGCAAGAACATGGACAGGAAGACTCCACAACTTCCCCACTGAAGATACGCCCACGGTGACCGTTGCCTGAATTGGCTGTGTGTGGTGTACCCGGAAACGGGGCCTCCCAGTACTGAGGCACAGTTAAGTCCCCGATGTCACTTATCGGTGCAGAGTTGAGAGAGATGGCTGAGCATCACAATCCCCCATGTGTTGCAGCATGATGAGAACCCAGCATTGCACACTGAGCTTGGGGGGATTACTTGGGCACCAGACTTAATACTGGCTCTTGACTGGATGGCCGCATGCAGGAGATTTCTACAATGGAGGGTTGGCAGGTGGTGGGTATCTGGAAGTGGCTCTGTGCAGGACGTGAGGATTCCTTGGGAGAGCCCAGAACCAGAGCACAGCATTGTGCAAGCTCTGCAAAGTTGGAGAGCCCCCTGGATGACGGGGAATGCACAGTGTGCTACCCCACCTATCCCCAACTGCTAACTTAGAACCAGAAGTGGGGTCCTCTGTATGCGTGCCAGGCCAGGATAAAATGCCTGGGAAAGAGACTGGAGCTCAGAACTCCCTAACTCAAAGTTGCAGGATGGCAGAAAAGCCATGGGAAAGACAGGGCTATTTTGAAGATAACGCAACCATATTTTCACCATACGAGCTCGGACGCCACCTCGGTAAACAAGGTCCACGCAGAGCAGTGACACCCCCAGGCTGCTTGCGAATAGTCTACTACTGGGAACATAAACAGATTAGGGATGAGCCCACTCTCCCGTTGAACAGGTGCTAAAGTCATAGATACTGGGCCAGAAGGCGCACCGGAAACCACAGTATCACGCAACTCGCTTTTTTTTTTTTTTTTTTTTTCTATGGAGAGTACACCGTCAGATGAAGGTAGTCTCATATTATTAATATGTTTTCCTACCTCTGTAATAAACTTTACGCACCGACTTACATGATAGTAAGTCTTATTGGTGAGTTTGATTTCATTAGCGCACGGTTGTGCACTAAGGCGTATAGGGGTTATCCCGTCCGCACGTGTATCTAGACAGTCGGTTGACGTCATGTTTGGGTTTGAGAAGCAAGAATCCCAAGTTCTACAAATGAAGCTTTGGGAGTTCGAGACCCGTGTTTTGAGTAAAGTATGTTATATTTAGACCCGGTCCTGCGGATTAGCAGTCGTAGCTGGTGGTCATCCACGTAAGTGTTGAGTCGTTGGAAGAGCCAAGTATGTACTTATTATAATAATAATGATTGTTCTCCAAAGTCGTGAGTATCTAGTCGATGACAGGTAACTAGCCTGTACCGAAATGGATTCACAGCTGAAGATATATTTTTGTATGCCAGTAAATGCCTATCAAAGGGATCGGCGGTAACTACCGTGGACCTACGTTATCTATATAATATTAGGAAGCCGTTGGGGTCAGTCATGGCTTACACAAGAGGTAATTCAAGTATCAATGCCTAAGTAACTTTACATGCCTAGAATGTATTTAGTAGGAACCTGCACCTACGTTCTACTATGATTAGTTGATGAGGACTTCTTTATAAATGAACATACTAAAGATCGGGATCTTAGATACTACCAAGTATAATGAGAATCTCCTGTCCTTGAGGAAAGGTCAACCGTGATCAATATAACCTTGTACTTAACTACTTCATGACCTTTATGACTATTGATGTATTCACTCAGAGACCTAGTCAGAATTTGCTGGAGGATTCTTCTGAGACCATTTATTTGAATTTTTATTGAGGACATGCGTCCACAATCATCATGTTGAATTACCTATTAACCGTCAACGTTGAATGTTTCGTCCCGTATGATGTGATGTCAATAAACAATGTATGAACTTTCAAATAACGAGTTTGACTATCACCGTATTGGCACTTGTTGATGTGCCTATGTTGAGTTTGCATCTTACTGCATCAAGAATTAATAAATTCGCGAAATCAGCACGAGTGACACAAGAACACAAACAGTCCCAACAACAATAGTCAAAATATTACAGCTCCAACAGTATGGCGGCGCAGTGTGCTCTGAAAATATCCAGTTTTCAGTAGCGGAATCGAACTCAAGCCTACATTCAAACTCGGTTGAACAGAAATATGTTATCTTTCAAGGCGACAACATCTTGGACCTTGCAGCAATTCTAACGGGCATCCTATGTCAAGGACAACCCAGGGATTTTAACTGTCAAGTTTCGACATTTGACTCCGTCATTACAGTACTTCAAGTAGATGACTTAAGCATGCAGTCTCGGATGCGAGGGATATTGTTTTTTAGCCGGTTGAGATAAGTAAAAACGTTGTGTTGTTATTACACCGTTTTACGTTTAACTGTGCCTTGACTTAGTAATATGTCCACTACTCTTTATTCATGTTGCATGTTCTATGTTTGATGTTTATCGTGGGAGGTTGGGAATGGCGACTTAGGACGGAAAAATACCAGTTTCACCACAGGTCCGTCTTGAGTGTTCTATAGGAATTATTTTGCAGACTTCCCTCAGTGGAATGTTCCTATGCGTGAGCATAGAAGGATCTTTGGTCCACTGTGTCTGGTAGTCTGTGACACCTGACTGTTTTAGTTGTAGCGTCAAGTTTTAATCGTTGTTTTTGGTAGTTATTTTACTCATACCTTAGTTTTATAATGTATTTTGTTAGTATTATGCGTCCTTCTAACCTGACTGTCGTTCAGTTTCTTACACCATTGATGTCTATACACTGTGTTGTCAACTGTCTTGTGTATTATCTGATCGTAGATGTCATCGTAATTTTTTACGACATCCTATTTTAGTTCCACATTTTTATTTTAGTTGATTTCTATGATTGTGTTCACTCGTCTTTGATTATCGTGTCTTGTCAGTATTGTGCCTATTGTCTGTCACGTTATTGCTTTCATAACATTTCATTGTATAAATTACTTTATTAATTGTTAATATAATTGCCTATTATATGACTTGAATTTACCGTTCTAGGACAGGAACGAAGACCACTCGTTATAGTAACACTTTTAAGTAGAATTATTACAGAATAATTTTGAATAATGTCTACCTTAGACTATTTTATTAAGCAGGCTAAGGCGCTTAATATACCTCTGGAAGAGATTAGATCATTTGCTATGACAGAATACAAAGAGTCTCAAAGGTTAAAATCTCAAAAATTGGATGCTGAAAAGTTACGTTTGGAAAATTTGAAATTTGAGGCAGATCAAAAACGGATTGAGGCTGAGGAAAATGAAAAGAAGATGAAATTTGAGGCAGATCAAAAACGGATTGAGGCTGAGGAAGATGAAAAGAAGAGGAAATTTATAGCTGAGGAAGAGGAGAAAAAAATGAGATTAGCCGCTGAATTAGAAAAGAAACGATTTCAGCGTGAGTCCGAACAGAAAAAATTCGAGGCTGAAGAAAAATTTAAAAGAGATGCGGCAGAAAAGGAAAGACTACTTAAAATTGAGATGGAAGTTAAACAAAAGGAAATGGAAGAAAGAAGATTAATAGCTGAACAAAATGCAAAAAGACTTCAGCTTGAGACAGAAGAGAATGATAAGAAACGTCAGCATGATTTGAAACTTGCCGAATTGGAATTTGATAGAATAAGATTGTCAAGTGAATGTAATACGCAAAAGACTCAGGAAGGCCAGTCTTCATCTAGACATGAGAATTTTAGAGAGGTTCATCTCAAATTGCCAAAGTTTACTCCACCATCCGACGATGTGATATTTTTCTTGGACAGATTTGAGGCTACATGTCGGTCGTACAACTTGGATAAATCATTATATTGCACCCACTTATCCAGATTACTCACAGGAGAGGCAATGGCTGTTTATCACACTACTAGCTCCATAGATAAAAATGATTACGATGCTCTCAGGGCCGCTCTTCTAAACAAATTTCAAATGACAGAAGATCAATACAGACTTAGGTTCAAGTCTATGCTCCCACAATCTAGCAAGAATTTTGATGATTTTCTTTCTCAAATACGTCTTACCTTGGAACGATGGATAGAACTATCCAAGGTAGAGAAATCGTATGAGGGTATTTTCGACTTATTACTTCGCGATAAAGTTTTATCGGCAGTAAGTCCTGCATTTCTTGCATTCCTACATGAACGTAAGCCAGGTAATATAAAAGAAATGTCAGAACATTGTAAAAATTTCTGCACCGCTCATCCTAACATCTTCTTCTTTCTTCCGTCCTTAGCCACCAACCGTCAAAGCAGTCAGTGGCCATTACGCCTAGTGGCGTCTTAGGGCAACAGCAGATAGGTTTTCTTTGCCATTGTTTCCCATCATGCCTGGTGGCGTCTTTAGGGCAACGGCAAATCAACCCATTTGCTGTTGTTTCTGTAATCGAAGTGACTGGCAAACGGGTGATCAGCCCGTTGTGTCATCCTAACATGGATGTCAGCAATGCGCAGCTTAAGAACGATTTACCCGTTGCTTTCGCTATGCAACAAAACAATTTCCCTAGAAATCGTTCGATGAGTAGCGATAGAAATTTTCAAAGGGGAAGTAATAATAATTTTAACTTTGGTCATTTTCAAAAGGGGAAACAATACTCACATTCTGCTCCATTTAATGTATCATGGGGTCAATCTCACAGATCTCGAGATTTTATTAACAACAATCCTAGATATAATCAAGGTAATAATAATAAACAACATTGGAGATCTCAATCATATCATCCTGAAAATAGAAATAGATTTATGAATAAGTCATTTCACCAACATCACAACAGTGATAACTTTCATTGGCGGACTCATCCAAATTTTAATAATAGCAGAAACAGTAATTATAGCAATTTTACTGACAATAGTCAAATTCGATCGCGACGTAGAGATAGATCGTCGAGCAGACCACGACAACATTCAAATGTTGCTTCAATTGAATCACAAACTAACAAAGATACAGATAATAATGTTAATCAACATAACGCTATGTCTTGTATCGATCTAGAACAGGTAAAGACATGTCAAGAATGCTCAACGCTATTCCAGCCCAAGGCGATCACAACGCTGCGATGCGGGCACATTTTACCAAGCCTACCAGCGGCTTGTACGGCCACGTCAGCTACTGACTATGGAACAGGAAGCCTTAAATTAAATAAGGGATTTTTAAATTCCACTCCATGCTCTCTTTTATTTGACTCAGGTTGTAGCACAATTGGTGTACGGACTTCGCTGGTCGACCCATCATGTGCTACTGGCCAGACCGTGCAGTGCGTGACTTTTGGAGGGACTGTGGAGATTTTTCCTACAGCTATAGTTAACCTTCATACGCCATTTTTTTCAGGAAAAATTCACGCATGCCTTCTTCCTGCACCTATAAGTGATATTATACTTGGCCGCATACATGAGGTTAAAGAGTGTACCCCACAGCAGATTGCTGATTGGGAAGAGCGAAATATACATGATACCCGTGCATTTACGACTATTCCTACATTTGTTTCACATACACATATTGCTAAATTGCTATGTAATGATAAGATCTTGGAATCTAGCAACGAAAATGATTCCATTTTTCATTACGCCACTGTTGCTAATGCATTACAGCCTTTACGACATGCGTCCATTCTTAAGAAGGATATTAAGGTTTCAACGCAACCTCTGAAGACTAGTAAGTCATTCCGGGGGACATATACCTTCCCTCGACTTGATCAGCAGGCAACTGATCGTAAGAAAAAAGTTACGTTTGTGAAAAAGGAAAATGATGTTCCTAATAAAAATAAGAGTATTTGTAACTCCGTTGGGAAAATTAATACCAATAAGGTTGCCAGTAAGATTTTAACTTTGCCCAGCAAGCAGGTGTCTACGACATGCCGTACACCTACACATTTGTCTGGCATAAGTAGTAATAATCAAGTACAAAAGTATGGTACATTTAAGAATAATCCTACAGGTATAAATAATAAATATTATAACGTACCTAAGAGGACTAATGTTACCCATCAACCTTGTTCACATTCTTGTGACTACGGTACCACTTATATTGGTAGAGGTGCATCTTCTCGCACCATCCTTGTGCAAAATCTGCCACAGCGAACTAGTTGGCAAGCACTAGGAGATTTTCTCAACCACACGGCAGACGTTAGGTTCGTGCGTCTGTTACCTCATACCAATAACAGGTATGGTGACGCCGTGGTTACTTTTAGGACCAATAGAGATGCTCGCATGGCTATCGAGCGGGACAATGGTGTGTATTTCCACCACCATTCTCTCCAATTACAATTGGTTCCTGATTCTGCATCACGCAGATAGTAACCTATGGATATTCAATTTTGATTTCACATTCTTTGATGACTCAGCCTATGCAGTCATCATCTCTTTCTTGTAATAGTTATTTGTTCTTTTGCTAGTTCTTATCCTTTAGCACGCTGCGGGCGACACATGTCGCCGAAGGTAACCTATGTTCTGCCAGCTGGAGGCGACATGTGTCGCCTTGCGGATATCATCGGGAAACTGATTTATAATGTGTGTGCACGTGATCTTAGCCCCGGATGCAAAAATAGACTCTTCTGTGAAAGAGGTTTTACTTCCTTTTCTGACTTTCATTTGAAACGGGTGCGATAGCGTACATTTTCTGTGCAATTTTCAAATCGAAATCAATCGGCATGGATCCAGCTGCCATTTTATCTGAAATTTTCATGGATTCTGATTCCGATGATGAGGAGTTTCTTGGGTTTACTAGTGCTGGTCTGCCGGTATATACTTCGAATGTGGGTGATGTTGAAGGGGAAGATAGTGATGTGTCAAGTGTTGATGATTTTGAAGAAGTCAATGTTGTTAGAGCAGCACCTTCTGGCTACAACCACGACTGGCTCCGCAACTTCGACCAAGTTGTGGAACCTGTGGGCGTTGACGATGACATCTCTGAGTTAGATGTATTCCGTTTGTTCATCACAGATGATGTTGTGAACACATTAGTTACGGAAACTAATCGTTACGCCAGTCAGGTTGGTGAAAAGGACGGGCAAGATGTTCGTGCCGCATCCCGTGTGGCGTTGTGGACCAATGTCAGTGATGACGAGATGAGGGCATTTCTTGCTTTGCTTCTGTTGATGGGTGTAACGAAAAGATCGTCATTTGATTTGTATTGGTCAAATGACTGTTTCCTTGACATGCCAGGGTTCAAGAAAGTGATGAGTAGGGACAGGTTTCTGTCTATCTTATCTTTTCTACACCTCATGGACAATACAACTGCTGCACCACGAGGGCACCCTGACCACAGTAAAGCCTTCAAAATCAAATCGTTTGTTGACACTCTTCTCCCTCTATGGCAAAGCCATTACATACCCTCAAAAGAGCTTAGTGTTGATGAAAGTATGATTGCTTTCAAAGGTAGGACCAGCCTTATGCAGTACATGCCCAACAAACCCTCTAAGTGGGGTATGAAAGCCTGGGGCCTAGCTGACTCCAAGACAGGCTACCTCTGGAATTGGCAGCTCTACCTTGGGAAGGAAGACAATGTGGACCCTACTAGAGGGGTTGCTCACCGTGTTGTCACCTCCCTTGTTGCTCCCCTGTATGGGCATGGCCATGTTGTGTACATGGACAACTTTTTCTCTTCGCCTGCCCTGTTCAAGGAGCTTGGGGATAATCAGACAGGGGCTTGCGGCACACTGCGGACCAACCGCCGAGGGGTCCCCCCACAACTGAAGTTGGCGAAACCCAAAGCTGGTGACCCTCCCATGACTGTTAGAGAAGGCAATATCCTCTATATGTCATGGTTTGACAAGAGGCCAGTGAATCTAATGACAACTGCACACGATGCGCAGACCTTCAGGAAGGAGGTTAGATCCAAACATCATGCTGGCAATGTGCGGATTGTGGACAAACCATGCGCTGTCCAGGCCTATTCCTGTCATATGGGAGGTATTGATCGTGTGGACAAACAGTTGACATACTATATGGTTCTGCACAGGAGTAGCAAATGGTGGAAGAAAATGTTCTTCTATCTATTGGAAGTTTGCTTTGTCAATTCGCTTGTCCTGTGGAGGGCCAAGCATCCGTCTCGTATCAAGGCGGAAACATTCCGTCTGCGGATTGCTCATGGGCTGCTTGAAGGGTACCAGTCTAGGGTCACACACCGCAGAGGAAGGGTATCTGACACTGCACCAGCAAGATTGGTTATGGGGGAACACTACATGACTCCAAACCCTAAACGTCTGGCTAGCGGCAGACCTTCCAGGCTAGACTGCGTTGTGTGTTCCAGCAGGGACACGGGCAAGAAGCGCCACCAGTCCCCATTAGTGTGCCGTAGGTGTGTAGTACCTCTCTGTCCATATCCCTGCTTTGAGCGTTATCACACTCTGCTCAATTTTAAGGCAGATTGTACTCCAGAGCTGCACCAGGAGTGAGGTAAGGCTCTTTTTTTGTTGATTTTTTTTTTTTTTTTCACCAGTCTTCTTCTCCTATCACATCAACAAAATGACGTCATCAGATTCGTCATCCATTTATCTCTATACAGTCCAAAAATTACAGCAATTGGCCAAAAAACAAAAAAAATATAGATTTTACAAGTCATCCACTATAAAAAAGGGGGTTTTCTGAAAAAGAATGCAGCTGCAGGGCAAAATTTCGGGAAAAGAATGCAGCGTGCTAAAGGTTAAGAACTATTCCAATAGAATTTTATGCCTTTCGGGTTAGTCAACGCTCCTTCCACGTTCGTACGCATGATGCGTCGAATCCTATCTCATCATCCCAACATCATTGCGTACATAGACGACATTTGTCTTTTCAGTGACTCATGGGAAGAACATTTAGAAGGATTAAATTCATTACTGTCCACGTTACAAAATCATAACTTAACTGCTAAGCCATCAAAGGCATTTGTGGGTTTCCACGAGATTTCTTTTTTGGGGCACCGTATTGGTCGCGGTATGTTATATACAGAGGATAGTAATGTCTCTAAAATCCTTAACATCTCCACACCTAAAACAAAGAAACAAGTGCGATCTCTACTAGGACTAGTACAATACTATGGGAAATTCATACCACATCTTTCATCCATTACTGCTCCTTTCTCTTCATTACTTAGGAAAGGTGCAGCTAACGTGATTCGGTGGTCTAACGAACATCAAATCGCGTTGGATATCATAAAGAATTTTTTTTCGGTTCCTCCTGTGTTAAGGTTGCCTAATGAGAATTTGCCATTTGTCTTATGCAGCGATGCTTCTAATTACGGCGTGGGAAGTGTCTTACTACAAGAATATAATGGCACCTTGCATCCAGTTCTCTATGTGTCACGGAAGTTAACCCCAACTGAACAGAATTACTCAGTTTTAGATAAGGAACTTCTCGGGCTTGTTTGGTCAATAAATAAACTTCAGAGATATCTGCTTGGATCACACTTTATTGTGGAATCAGACCAAAAAGCTCTTACTGCACTCAACACAAAGGACGTGAAATCTGCCAAATCTACTAGGTATGCGATCGCTCTACAACCATATAGTTTCACGATTCGATCCATACCTGGCACACAGAATGTTCTCGCTGACATCGTGTCGAGATGTCCAAATGAATTGAGTTAGCAGCTACGCACTAAAGACAACTGAACTTCGACACTGACAGTTCGTCGAGTGTAACTTTTTACGTGTGATACCTCAATTATAAGAGTCATTAACATTCAGTCAAGTGAAATCTACAATGCTTATGTATCAAAATAACATGGAACGTTAAGGTATATGACTATCTTTGTGAGAATAACATTCACTTAATTATGACATTGAAGAGATAATAACGTTGGAAAAGGATTATATTTTCTCACCGAAATAACATTTCTAGCACTTTGATTTCTTCGTGGAACTGAACTTGTTATATTATAAACTGTTCACTAACAGGAAAATGGAACTTTCGGTATTTAAGGAATTAATAACATTATTAGAGTGAAATAAATGAATTAATTAGATTATTAAACTTAGATACTTAGTTAGTTAAAATAATGATTAATGTAATTAACTATACAATATTTAAGTGGATTTATCAATATTTGTATTTAAGCACATTAATTTAACATTAGTACTTTAATTAGTACCACAAAATGACTTAGACACACAGTTAAGTGCGTTGATCTTATACGTGTTTAAATTGTATTCTTTCATTTTTTCACTTGTCATTTTAAATGCATATCCATCACTTTTCTGTTTATTCATTGGTTTCTCATCATTTCTTTTCATTTGCGTTTACATTTGTGTTAATTCAATATTTCTAATATAATAGTTTAGTTCATTGACCACATTGTACCAAAGGTGTGCAATTGTGGATGTATGCTTTTATGCATACCTTTTGTTGATTTGAGTTAACTTTCATATTTTATTATTTTTATCATGATATATTTGTAAAATAGTAATATGTAAACTTGAATCACCTCTAGTGTCGAGTATTAAAGAAATAAATTAATATAATTAATTTTTTTGTGGGGATTGGTAAGGAATCTGTAGAGCCCTTTTCGTAGACCTCTACGCTCCTTTACAGATGAAGGTAGTCTCATATTATTAATATGTTGTCCTACCTCTGTAATAAACTTTACGCACCAACTTACATGATAGTAAGTCTTATTGGTGAGTTTGATTTCATTAGCGCACGGTTGTGCACTAAGGCGTATAGGGGTTATCCCGTCCGACGTGTATCTAGACAGTCGGTTGACGTCATGTTTGGGTTTGAGAAGCAAGAATCCCAAGTTCTACAAATGAAGCTTTGGGAGTTCGAGACCCGTGTTTTGAGTAAAGTATGTTATATTTAGACCCGGTCCTGCGGATTAGCAGTCGTAGCCGGTGGTCGTCCACGTAAGTGTTGAGTCGTTGGAAGAGCCAAGTATGTACTTATTATAATAATAATGATTGTTCTCCAAAGTCGTGAGTATCTAGTCGATGACAGGTAACTAGCCTGTACCAAAATGGATTCACAGCTGAAGATATATTTTTGTATGCCAGTAAATGCCTATCAAAGGGATCGGCGGTAACTACCGTGGACCTACGTTATCTATATAATATTAGGAAGCCGTTGGGGTCAGTCACGGCTTACACAAGAGGTAATTCAAGTATCAATGCCTAAGTAACTTTACATGCCTAGAATGTATTTAGTAGGAACCTGCACCTACGTTCTACTATGATTAGTTGATGAGGACTTCTTTATAAATGAACATACTAAAGATCGGGATCTTAGATACTACCAAGTATAATGAGAATCTCCTGTCCTTGAGGAAAGGTCAACTGTGATCAATATAACCTTGTACTTAACTACTTCATGACCTTTATGACTATTGATGTATTCACTCAGAGACCTAGTCAGAATTTGCTGGAGGATTCTTCTGAGACCATTTATTTGAATTTTTATTGAGGACATGCGTCCACAATCATCATGTTGAATTACCTATTAACCGTCAACGTTGAATGTTTCGTCCCGTATGATGTGATGTCAATATACAATGTATGAACTTTCAAATAACGAGTTTGACTATCACCGTATTGGCACTTGTTGATGTGCCTACGTTAAGTTTGCATCTTACTGCATCAAGAATTAATATATTCGCGAAATCAGCACGATTGACACAAGAACACAAACAGTCCCAACAACAATAGTCAAAATATTACAGCTCCAACAATGATGCTCTCTCTTCCAAACCTCTACACTTCACAGTAGAAGAGGAATGACTAAGTAAGTACTTTTCCTGGTACTGATAGTAACATTTTTCTTCTATAATGTATGCCCTCTTGTAAATTTCCTTTCTGGGTTAACTTTACTAGATAACCTTCCTTCCATTTTGCTGGTATTTCTTCTCTCGGCAGTGGTGGCGGTAATTTCCCCTCTGCTGCAAGCTGCTCCTAACACAAACAAAGTGCTCCGTGTTGGCTGGTAAAACCTCAGAGGTTTTTGTGGACTGACAATGACGCAGAAAGCACTTAAGGCCAAGGAGATCACAATGCGATCTGCTAAAAGCCCAAAGCCATTGTCTATTTTACTGTATGGATGGTTTTGGATTCTGTTTGTCTTTTTTCCCCTTTAATTTCTGTACTGTTGTGTTTTTTTTTCTAAACATACTTAAATTTTATTAGGATTGGATATTACAAATGTATACTATTATTTGCCCTTGATAATGTTGCATGCCTAAATAATGATCAAATTACATGTATGAATGAAAGGATACAGATTGCAAGATGAGAGACAGAGAAAGGGCAGAATGCTAGACTAGCCTGCATGTCCAATTTGAAAATGTTCCTTTGAAAATAAAGTTTGTTCATTTCCTCTCCCAGACTTTGCCAAGTAGTTTGTATAATATCTCTGTATAAGTATCAATATATGTTTTGATGGTCTCTGCTGGAATGCCATCTACACCAGCTGCTTTTCCATATTTCAGAATCTTTATGGCTTTCTTTATTTCTTCTCTATTGGTCATTCACAGTTGATTTTGAGCTCCTCTTTTGCTGGCAGGATGCCTGGGGGCTTTGTTGGAGCCAGTCTATTGAGAAGTTCATCAAAATGTTCTGTCCATCTCTACATTTGTTCATGTATATTACTAAGAAATTTGCCATTCTCATCTTTGATGAGGCTATTTTCTTGCTTTCTCTCTTAGCTTCTTGGTGTTGTTGTACAGGTTCTTCATATTTCCTTCAGCTGAAGATTTCTCTGCTTCCCTTGCCAACTCTTTGATATACTTTTTCTTGTCTCTTTTGATGAGCCTTGGCTTTGGAGCTTCTGGTTTTATCTGCCTTCTGGTTTTTCCCATCTTCTATTTTCTTTATGGTTTCTGCTGTTATCTATGGTTTCTGCTGATGTTCTCTTTTTCCAAGTCTTCTTCTTCTTCTGTGTTTGTCCTGAACAGGATGTTGGTTGTGTTGTGTTGCTGTTTACAGCAAAGCTGCAATATCTGCACCTTTCAGCCCAACACATCCGACTTCAGCACGGCATTTTTTAGGACCAAGTTTGCCTTCCCACTTCAATCCCTACTCTCTCAGCCAGACTGCAGTTATGCAGCCTGTTTCCAGGAACACCACTTGGAGGTGGAGCAGGGTCTAGGTCAGCTCTGGTTCGCTGACCCTGACGCAAGTAGTCAGCTATGGGTCACTGACTGCATTCCACTTTTGACGCGTCTTTTTCCCAGTAACTCTCTACATGTATCGTTCCATACATCTTTTACTTGTTGCCAGTGGACTTCCTATCTGCTTCATCATCCACTTGTTGGAGTATTTAGTATGTGTTGGACACAGTGATTGAAACTTTGTATCTTATTTCTTAGATATTCCATATTATACATAATTTTTTTAAATTTTATTTCTGGTTTTGCTAGCAGAAGATGGTGAACCAATACTACATCTGCTCCTCTATATACCTTTACATCAAGTAATCATGACCTATATTCTTATCTATGGTCTGGTAGTATCCATGTTGCTTTATGTGTTCTTTTTTGTGGAAATATGCTTTTCCCTACAGCCAGTTGATCTGAAGCACAGACGTTTATTAATAGTTCCATATTCGTGTTCATCATATTAATCCCTGTTTTTCCATGATTACTTCAAAGCCGGTGTTGTCTGTTCCTATTTTTGCATTTAGGTCCCCCATCAAAATTGTGGTTATTGGGGAGCCAAGTAATAGCTTTCTTCTTTCTGTGGAAAGTCCTGGGCAAGTGAGCAGCACAATCTGGGCTACCTCAATGGATGGGTACAGTAGTAGCAATTAAGTTTAAGTATTGAGGTTCAATTATTGTATGCGCTTGGTGAGTCAGGTGTATTCTGTTCATAGTTGGAAGACCCAACTTCTGGAGATAGGAGACATGCCAAATATTTTAGAAAGCAATTTATTATAAAACCAGTATAATACACAGAACTCAAATGTATTTGTATTAAAAATAACACTAATAGTGTGAATTTAGTGTATATATTGTACTTCATGCAACCTTGAATATTGGTGTAAATTATATTTTAAAATTAATTTTAACATGTTCACAGCTGTATGAAATAATGCTAGACATTAAGCATAAATGCACTCATGTTTTCTGTGTCTGGTTGAAAATGACATCACAGACATGCAATCAGCAAATATGTATAACTTTTTACTACATTTTCAGATTCTGCCTTCAATAGTACCTATACCTTGTAGTGGTATGGCAGCTTATGTACCCTGACAACCCCCAGAGCTATACCAGCGGTATTTTTACTCCTGGTAGGCTCAACCAAGCTGGACAAGTCTGCGCAAGTAGAGGTCAGACAAAAGCTGGTACCCTGTTCCTCCATGTTGGGGGGTTTTTGCGCAGGGTGAACACCCCTGTCTATGTACAAAATCTGAACAGTTATGGAAACAGCAACAAATGGAAAAAAATTAATGCAGGATGGACATCTGGAGTCTCAGGCTTATATGACTGCCATTGGTGAAGGCTAAAAGAAAGCCAATGACATGAAAACAGATGCCCTGATCACAAAACAAGAAACTAGAATGGATGCTTTGTGGTGTGCAAAAAGAGGTACAACAATTCAAAGAGGTCGATGTGTGATGCCTGGTGAACTAGCAAAAGACATTACACTTACGACAGAAGATTTTTTTTTTTCGTACGCCCGCTAATACTCGAGGCGAAATCTCAGGTTATTATTTATGTCTAACCTGACATTGATTTTACGTGAGTATCCCTTTTTTCTTGTACAGAGACAGGTGTCCCTCGCCATTCAGGCAAATACTCTCCAATTTTGGAGGTACCCATTACAGCTGGGTCGGCTCAGGAGCCGCCAATCCCTGGTCGACGACACTCCTTCAAATGTCCTCGCCAGGTCTCGAGTTAATCCAGTCCAAATCCCGGTCGACAAAAAATCCTCAAATGCCGTCACCCGGGTTTGATCCTGGATCACCCGGTCGCCAGAGCGGTGTGGTAACCACTACGCTAGCACAGCTCCTATGACAGAAGATGAGATTACGTCAGTCATAAGATGCATTCTAGGCAGACTAAAGAAGGAAATGTCAACACTTTTCAGTCAACTGAAGAATATAAACATTGAATTTGAATTCCTCCTCAGCACTTATACTCTTATCAAGACAGATAAAGCTTAAGAGATTTGTCAGAAGTGCACTGGCCTGGCAAGCTTGTTTGATACAGACATTGATGGCAAGGTCTTGCTTTCAGAGATAAGTGACTGCAGGATGCTACTGCAATCATGAACTGATTTTGTTCCAACAACTGCTTTGGGTTTACTTTCATTCATGGAAATGATGTTTTCCCAAAGTTACACATAGCATTGTAAATTCTGCTAACAATTTCTACTTTAGCAGCCAGTTGTGAGATTTTGTTTAGTACACTAAGGCTAATTCTTTCATATTTATGAGTATCTATGGGACAGAACATCTGTGTAATCTGGTGCTTCTTAGTATTGAAAGAGAAACTCTTGATAACATTCAATATGGTAAGATAATTTATCAATCTGCAGTTAATATGTAGTTAAAAAACAAAAAAATTAACATCTGTGGTGTACTGTTTATGCTGTTAATAAAAAGCTTATTAGAAAGAGTGGTTTATTTATTTTCTTTTGTGTTTAACTAATTCTTAAATTTCATAATTTCTCAATAATTCATCCTAGCGTTTTTAATAGAATTTAAAAGTCATGACAGTGATTGATATATTCCTTTAAATTTTCTTTTGATTTGTCTACAAAATGAACATGTATTTTATCTGGCGGTGACCGTATGCGCGTTTTTTTCCTGTCTCGCCTAGGACACTAAAAACCGTCCTACACCACTGCTCCAAACAAGTAAAATTTGCCATAAGGGATTGTCTGTATGGACTAAAGATACAAGAAAAAGAATAATTGAAATTTTAAAAAAAAAAACATGCGTGTGCATAAAGAGTAAAAACATTTAAAAATTATAATGTTTGTGGTGGATGTGTATAAATAACACTTATTATGTTACATATTTGTTGATAGTGGTAACATACTGAGCACAGGTTATATTTTTGTTAAAAAGTTGTAAAGCATTACTGAGTAAATTGTCTATAGCAGGATATACAGATGTGAAACTGCTCCTCATACTCTCTCTCCCTGCAGGAACATGACCATCTTCCTCAGCTTCACTTTCTATCTTCACTGTGTGTCCCTGAAAACAAAATATTGAACATATTCAAGTTTGAAACAAACCGCTTCAGTCTTAAACATTGCCCCAGTTTGATAACTACATGATATGTATTTAAATTTGCTTTCTTTCTCAACTGTTTTATGCCTCTGTACCTCATAAAAACCTTACATTACATTTACATATACTACACTGTTACAGAAAAAAAAAAGAACCCAGCAATAAGTAATAAAATGTTTAAATGGACAATATTTTAACGTATATCTCAGGTTAACTCACTTTGGCTGTATACAAATTTGTTATCAAGAATTAAAAAGAAAACTCACTTTAAAATCTGTACTGATTTCCTGTTTTAATTTTTGATCCAAGAATGGGATCTTCTGTTCCATATTTGTTTTGCAATCTGAAAAGAAAAAAATGAATTATATGTAACAAAATCTTAGACAATTAGTTACATGCTGGTTATTTGAGATATTGATATCACAAGAAATTTCACTCAAAGTTTTTTGTTGTCTTTTTTTGAATAATGGTGAAAAAAATATAACAAACTGAAAATATAAGGAAGAGTGATATATGTTTAATGGTAGTATGTTCAATGTCACATTCAACAGTTTTTGCCATACTGATTTTCTTCTGAATGATTCAGATCTGTCAAGTGCAAAATGTGTATATGATCATTTTTTAAATTAAAACTTCTACCTATAATCCATATATCTTCTTCTTCTTTGATCCTTAGTGGCCGACTGTCAAAGCAGTCAGTGGCCATCACGCCTAGTGGCGTCCTGTAGGGCAACAACAAATTGATTCCACTTTGCTCGATCGGCGGCCATCCTTCGTACAGTGCCCCAACTCTGGTTCATTCTTTGCATCTAAGCCTCCACAGTCCTCCGCCAGGTTGTTTTTGGTCAGCCTCTCTTTCGTTTTCCTTCAGGGGTCCATAGCATAGCTGTTCTTGTGATGGCATCGGGGTCTCTTCTGAGGACATGGCCAACCCAGCTCCAGCGTCTGCCAGCTATGATGGTGTGCATGTCCTCTTGCTTGCTCCGAATAAGCAGATCTTGGTTGGTGATGATATTCGGCCAAAAGAGTCGAAGAATTTTCCTTAGGCATGTTGTGTGAAAAGAGGACAATTTCAACATTTCCTTCACTGTAACTCTCCAGCATTCCGCACCATAGAGAAGCATAGAAAGCACACAGCTCTGATATAATCTTAATTTTGTGCTTGTGCTGTACTGAGAGGACTTCCAGATGTTGTTCAGACTAAAAAAGGCTGTTCTTGCTTTGTTCATTCTGTTGTTGACGTCTTTGCTTGCTCCACCATCTGGTGTTACTATGCATCCTAGGTATTTGAAGGTGTCTGTCTGTTCCAGTTTTTGATTCCTTACTGATATGGGCTCAGGGTTGCTCACATTGAGTGTTATGACCTCTGTCTTCTTTAGACTGATGTTCAGGCCCACCTCCTGGCTTTACTTATTAAGTCTATCCATGTTTTCCTGGATGTGTTGATGTGAATGTGCTAGTAGTGCATACATGCCACACCTCAGAGATGAAAAACCTGTAAAAAAAATCCAAAACCCTGTACAGACATCAAAACCCTGTACAGACATAAAAACCTGTACAAAGACTGAAAAGCACATATCAAAAGAGTTAATCTGTGTAAAAATATTTTCAATTACAGTGGGCTGCATTATAAATGAGGCACAGGAATTTTGCCTTTTAAAGCAGGTCTTCACGTATTTTAAAACACAAACAATAAATGTCGAGTTTATTTTACACTGTAAAATAATGTGATGGTGTCATCATTTAGTCTATTTCTGTGCTTAATTATCACTGACAGACTGGGAAATCCTGTGTTCAATAGGACCTTATAAAAGAACTCTGAGACACATTAATAAGGAGAATTGGTTAGAAAACCTGTACAGAAATTATGTACAGGGTGTACACATCTGAAAATGCAAACACCTTGTACAGATTATGGGTAAACCATAGCATGTGGCGTGTATGGTAGTGCAATGTCATCTGCATATTCCAGATCTTCTAATGTAGAAAATGTAGTCCATCCTATTCCTCTTGCACTGTCCTCTGTTGTCTGTCGCATCACCCAGTCAATGACTGTTAAAAATAGAGTGGTTGATAAGGGGCATTGTGTGAAAGCACATTGTGAAGCTGAAAATTATCAAGGAATGCAACAATTCAATGAATTGGTATGGCCTTTTGGCCCAAAAAATTGGCTATTATGGTGTACATAATAGACATTTTTTTTTAAATAATTGAAAAAAAAAATTTTCTTATGAGGTCAATGCTTCAATGTTATACTGTTTTCATCATGCCGGATTTCAAAAGAAATCCGTTTCACTAACTAACTGAAGCTTGTGCTGTTCTGAGTACACTAAGTGTCCAAGAAATGTAGTTACTGATATTGTTAGACCTCAAGCAGCTTTAGCTTTGAAGAACTTTTATGACACAAGGCATCTTATATGTTATACAAAAAGAGATAGGAACTGTGTCCTCAGCAGCACACCTGCTTGTTGTCAGCAATCCCATCATTATTGCACTGGGTGTCAAAACCAGCCACAATGTATTTATGACTACCATGAAAGCATATGAATAGTGGCAACATTCTTCTGGGAAACATAAAATAGAATTTGGTATATGTAAATAATATTAGTTATAGTAGTTTTATCTTTGGTTTTTACAGAAATACGTGGTTTTGGAAAATGAATCATAAAAATTATATCTGTGAAGTGATTGTGACATAAAAGGGTTGATGTGTTTTAAAATTGATGCGCATTTACTTAAACTTTGCATTTACTTAAACTTTGTTATGGTTATTTTCAGTCAGGCCTACACTTAACAGACACCTATTCACATAACATAATAGTTTAAAAACATTTCACAAGATTTCTAAGCCCTTTTCCCATATTTTTATTCATAGCACACGCAACTACTGATTCAATGTAGGCCCTATATTTTTACTGCCTGTTTTTAAAACAACATTTAGAAGAAAAAAAATGCACCCATTTCAGGTGCCCGTTTTTTTCAACAGATGTGGTTCTCTAAAAAAAAAAATTGTATATGCAAAGTGATGATGCTACAAACATGTAGATATGTTTCAAACTAAATTTGTCATGATATTCTGAACACTGTATGGCCATTGATTAAACTGGACCTGAAATATTTAAATGAAGGACACAATTTTATTTTTGTTTAATTACTTTTTTATCATATCTGAACTTCACTAAGAATAACACATACACTTTCATACCAAATAATGATTTAATGTATTTCATGAGATTTTTTGTTCAATTATCTATATTTTGTTTATACCAAAAGTACATTCTGAAATACATAATATATGTATGTATCTACTGCTTGTGTTTAAAACATCACCTGAAGAGAAATTCTGCACCAATTGTGGGTGCCTGTTTTTACAGAAATATGTGGTTTTGATTAAAAATAATAATAAAATGAGATCTTTGAACTGACTGTGATAAACATGTGTTGATAAGTTTTAGTCTAAATGTGGACTGATATTCTGAACATTTTATTGCCAATTAATTAAGTGTAAGTGCACAATTTTCATTTTTTTTATTTTATTTTGGAGGTTTTTTTTTTTTAGTCAGCACAAGAATTGACAGATAAGGCCTACTTTATCACACACATTAACAATCATAGCATTTCACAAGAATGAACATAGCAACAAAAATCCAGTACCATGGTGGACAGTTAGATGTACAGAAATTCAAAAACAAAGACACTAAGCTCTACATGAATATAGAAAGCCTAGATTTGAAGATAATTTAGATATTTATAAGAAATGTGGTAGCATAGGGTCAAGGCACCAAATATCAACTCATGTGGCCGGGTCACTGTTTATTTGGTTGTAGACGTGTTAGTGTTCAATTGTTCTGAAATGTTTCTTCATACATTTTTGTGTACTGAATTGTCATTTAATGGCGAGGCACATGTTTTGAACATATAGTGGAATCTCAAGCGTTGTGTGTTATGTGACAACCCAGCAGGTTTGTTTTTCTGGATGATAATGCTGCTATGTGTTAGTATTTCTTGTCTCATTATTGGAGTTTCTTGGCAATTGATGATGGAGAAGAATTTATTCTTTGATTGACAATTTTATTTTTTGGTATTTATGTCTTGTCTTTGTTAAGTTCTGGTCTCTCCTAATTCACCAGCTGTTTCTACCAAGTTAGTTTTTGTGGTTGTGTATCTTTTCTTTATTGGCAGGTAATAAAAGTCTTTATATCAGATAAACATTCATGAGCACGACTGCTTAACATCACAATTCATGAAAATGAAAACTTCAACGATCACAGAGGCATCTACTGTTATGACTTATAAACAACTGAAGTGTAGACGACATGTATCATTAAAAGTTACCACAGAATATACAGGAACTGTGTTGAAATAAATCCAGGAAAATGTTTTAAGGCCTAATTATTGGTGTTAAATCGCTGCTCATTTATGACATCTTCTTGTTAAGCAATGATTGACAATAACAAGGAAATAAATCAATAACTTCTCAAAATGAAGAACTGTCCTATCTCGTTCTAAATAAATGGCAACAGCAGGTTTTAAGGAGTATTAAGCTGTTACAGTTTCTCTTTCCTGCAAATCTATTGTTATCTTCCTTCTGACTTAAAGATTTGTGGTACCATGGTGTCTTCGACCAGTCAATAAGGAACAGTTCATTAACTGTTGCAATATTCTTGTAGCCTAAATGTTCTGTTTAAACAGGCACTAGTTATCAATTTAACTCTCCTTGGAAATAAAGCCGGGCGCCGATGACTTAGAAGAGTTGTTGTCTATTGAGAGGTTCTTTATTTGTTCTGTTTCTAACTAACAATTTCAGCAGTTCTTATGGTCTAAAAGATGTTTCTACTTCTGCAAAGTCTTGTCTGCTCTAGTTGGCTATTTGCCCTCTAACTGGTCTATCTAACCTGATCAACCTACTGCGTTAGTTTTTCATTTTGCAAACGACTGTCACACGATTCTACCTGATGACAGACATTGAATCTGGTTGATTCTAGCCATTCAGCTTATGATTTAAGTTCATTGCAAGAGTTCTCAATTTATTTGCATTAACAACTACTAACTTACTGAAGGACTTTTCTATTGCATTTACCATATTGTGAGAACCACTGCTGACTTTGGGGGATTTACCTATCTATTTCTAGAATCACTGATGCCAGTGCAAACAGACCAATTTCTTTAACTTACCATCTAGGTAAAATATTAGAAACCATAGTAAACAAAAGATTGCTCCACCTATGTCCCAGTCTTGACAAATGGATGCGAGTCATGGGCAATGACTACAACCCACAAAAGCCAGATCCAAACCTCAGAAATGAGATATCTGAGGAAGGTGGTTGAAGTAACAAGAAGAGACATGGTACGCAACCAGACGATATGTCAAGGCCTTAAATCCTACCCCCTGCAGACCCAAGTAGAACAGTCCCAATTAAGATGGTTTGGCCATGTCTGCAGAATGGGAGAAGATCAGCTACCATGACAAGCATGGGAAACAAAGAGCCAAGGATCCAGAAGCCCAGGACGACCCAGAGTCCGCTGGGAGGACAACATTAGACAATCTTTGAAGGACCGAGGACTAGAATGGAACCAGGCCAGGAGGAAGACAGCCAATAGGATAGTCTGGCGCTCTCTTTTCCAAACCTCTACACCTCATGGTAGAAAGGGAACAACTAAGTAAGTAAGTAAATAAAAGATTACAGTTTTATTTGGAAAAAAAATTATTTATATAGTTAAACTCAGTCAGGATTTAGGAAGAACAGATGTACTATGGATAAGATAATTAAATTGGAACATGAAGCAAAATCAGGATTTCAAAAGAAAGAAAAGACTGTGATAGTATTTTTAGATATAGCTAGGGCTTATGATGAATGTTGGAGAGAGGGTGCTCTCTTTAAAATGAAGAAGATAGGAGAAACCGGTAAAATATATAATTATTAAGAGAATTTTCTGCAAGATAGATATTTCACTGTTCAGGTAAACAATGATAGATCAGAACTGTATGAACAACAAAATGGAACACCCCATGGATCAGTAATATCTCTTTCAATTTTAACAATAATGGTAAATGATTTAGGTGAAGAATTTAATGATATAACAAATAAATTGTCACAGTGCACAGATGATGTTGCTATATGGAAAACTAGGAAACATCTGCCAAAATTATATAAGGATCTACAAAAGCAAATAAATAAAGTATGCAAATGGATGACAAATTGGGGATTTCAGCTGAATACCTATAAACAGTGGAAATGATCTTCAGTAAAGGTAGGGTTGTTAAAAAATTAAATTATGTAGATAAATATCCAAGGGGACAACATTAATACAGTGCAAACCACTCGATATCTAGGAATGACATTGGATCAACATTTTAACTGGAATAAACACATAGATAAACTAGTGGAGTCTTGCAGAGGATTTACTAACTTGTTAAGGTATTTGAAAGGTAATGGATGGGGTGCAAGCACTGAGGCAGTGCTCACTTTTTATAAATCGTTTACTAGAGGAAAAATAGATTATGAAAGTATAATGTATGACTCTGCTGCACACAGTAACAAGATCAAATTAGACAGAATTCAGCATCAAGCTTTATGTACAATAGCTGGTACAATCAGATCAACATCAGAGGTGGCTTTAGGAATTCCACCCTTAGAATTATGGAGAAAGGAGTTAAGGAAGTAACAAAGTTATGTTAGATAAATCTCACCCAGCACATACTGCTTTTATCAGATGTCAACTAATAACTCAGGTCAGTCCAATGAATGCCAATAGATACCCTACAGGATGGAATTGTATGGAGGAAATTGTCCATCTGGGTACTTTAATTGCATTTAAAAAAGCCAGTAATTCCACACTGGGAGATCAAGAAACCAGACATGGATGACTGCCTAGCAGAAATACTTTAGAAATAAAATAATATAGAATATATTAAAAACACAGACAATAAATATAAACAACAACTATCAAAAGACAGCATTTCTTTATAACGGATGAATCCAAGGAAGAGGATGGCAAATTGGGGATAGGAGTATATATTCCAATATGGAAAATGGCAAAAGAGTGTAGTATAATGGAAAAAAGATCAATTTTCACTGCAGAGATGGTAGCAATACTAAAAGCACTAGATATATTCTCTAATAACCCTCCCAAGAAACTAACAGTTTTAACTGACTCTCTTTCAACAATTCAAGCACTTAGAAACTTAGGAGAATGCAGTAGACCTGATATAGCAGAGGAGATATTTCTAGCTACTACATACTTATATTCTAGAGGATGTTCAGTCTTAATTGCTTGGATACCTTCACATGTTGGCATAGAGAGAAATGAAAAGGCAGATAAAGAAGCCAAGCAGGGTAGATCTGATAAAAATCTAATAAAAGTAGGGATAAGTAAATCAGAGATTAAGAGCTTAATTAAAGATTTAATAACAGATGAATGGAAAGCAGAATGGGAATAAAATTTGATAGGAAGACATGCATAAAAGATGTTCAAAGCTCCAACGAGAAAATGTCAGATATCTAGGGAATTGAAAATTCCCAGTAATAAGAAACTTCTCAGACTACACCTGAGAAAAGGCTATTTCAGAATAGTATAACTTTACTGTGCAGGATGTCTTCAAGACAATATTATAGAGCATTTCTTGTTAAAATGTAAGAGGTATGAACAATTGAGAACACCAATATTAGATTATTTGCAGGTATCAAATGTAGGCCTACCTATAAATATAGAAGAGGTGTTAAGAATAGACCGACCTAGGGAGCTGCATAATAAAGGCAAACAGTAGGCCTATTTAACAAGAACGAAAGTTGATACATAGTCATTTGAAATGTGAAGGTCTGATGCTGTTCTTACAGGTAGCAATTTACCATCTCTTCTTGACTGCAAATGAATGGGAGATGGTGGTAGACCTACCTGGACAAGGAGCATATCCTGAGAGTATCCATTTTGGTGAATGCTTCAATAAAAAAAATACAAAACTATATAGGATAGAAAGAGTGAATCAATCTATCGCTAACACAGTTTCCAGCTTGTCTAAAATAACGCCCGACAAACACTGAGGTCGCTTTAAGAATAAAATTACAAACCCAACAAGGAGGTCTCCAGTAAAACTGTCCTTTAACAATAAAATTGATAAACAGCATCGAGCGAAAGAAATTATGAACCGCCATGGTCACCTACGCCAGCGAACACTGAACTTGAAGATGACAAAGGCAAATATTACTCGTACCGTATCTGTTTACAAATAATGATAATGTTCACAACTTACACATGAAATCTTGCAGCTTGCTCGTAAGTATTGTAGTTGCCAGTGTTGCCACTTTTTGTTTTTATTTGAGTAAAACACGGTGCTTTAGAAAGTGAATGTTTACTTTGAACTAGTGCCCTGGATTTCTATAAAGAGTTACGTCAACTAAGTCAGAATCGAAAACGAGGCTGAACGACGTGGACGCCATTTTTTGTCGACAATACCAGGGTTAGAAGCGAGAGTAAGCGTCGAGTAAGATTTTTTTTTTTTTTAAATTAATGAAGAAAATTATCCCGTTCAACCTCTGGTGGGTTATAATTAGGATATATATTGTTTTCAATTCCAAATAATATGAACAACTGCCGATGAGAAAGTGGCATCACATTTGTCAAATCATTGTAAATAGGGACAACCACAATTATGCTAATACGTTAAATAAATAAACAAAACCCCCCCCCAAAAAAAAAAAAAAATCAAGAAGAAACTTTGAACAGGAATTATATTAAAATAGAGGGGTGTAAAGGCCTAAGGTTCCAGTTATATAACTGACTTTAACAGATATTTAATTGACTTTCATCTGTTAAAAGTCATATGCATTGTAAGAACAGCATCAGATCTTCATATTCCCAGACACTAATATTAACATTTGTTTGTGATAAATATTCTTTGACTATATTATGCAGTTCCCTAGGTCTGTCTATTCTTAACACTTCTTCTATATTTATAAGATTATATATATTTATATATTTATATATATTTATATATATATTTATATAATCTATATAATTTTAGATTATATAATATAAATTATATAATTTTATAATTAGATAATTTAAATATATGAAATGATCATCATCATGTGACGTATTCTTTCCAGAACGTTGTCTCCATTACAGCTGCTCTGAACGCATCACGATTCTGGGCAAGTCGACCTGCATCAGCCAAAGACAAGTTCATACTCTCTGTGATGTCCTGGGTCCACCGTCGTCTAGGTCGACCCCTTCCCCTTTTTCCAGGGACCATGCCTTCCATCACTGTTTTTTCCAGACTATTATGTCTTTTTATATGACCGAAAATGAAATGATATGTAATAAAATTTTATATTTTTATTATTTTATTAATTTTTTTAAATTATAATAAAATTATATAACATTATATAATAAATTATATAATATTATTATTATTATATAATAATACAATATATATATATATATATATATATATATATATATATATATATGTATATATATATATATATATATATATATATATATATATATATATATATATATATATATATATATATATAAAATTATATAATAAAACTATAATAAAATCTCCGGTCCAAAATATGTAATTAGATTTTGTTAAAACTATCTGTACATAGTCGCATTTTAAATGAAAACATAAACTGGTGTGATCATCTGGATCTAGTAAAACTGTCAGTGTCTACAACAGTCATTCACCAGTTTCCACATTTCAAACTAGGTAAATAGTTCAATTCGATGGGAGTATGTTTTTTCCTAAGTGTTGCAATTCTAATGGAATATTTGTTGCTAAATAGGGGAATTCTAACGGAATATGAAATTCAACGGAGTATGGGTTAAAAATCCACGCTACTGATTCTTTTCAATAAATCGGTAAGTAAACTAGTTTTCTTCTTTTTGTTTTGTTACTTGAAATACAAATAATAGTACAAATATGTGCTATTGTATTTGCATCTAATTTTATTTCAAATTATTTGCTAACCTAAACGAAAATGCAAATTGGGTCCGAAACTCATGATCGGGTCCATTTTCCTGCAATACGGGTACGACCGAAAATGGCGGCCAAATTTTAGTTGACGTAACTCTTATAGAAGAATCTAGGGCACTACTTTGAACCATCTAAATCGCTAATTTCCTATTACTCGTGTATTTTTGCTCCGCAGTGAATATGTGTAGTTATGTCTTGTTTCGTAGCGGTTAGGATTAGGGTTAACACTAACCCTAACCCACATCCTAACCCTAATCCTGACCCTAAAACTAACCCTAAACCTAACCCTAACTGCTACGAAAGAACACATAACTACACATATTCACTGGGGAGCAAAAACCCACGAGTAATTTTTTAATACATTTGACATGTCACTTTAACAAAGGTTTTCTAATATGTACCCAGCTGCCTCAGCTAATGTTTTGAACATCTTCCATCACATTGCGCCTGTTCTGTATCTTTCGCTAAGTGTGTCAGTTTCTGACAGCTGGTACCAACATGTCCTTCGAAAATGAACGTGTCCAGAGTGGCGCATTGAGTTACACGCGCTGTTTAAAACATAATTCTTTTTCGTCATAATACCCGTATTTAATTAAGAACGTATCTAAGAAATAGTAATGGTCTGTCCTGCAGTGGCGTACCAAAGGTGTGCGTGGGATGGTCCGCCCCCGGGTTGCAGCCTGGAAGAGGGTGCTATTAGACACTATTATGATATTAGGCCTACTTACTGTTAAAAATATACTTGCAAGTGTATTTTTTGTAATGTGCAGGGTGCCAAAGGGTAGGATCTGCCCCGGGTGTCAAATACTTTAGGGACGCCACTGCTGTGCTGTCTATTTAGTACAAGCTGTCCTCGTTTTCATTGTTATTCCGAGATGATCCATCACAGTTGTCAGTTAAATTGAAATGACAAAGTAAAGCTTCCCATGGCTCAAAGACTGTTCTCACTACAGCTTCGTGAGAAAAACTATAGTGTACTGCTCAGCTGAATAATTATGCGTGATTTACTACCTTGAGTTTCATAAAAAGCAGAAGCAAACTGATTTTAAAACATATTCCTCTAGATTCTAATCATAATTATAGAAAACTGATGTGTAAGGTAATGCAAGTATATACATTGTATAAAACGAAGGACGTTCCATCATTGTTTATTTGTGGCTGTATGTGTCATTCACGTACTTGTTTTGAGAAAAAACGTGTTCAATGTTTTTGGGTTAGTGAATGAAGAAGGATGTGTCACATTAAAATGAAATTTCATATGAGCATCGAAACTGGAAAATGCTATATAGGAAGTCAGAGATGTGTTCAGTGGGCCAGACACAAGCGGAGTCAATGAATATGACAGAGTTGTCAGAGTTATGAATTTTGGCAAGCATGTAGAACGCAGGCGTACCCAAAGCACTTTGGTGAATGCAAAGAAGAGATACGCTGGAGGCTAAAGACTTACTGGTGCACAGTTGTTTGATGGCGTTGTGTACGTGGCGATTGATAGGGACCGTGGAATTATTAGTGTGAGGTATGTAGAAAGATCAATTGGTTAAGTGTATACTGCTAGCATATGACGAATTCTTCATGTCTCGGTGCTTGACGAACAAGAGTATGGCGAACATTAAATAAAGACGGCTTATATCCAATTCACTTATAGAATGTACAAAATCTCCACCGAGGGGACAGAGTCATGGAACAAGAATTTTGTCATTAATTTCATAATAATCGTTAATTACTTTCATTAATACTATTCACTGATGAAGCTACTTTCACCCGTAACAGAATCAACAATACACTTAATGCTCATCGATGGCCTCACGAAATTCCACATGGGTACTCGATTATTCCTTTATGCTCTAAGCAACCAGTTATCTCATGTTTTATCAACCTTCCTGGTTTTACCTGATCACTTGACGTTTTTTTGCAGCCAAGTCGACGTGTTAAATTTATCCAAAAACAGACGGATTAAGATTCTACATTTAAAGACATTCGGATTTAATCAACATGCTTCAGCTCCCCTAGGATCATAGGCCTTCAACAAACACATGCCAAGTTCTCTGGTCACGTGCCAACAACTCCAGTTTTGTCCATGTTTTCTTCATCAGTTTCACTTCAGTCTCCAGTTCTCTTCCTCGTGTATTGTTGTCTCCCCCTGCCCTCTCTTTTCGTGAAGATTCCAGAACAAGGATCGACTAGTAATGCTATCAACAGATTTTCTCAATGTATGTCATATCCATCGCCAGACTGTTCTACTCAGCTCTTGTTCCAATGGCACTTGTCTGGTTCTTGTCATTAATTCTACATTTGTGACATTCTCATACCATTTCAATCCTTCCATTCTACGCAAACACCCTTGGACATTCATATTATTATTTACCCAGTAAAAATAAACGGTCATAGTAGGCGATTTTAATTCTCATCATTATGCTTGTGGTGTACACCATGCGGACAATGCAGGAAAGCGCCTACTTGTGATGGTACAGCAACTAGAATCAATCCACAAGCTAACGGGGCGGACTCAGCAATAGACATAAGCATAGCAATTAACAATCTAGCCCCAAGCAAATTGGGAAGTGTTGCAAGACTGTCGTTAGTATGGAAAATAGAGAATGTCTGAGTGTAGACAGAATCTGAATAAGTAATGTAAAAGTAGAGAAAATAGAGTCACTAATGAAATTATGGGGAGAGATATGACTTTGGAGAGTAGTGAGATATGTTCTGATCTCTAAAGTGTTACTTCTCCACCATACTCCGACTGTGTTTAATGTCCATCTCCCACCCGTCCTCCCAAGGCTAATTAGAATAATCTATAGCAGTAAAGACACACAGCACAACAACAAGTGACATTTAGAAGAGAAGAGATTCTGACCACAGATCACATATAATTATGTTTATTAAAGAAAACCACATAAATAATAAAAAAATGATGTCTTCACTAGCTGTGTAAGACTAGTGAATTTATCACATAAACGCCACAGGAACAAAAGACAACAGTTTTCCCTCAATCCCACACACACACAAATAAACACACTCTGCACTGCCAACTCCCGTACACTTTCTGACACAATTGCATTGTCCCCTTAAAGAGGTTAGGCCCCCATCTCTCGATAATGAGAACGGCCGGTCCTCTATTGTCGACAAGGCTTGGCAGGTAATCTTCTCCTCCGCTACGAAAACTCACACCATTCCAACTAAGTTAAGTATACTAAGGCTATGGAGATAAGCTCCCCCTGGAACACTAAATAATCCTAGGGGTTAACACTCTATGTTGCGGGTGGCCACTACAAATAAGCGAATAAAATTAAACAAAGGCTGAGACAAATTGTGCTCACTGATCGATATATAAAACTCCAAGACGAATCAGTGATTACATCTGGCAATTTGGTTATCCCGAACGACCTGAGGGCTTTGCACCTCTGATAATGGATAATGAAGAATGGAACGCGCAGGTGCCGAGGACTGGAAATCGTCGGTTTCTTCTTGGCTGGTACGTCCCTATACTTCACGATGACAGGACGTCAATGGGTCTGACGATGTTACCTCGAAGAATTGAGGGAAACAGCTCGTAGACACTGGCGATTTTCGATAGGCGGTGGATAAATAATCCACAATGACCACCTGGTAGGCTGAGCGAATGAAAGACCGGTTGGCTGGCCGTGAGATCTGAGTATTAACTGGTGGTTGTAATGAAAAAGCAGGTGACAACCTCAAAGGGGCACGATATTACTACGCCTAGTATGTTTCTGGAGTGTTGTTGAGTGCCCAACAAGAGAGCACAGTAACAGTTTGACCAAGCTCTGAAATAAACAAACAATTGAAACAATATTTTTAAGCACTGCACATCCATCTCTATTGTTTACAAACAAATCCCCCCTCAGTCTATCTCTCTCTCGCTAAATCAAAACATACCCCCACCTTGTCTCACCCTCGCTGATTAGCATAAACATTTGTATAGGTAAACTCAGCCATGCGTGAATCGCTCTCTTAAGACGCACGACGACTGCGCCGCGGTATAAAGGCTAAAATCTTCACCTCTACTCGTGCCCTACCCATTTTGATAAGCGGTGAAACCAACGTTAGGGATTCAGCAAGTTATATACAAACTAGGAATAATACCGATGGGAAATGATGGATCCAAGAGTGATAGTGGGCAACTAGATGCAGGAGTTGTAATACCACAATGGGGAATTTAAAAAAGCTACAGTATAACTGAAAGGGCTTAGATTTTTACCGCAGAGAGGGTAGCAATTTTACAAAGTTTAGAAATAATAGAAGATAACCCACCAGAAGCTGTTACGATATTTACAGACTCACTAACATCACTACAAGCACTAGAACACCCAGGTAAATGTAGCCGGCCAAACATAAAGGAAAAAATTCTAGCAATTAATACATCACTAGGGAACAGAGGATGTAGTGTGAGGCTAGTGTGGGTTCCAGCACACATAGGTATAGCTGGTAACGAGTTGGCAGACCAGAACGCCAAGAATGGAAGAACAAGTAAAAACAATATACGAGCAGGACTGGGAAGGTCGGAGATCAAGAGCCAAGTGAAGATAAATATAAACGAGGAATGGAAGACATCATGGAAGAACAGTAGAAAAGGCAGACACGCGTTCACACTGCTGAAAGAACCAACAAGGATGTACCAGGTCAGAGAAGAGCTAAACATACCTTCGAACAAAAAACTGTGGGGTCTCCGTCTTGGTGCAGCATACTTTATGATAGAGGAACCACACTGCCAAGAATGTCAGGAAGAGAATGACATAGACCACTACCTGATCCACTGTAAAAAGTACGAACAACAAAGGCTTGAATTAAAAACTTACTATAGAAATCACAATATAGACGTGACATGTGATAAAGTTTTAAGTATTGATGCCCCAAGAGATACCCAATCAATACTTAAAAGATATATACATAAAACAAGGAAAACATACAAGGTTAGTACACAGAAATTAAGCTACAAGAACTAGCAAATCTTTAAAAAAAAACAGGAAAAAACAAACTTACTAACTACTCATTGGATAAGGAAAGACAAAGAAGTTTCAATATTAAAAAAAAAAAATGACAGCTCAAAAAGAACAAATACTAATACACATTAAAAACAACGGTAAAGGACAATAGTTATCTATAAACAATACAAAAGAGAAAATAAAATGGACAAATACTAATATGAATCAAAATCAGCAACTACAAAAGTCAATAGTCATTTAAATTGAATACAAAATTAGTAAATAAAATGACACTAAATAACCCAATTATAACCAATTTTCAAGTTGAACAGTGTAGACCAAGATGGAACGAGAAGAGGCAATAATGGTCAGCTGTTAAGTGCCCGCTCTCCACCCATCACTTTTCCAAAACAACAACAACGAGTGGGAAGTGGGCGAGTGCCCAATTGATATTTGCCAAACGTTAGAATTGCCACTGGGTGGAATTATAAAATAGCTAAACTAAAACACAATATATATATATATATATATATATATATATATATATATATATATATATATATATATATATATATATATATATATATATATATATATATATATATATGTATGTATGTGTGTGTGTGTGTGTGTGTGAGTGTGTGTTTAACCGTGTGGCCAGAAAGATGTAATTTTAGACGGCGTAATTAATTTTCTATCTGGTCTACGGTGTATATTTGTGCACATGCTGGCATTCTCACACGGGAATGGGCGATTTAAACGAAACACACCTTTGCCATCCGTTAAGAAAGCAAACGTGTGAGACGCAGAAGATCAAATGGGAGACAGCACTTGATCTTAGACATCTCGGCGCTGTCTGACACCAGAGGAAAACCACCTTTTTGAGCGCAAAACCGTGACAGGTGTGACTCCAGGCAAGAGATATCGTGGGGGGGCTGTTACCATTAGTGGGCGGAGAAGTAGTCAGATCGTCTTCTTGTGCAAAACGTGCCCTCGTACGATAACCAAGTGATGTTTGGGCTTTTGCATAGTTGCGTCTGTGCTAAGAGAACTAACGACATAGAGTCTAGCAGTCTGTGCTGGGTTATATGGTGTTACGTAGAGAATACCTAAATAGCTTGGTTATATGGTGTTGTATATACCTTCAAAGTAAACTTGTGGACAACATTGTTTTCTGTATGATTCAATGCTACCTGATAGGGTTTCATTAATAAAAGTGAGACCCCTGTTTTTCTGTGACTGCGGAACGTGTGTGAAAGTAGGCCAGAGAGAGTGACGACAACATTACATACGAATTCTTATTCTCTTTCACACATCGTCTTCGCACTTTCTTACTTACTTAGTCGTTCCCCTTCTACCGTGAGGTGTAGAGGTTTGGAAGAGAGAGCGCCAGACTGTTCTATCAGCTGTCTTCTTCCTGGCCTGGTTCCATTCCAGTCCTCGGTCCTTCAAAGATTGTCTAATGTTGTCCTCCCAGCGGACTCTCGGTCGTCCTGGGGGTCTGGATCCCTGGCTCTTTGTTTCCCATGCCTGTCGTGGCAGCCGATCTTCTCCCATTCTGCAGACATGGCCAAACCATCTTAGTTGGGACTGTCCTACTTGGGTCTGCAGCGGGTGGCATTTTAGGCCTTGACGTATCGTCTGGTCTTCGCACTGTCACATATATATATATATGTCATGTAGCAAAAATCTTTTACTGAATAATAAATGCATATATTCAAATGGGATAACAACGTGGAAAACAATGATATACATTCGTCCACTTTCTTCTGTCTTTCAAAAAATCGCTCTTTTGACGTTAACTCTTAGCGGAGTTTAAATTGGTAGCGGTCTTAATACAAACAAAGGATCAGACACTCCCGGTCACATAAAAAATACTTTATTTTAAGAAATATGTATATTAAAGAGGAATCAAGTAACATGGGATCTCGACTCTCTATAATTAAGCAAAAATATAAAAAATAAAAACCCTAAGAAATTAACCAAGTAAATGTGCTTACCAAGTAAAGAATGAATTTCTGCACTACAACTGGTTTAAGTTGTCAGCTTATTAACATTTTGATGTGCAGCAAGGATTCCTCTAGAGACAAATGGTACTGAGTGTTAGGGACAAAGCTCTTAAATAGCAACACCAGTCTACAGGTGTTCCATGAGCGTTTCTCAGCCCGATCGAGATGACACGGAACAGACATAAGACCAAACAGAGAGAGCGTCCCCGGCCGCCTCGGGAGACGGGAAAGACGTAATATTAGAAACGTTTTCCCGTTCTACCAGCGTCTGGCGTTCAGAATGAAAATCCGAAGACGGCACAAAATAAAAGAGCAGAGAATTTTCCCTGGCGCGCAAACTCAGATCATCTGCCCATTGTAATAACTATGCAAGAAAATGTTGTTCCAAACCCAGAACCAGAAAAATCAACTTTATTCTATAAAAAAGCAAACTGGGAAGCCCTCCAAACAGAGCTGGAAGTGTTGGAATAAAAAGACATGGTATCAGATGATACTGACTTGTTAGCAGAGACACTGACAAATGAAAATCATAAAACAGCCTTAAAATATACACCAAATAAAAATATGCCGCAACACTTAATCACAATAAAGAACAATAATAAGGAAAGAAAAACTCACTGGAATAAAGAGCCAGTTGCTTGGTGGACTAAAAGCTGCTCATAAATTAATGATAGAAAAACAAGGCCTTACAAACGTACAGACAAAATAGAACAGAAGAAAACTGTAATGCATATAAACAATTTAGAAATGAATTACAGAATAATATTTAAAGCCAAAGAAACTCACTGCCAGTAGTTTTTCAATCACTTGGGCCTAGCACGCAAACTAAAGTAGAGAAAAAAATAAGAGAGCAAAAACAGATAAAGAAAAAGCTAATGCCCGTGCTGAGTATTTCTATAAATTCAGTGCAAAATGTAGCCTTAAACAGGAAGAAAATGAGAGAAGAGAAAGACTTAAGATGAAGTTTAAAAATGAATTTCCACACCAGATAGATGAAAAATACTTTTTCGATGCTGATATAACAGAGGAAGAAGTAGCTAATGCAATAAAAGAGAAATCTAATACTGTCTCGGGGCATGATATACTTAGCTATGAAATCCTTAAAAAGGGACCAAAAAATGCAGCAATCGAGAATGCAGTCACGGACCCATAGCTTGAATGCTTGCATCAGGGTCAGCGAACAAGAGCTGACCAAGACCGTACTCCATCTCCACGTGGTGGTCCTGGAAACAGTCTGCAGCAGTGCAGTCTGGCTGAGCGAGTACGGATCGCAGAGGGAAGGCAAACCCGGTCCCAAAAATGCCGTGCTGAAGTCGGATGTGTCGACCGAAAGGTGCAGATATCACAGCTCAGGCGTAAACAGACACAACGCAACCAACGTCGTTTTCAGGACGAATGAGGAAGAAAAAGAAGAAGAAATCCTTAAAAAAGTACCCAAAAAACTATAAACATAAAAACTTCCCTCTATAACAAAATCTGGAACTTCGGCATATTACCCAAAGCATGGAAAGTAGAAATGATATTACCAGTACCAATCTTAAAATATGATAATGAAGCCCACGATGTAAGTTCATATAAGCCTATCTCCTTAAAATCACGACTAGGCAAAATTCTAGAAACTGTTGTTAACAAAAGAGTTACATTCTACCTAGAAACAAATCAGCTGTACAGTATAGAGCAAACCAATCGAGGTTTAGAGCAGACAAAAGTACAGTAGACCAGCTTGTAAGATTAGTAAACGAAGTCAAGTTAGGGTTCAACAGAAAAGAAAATTAATATTAGACAAACATAAAGGTATGTTTTCAGGCACTCGTAAGAAATAAAGAAGTAGAACACTTGGACAACAGAAAAACAACAGACGTGAGTGGCTTACCCAGGGTTCGAACCCCGTACCTTCCGTACGACAACTCCGCCTAGCTATCAAGCGAATCACACTGACCCCACGGCCAGCTAGGCATCCCCAAAAGAGATGCTTTGCTGGCTATTTATCAGTACGAAACACTCAAGATAACACCGGAAGTATACAGTGGGCAACTCAGCCCTTAAATGACGCAATCACTTCTGTTGTTCTCCTATTAACAGTATGTGTCAGTCCAAACAAGACAAAGACCTTGATACTGGGTCCAGTAAATAGTAGAAGACTTAAGGACATTAGTATAGAACAGAGGGTAGGTTTCTGGTATTGTATAAACATAAATAACACATAAGGAAGGGAAACCCGAGGCCTGTAAACAGTAAATTAATATTAGACCAACATAAAGGTATGTTTTCAGGCACTCGTAAGAAATAAAGAAGTAGAACACTTGGACAACAGAAAAACAACAGACGTGAGTGGCTTACCCAGGGTTCGAACCCCGTACCTTCCGTACGACAACTCCGCCTAGCTATCAAGCGAATCACACTGAAGTATTTGTGGTGAATATATCGTTTCCTAAGAACATTTCCCAACTCAGTTTTATTATAATTTATATTTATATATATATATATACAGTCCAGTCGTGATTACAAGATTACTTGAACAACGATGAAAAAGCACAAGTGGCATTTTAACACCGATGAAAGGGCCCAATGTGGGAGAAAATAAAATAAGAAAATTGTTAGAAAAGGCTTGGCGCTCGTTATCACACCAATATGGAATGAAAAAATCCGATCACTCTCTCGGCAATTTTTTTTTTCAAATACAACATATCACTTTTATCTAAAGTAATATGTTCGTAATAAGTCGTACAGGAAGCAATTATGTCATTCATGTCTGTTCAGAAATGTGTCGCGCTGACGAATAAGTTATCTCCCCGTACTGGGCAAACAGAAATAGTCGTATTACCATCTGGGCAAAGAAAGAACCCTGGCCTTATCAGCGATTAAACAAATTCGTTGAGCGATTTTAAAGCTAATCCGTAGCCTAATGACGAGCACACCCGAAATTTTCCAACCTGGTTGTCGGTTAATGTTGCATCACCGCTTACTCTTCCAGCAGGGTTGGACAGGAAAACAAACAGACATGACGACTATTACTGAAAGCAGTGTAAGATCATTTGAAAATAGCTATTATCTGCTTGATAGCAGAGGAAGGAAAATGTGTCGACCACGGAAATTGCACGTAATCAGTACTCATACCAAATGTAATTGAATCCTGCTGGAGAGGAGAAGAGATCGAGAAAAAAAAATAATGTGACAGTGAAGAAAATTGTGTGTATTTTTTTCCGGCCCTTTAATTTGTAAATCCACGTAGTAAGGAAGGCGCTCTTTGAGTTTAGAAATCAGGACCCACTTGTCCATCGCATTCTTTACTTCAAATGTTTCTGCATCTGCATCTCTTGAAACAGCCACAGCTATCTCTGAACAGCTTTGGAGGTCTGCCCCTCCAATGGTTTCCCATGTACGGAGTTGTACTGGGCGGTATGTACCCCAGGCGTCAAGGTGGCATAACACCGGTGTGGGTCTTCAAAACGGTATATCGACGATATAACCTTTGACCTGATGCCGCACCGGCCCGTTAGGATGCTAGCTATTAGTGAGTAGGCGACACGTCCAACCTATGCTCCAGAAATGGACGGAACCAGAGTTCCGCTTTGTTGTAAGGCACCTCCTTCAATGTCCTCGCTGGCATCAAGGCTGATTGTTTTAGATCATGTTGATGTGTCAATAGCTTCAAATTGTATTGACAAAAACAAGTGGATACGTCTTCTTACGAAGCTTAGAAATGCACAGTCTAATAAAGCAGGCTTCACCACATGTCCGTTATTGTTTGGAAATGCGAAGTTGGTGATATCGAATTAAAACAAATTGTTCATAACATTAAATTTTGATCATAACAGATACTAGTGGAAATAAAGAAGAGTGATAAGGCGATAGATATGGCGCAGTTACGCCGTCAGAAAACGTCTTGTGTTGCAAATTCCTATTTGGAACACTTTTAAAGGACCCACTTTATCGTCAATGGTTGTTGTTGTTGTTTTGAAGAAGTGATGGGTGGAGAGCGGGCACTTATCAGCTGACCGTTATTGCTTCTTCTCGTTCCATCTTGGTCTACCCTGTTCAACCTGAAAATTTGTTATAATTGGGGTATTTCTTCTTCTTCTTCTTAGATCCTTAACCACCGACCGTCAAAGCAGTCAGTGGCCATCACGCCTAGTGGTGTCTTGTAGGGCAACAACAAATTGATTACACTTTGCTCGATCGGTGGCCATCCTTCGTACAGTGCCCCAACTCTGGTTCATTACGTTGCATCTCAGCCTCTACAGTCTTACGCCAGGTTATTTTTTGTCGTCCTCTCTTTCGTTTTCCTTCAGAGGTCCAAAGCATAGCTGTTCTTGGGGTATTTAGTAACACTTTATCTGCTAATTTTGTATTCAATTTAAATAACTATTGTCTTTTGCAGTTGCTGATTTTTATTTATGTTAGTATTTGTCCATTTTATTTTCTCTTTTGTATTGTTTATAGAAAACTATTGTCCTTGATCCTTGTTTTTAATTTGTATTAGTATGTTCTTTTTGAGTTGTTTTTTTTTTTAAACCTCGTTGTCTTTCCTTGCACTATGAGTAGTTAGTAAGTTTTTTTTATTTTGTTTTTTTTTAATGATTTGCTAGTTCGTGTTGCTTAATTTCTATGAAGTACTAACCTTATATGTATTCCTTTGTTTTATGTATACATCTTTTAAGTATTGATTGGGCATCTCATTGGCATCTATACTTAAAACTTTATCACCTGTCATGTCTATATTGTGATTTATATAGTAAGTTTGTAATTCAAGCCTTTGTTGTTCGTTCTTTTTACAGTGGATCAGGTAGTGGTCTGTGTCATTCTCTTCCTGATATTCTTGGCAGTGTGGTTCCTCTATCATAAAGTATGCTGCACCGAAACGGAGACGCTACAGTTTTTTGTTCGATGGTATTTTTAATTCTTCTCTAAACCTGGCACGCCCTTGTTGGTTCTTTCAGCAGTTTGAACGCGTGTCTGCATTTTTTACTGTTCTTCCATGTTGCCTTCCATTCCTCATTTATTGTTATCTTCACTTAGCTCTTGATCTCCGACCTTCCCAGTCCTGCTCTTATATTGTTTTTACTTATTCTTCCATTCTTGGCGTTCTGGTCTGCCAACTCGTTACGAGCTATACCTATGTGTGCTGGAACTCACACTAACCTCACACCACATCCCCTGTTCCCTAGTGATATATTAAATGCTAGAATTTCTTCCTTTATGTCTGGCCGGCTACATTAACCTGGGTGTTCTAGTGCTTGTAGTGATGATAGTGAGTCTGTAAATATCGTAACAGCTTCTGGTGGGTTATCTTCTTCTATTTCTAAACATTTTAGAATTGCTACCATCTCTGCGGTAAAAATCGAAGCCCCTTCAGTTACACTGTAGCGCTTTTTAATTCCCACTGAGGTATTACAACTCCTGTTCCTAGTTGTCCACTATCACCCTTGGATGCATCAGTGTAGACGGCCAGACTTTGTTTTGTTAGTTGATCTATGAAATATTTACTTATCATTTTGGCTTCCTTATCTTCTATGTTTTGTTTGATCTTTTCAGTAAGTGAGTTGTCTATGATTGGTGTTTTTAGTTCCGAGAGTGGTATTTTGCTTCTAAATTTATTACTATTTTTAATTGTCTTTGACAATTCTTGGAACTGCGTTAGATCTTCTATAGTTCTCCACCATGTTGGATATCTATCTTTATTTAAGGGGACGTCCCATACACTTGGTTGGTTTTTGACCTATGCTTTATGTGCTGGGTGAGTACTTTACTCCAGCAATTTAATCTTAGTTCTTTCCGTCTTAGACCATGGGGTGGTATGCCAAGAGCTACTTCTAGCTCTTCTACTGGTGTTGATATAAATGCACCTGTAATGTTTCTCAAGGCTGCATTTTGAATTTTGTCTAGTTTTGCTTTGTTAGATGCTGCAGCTGAGTCATAGACTATGCTGGCAAAATCCAGTTTCCCCCTGATGAAAGACTTGTAGAACATAAGCATTATTTTATTGCTGGCCCCCATCCATTACCTTTTACTATCTTTAGTATATTTAGGGGTCCCCTACAGCTTTCTACTTTTTTTCTTTATTGTGTGGTTAAAAACAAGAATTAAATTTAAGTGGAACAAAAAATATATAGCACATAATATTTTACATTTAATTATAATATAAATATAATGCTCAGTGCACAGAATATACACACATTGTAAATGGCCATAGTCAAATAAACCCAGATTAATGCACATTTGGAAAAATAATACCCAGACGGGAGCCAAAAAACACAGATCTAGTAAAATAATTACCCAGCTGTGGCAACATTTTATGTAAGGCAGTTACGCCATCAAAAAAATCTGTTGTGTTCCACTATTTTTTTTTCCCCTCGCATGAGGTCGCATTGTCCCCGCCTAAACCCGGCTCTGGTCAAGACCACATGTCCCAACACAAGAAGACCCAATGACAAAATGTGTCACTGTAGTGATCTTCTGTGTTCTCACACAAAGGACCTAATGACACGTGAATGTCACTTTATTGGTCCCTGTGTCTAGACACATGATCCTAGCCAAAGGCCGGATATTAGGGCGTTGGGTTTTCGCAGCGTTATTTGTGCTATGGAAGCCAAAATACCCAGCTGTGGCAACATTTTATGTAAGGCAGTTACGCCATAAAAAAAATCTGTTGTGTTCCACTAATGAATGGAACACTTTTCGCTACAAACACATCAGTGGTTATCATTCAAAGAAAATTTTAAAACGTCGTGCACTGATGTATGATACCAGAATAGCTTTTAAATCTTATAATAATTTAATATATTTAGATAAATGTATAAAGAAAGACTTGAAATCTATTTTTACTTATTACAATCACTAACCAATTTAAATAACACGTTCTTACAGTAACATTTATTGCAGATTCGGTTTATTTTATCATAATTTAGTAAATTTATTTTATTAAACTATTTGGAACAAAGGGGTGTAATCCCAAAGTGGGATAATCAATTATATTTATTAAAGGGATATAATTCAAATTGTGTTTTCGTTCTATATCCATTTGACTGTTATTTCAAAGGTTAGATTGTATATAGCACACATTGTATTTCAGCGCTTACATGTAATGTATGTTCACAACATTTGACTTAAAATGTGTTTTTTTATCAGACATGTTCCTTGGATACTGTAATAATTAATAAAGACATGTTGTATTTACAATCTAGTTACGCGTAGAATATTTATGAATAGTGGTGTGAACACACACACACACACATCAGCAGGACTTAGTCTGACAATGGATAAGACACACATTTCAGAAACCTGATCATAGCATTACAAGGTAGTCCTTGTTCCGGAATACCCAGAGTAAGGAGGTCAAGGGTATACCAAAAAAACAAATAGAGAAAATCGACTGGAGACAGATTGTCTGTATGCTAATTCCAATTTAGTTGTTTTCGTCAATGGTTAACTATATGTTAAAATATATGTAACAATTTAATTGATGACACCTTATGGTAAAAAGTTGTTTTAAATACATTTTTTAACACATTTTTAAAAATGTTTATTTGCTTCTATGAGATGTAAAAAAAAATATATAAAATTACAACTATATAAATGCAAGTTAGTTTATAAGTATTTTTATTACTTTTTAGTATATACAAGGTAATGTTTAGGCTACCTATTGATGTGTTTTTGTTTTTAAAGTTGTTTTGCCTCGTTTTAGCGAGGTGAGACACTGTTCTCCCTCGCCCCCAAGGACAAATCAGCTAACATACACCTAGGGACAACCGTGATCAAGGAAGAAAGCTACCCCACCTATCTTGGGGTGACATTTGACCAAAGGCTTACATGGAATAAGCATATTGAAAATGCAGAAGGAAAGGCCCGAAGACGACTAGGCATACTCAGAAAATTAGCAGGTACCAACTGGGGAGCAAATGAACGAAATCTAAAGAAGATTTATAATGGAGTAATAAGACCACACTTAGAGTTTAGCTCAGCAGCATGGTCATCAGCTGCTAACTCACATCTGCAGTCTTTGGACAAGGTGCAAAATCAAGCTCTCAGGCTCATTACAGGAGCCATGAAAACTACACCAATAACAGAGATGCAGAAGGTTGCTGGATTACAGACATTGTCCCATAGAAGAGACACAAAAACCATGATCCAGATGGAAAAGTACAACAGTATGCCAATGCACCCAATGAAGGCAAGACTAGATGATCTGGCATTGGGACGTCTAAAGCGTAGCAGCTTTGTGCATCGGGGGAAAAGACTTATACGACAGCATCAAGAAGACCTATCCATGAAGACAACACCACTGAAGCCCACCCTATACCCTGTACCATGGGAGCAGGCCAGCAGTGCCCTCCAAATTAATACAACAGTCAGTGGTCTCACAAGTGGATGTGAGTATAATGATCTGCAAAACGAACTGCTACATTGAGTATGATCCAAGAAAGCTATCCCGATCAATCATGGATACATGCCTATACAGATGGATCAGCAACTAATGCTGTTAGGAATGGAGGTGCCGGTATCTTTATCTCATATCCTGACAACCACTATGAGACTAGGCACATTCCCACTGGTAAATTCTGTTCCAACTATACAGCTGAGGTTCAAGCTCTAGAGCAAGCTGCAAATATGATTTATAACACCAACTCTGACTGCCACCAGGTAGTCATCCTCACAGATGCACTGTCTGTCCTGCAAGCTCTCAAGGGTGGTAAACTCCCGCATCTGAGAAATGAACTAAACAAGGTAGCTGCCAAAAAGAGAACCATACTTCAGTGGGTACCATCTCATTGTGGTGTACCCGGAAATGAAAAGGCAGATAAACTTGCAAAAAAGGGAGGAGAATGTGAACAAGAAGATAATGAAGTCACATACTTTGAGAAAAAGAGAGCTATCCAGACTATCAGAAGAGAACAGAACCAACCCAAAGACGACTATCACACTCTCGACCGGCAGGGACAGACAACTATTTTTCGACTCAGGACAGGGCATAACAAACTGAATAAACACATGCACAAGCTACGATTGTCTGCTTCACCACTGTGCACATGTGGATTAAACGAACAAACTGCTGAGCATGTTCTACAGGACTGTCCTCTGTATGACCAGTTAAGAAAGATATACTGGCCCAATGACTCAACACTAAACTCAAAGCTATATGGAGTTAAAGAGGAACTTCAAACAACAGTCGAATTCATCATGAGAACTCGTCTGATGGTGTAATCATCAAAGATGCGATCGCAAGAAGAAGAAGAAGAAGCGAGGTGAGAAAGGCTCAGAATAGATTCACGGTCGGTCAATTTGCAAGCATCAAACTTTCCTACAAATATAGAAGAGGTGTTAAGAATAGACAGACCTAAGGAACTGCATAATAAAGTCAAACAATATTTAACACGAACAAATGTTAATATATAGTGGTTGGGAATGTGAAGGTCTGATGCTGTTTTTAAAATGCATATGACTTTTAATAAATGAAAGTCAATTAAATATATGTGTAAGTCAGTTATATAACTCCGCCTATGCCGGTCCCAAGCCCGGATGAAAAAGGAGGAGGGCGGCCTGCATGGAGGCCGTAAGGAGACAGCCCCTCCACCATGCAAAGGCACAACAGGCCAATCACCTGTTTGCTTTAAACCACGATTACGAGCAACACAAGAGAGAAAACCGGACTGGTTCTAAAGGCGACGAACTGGAACGGACTACGACTTATGGAACATGGAACACAAGAAGTATAAATGGGAAGGAAGAGGAGCTGGTGGAAGAGATGATGTAGTGAAAAATTCTAATACCCATATATAAATCAGAACATAATTGTAAAGCCGAACAAAATAATACAATAGAAAGAAGAATGGTGAAAGACCAGTGCTTTCCCAATAGCGTACGCCTGCGTTGTAGAACGCCATAATGGCTGAACAAGAGATCCCCTTTTCTACTTCGTCTGCATTCTTCCACGTACGATAGTAAATACTACACGCGAATCATAGTCGTTTCTAAAAATAAAACTGGTACTGTATTTCTTAGACGACCTTGATATGCAAACTGCATAATGACCTAGATACAAATACTACCATTAATGCAATTATACGCACAAACCTTGGAAAGGCAGACGGAGACGAGAGAGAGATAGACGGAGCGAAGCAATAGTACAACGTCGTCTCGCGATTCAAAAGTGAACGCCAATCACATGCGAAACGCGTGAGGGCGGTTTCAAAAATAAACAGGGATGAAAGAAACTAAAGATTTAACTAAAGGTCCCGAATCAATCTTAGCTCTTATTGGGAAACATGACATTCCACTGTTTTACACCTGATTCCTGACTTTATACTGACAGTACAGTTAAAAAGGTGCGGACAGTGGTAGTTAAACATAAACAATTAACTTCGAAAAAAAGACAGTATTTTTAAATAAGCCATTTAGCCCCATGATAATCATATATTCGGGTACCTGAAGACTTAGGGACTGAGAATATGTACTCAGTTGTCTAAATAGTCCATTAGATAAATAAATATTGGTAATAAAACATATAAAGAACGTGGATACTGTCAGGTTTGGTCATGTCTGCTTGGGGTTGAACTCCCTGAATTTTGTGAAAACATAGTAGGATAGGAAGTCTAACATAGTACGAGAGAGGCCATTGGCTGAACTTTGAAGTTAACAGAAATTTGATAGGGTGACCTATGAATAACAAATAGATGCCTAGGAACGGAGTAAAAGTGAATGAAAAATTGAATAGCAGTGTACTCGTTTGAAATTATGCAAAACGATTGGTCAATGCTGTCGATATTGGCAGAAAAAATCTTGTAGAAGACGCCATAACGTTACACATTCTAGAGATGAGATCAGGACTGTGTTTTTATAATATAACTATATTATAGCAGCCTGGACTTTGCCGCAGATTGAAACTGTGCCCCAGTCATCTTTAGTGTGTTTTCCTTACGAACTGTGGTAAGCTAGACATTTTAATTTGTATTTATTTGAAAATTGAATGTGAAATGATAAATTGTGTCTGTATGTGTGTGGTTCAGTAGCAAACATGAGGCAAAGCCTAGATATTGCTCCACCATGTAAAAGCTTGCCCGAGAGGAGTATAACTGCACATATATATATATTGGATTGCCATATAGTAATATAACACTGTCGTGTGGTGAGTCACTGGGGCAACTACGACAGTAGTTTTTGCCAGGAATAGTCTATGAGATATTAGATATAAGGTCTCTAGAAATTGGCTCGTTAAGAAAGAAAAAAAGACCTATTCGAGATAGGGACAAGAAGACAGGAATGCGAATGCTTTCCACTAGACAGTGTTTTCTAATAAATTATGGAAAGAGTTCTGTTTCCCCACGACCTTAGCTTCTGCCCTTAGATCCCGTAAAGAAAAAGCCCCCAACCTCATCTGAGTAGAGAAAGGTTACTATAGGTGAATATGTAACACCGACAGCACGAGTGATACATTAACAAACTCTTGATAATGATCAACTGATCGTTGGGTTTATTAATGAAATATCCACACATATAGGGTTAGTAATGGTTAGAACGTGATGATGGTGAAAGACGATTCACACAAAACACACAGATGAGATAATAAAATTACAGTTAATTAAGTAATAGTTAATTAAGGATGAACTGGTGTAGAGTGAAATGATGATGTGATATGATACGTGTTACCAAAATGGTGAGTACTCTACACAGTCCATGTGTCTCTAAATGCTTCTCCTAGATATGAGGATTCACATGTATGCATAAAATGTCCCAAGTTGTTATACGTTATGTCGAATGGGGTATCTCTAAGTCGACGACGTTCTGATGAATACTGTTGTCGTACGGAGAACGCTGACGAGATATTTATGTATATTCCTTCACTGTTTGAGTATATCTCTGTAGTGTGGATCAACAGTTAATAGTTGTCATATGAACAAAAGGTCTGTGGTCTAATCTCCCGACGGTACTGGTCAGACTGGATATCTTCACGAAATGTTAGTGATATGTAGACTCATAATCTTGCGTATGTAGTCGTGATTCATATACTTTCGAGTCTGCTTCATAAAATGCGCTTAAGAGTGTGTTGCACGTGGTATAAATATGCGATTCCTCTTTTGAGCTCTTTTGCTTGACTTCAGATAATAATGATCTTTCGAGTGATTAGAGTTTATGATGACTCTGTATTGAACTTGTGATAACGATGTATTGAACTTGTGATAACTCTGTATTGAACTTGTGAGCAAGCAGTATATGGTGACGAAAAATGCTGCGTCCACCTTATGACTTGTGGGTGAGACAATATTCCTTTTAAATTGAGGAATGAAAGATGTCCTATGGCGAATTCTGCTAGCCAAATGTCCGTTTTTGATAACTTATTTCTGGTTAGACGTCAGACACGTTGCGTGTAGACTCAGACTTCTGATGAACTGAAGACACACAAAAGTCTTCGTAAGTTTTTCACATTTAACATCACTGGTTGACTTTCATTTAAACTACTGCTCATTATTCATCTCCCTCTCTCTGAGTTCAATTCTAATGATGTTAAATATCTTGTGCATGAGAGTGTGTGCATATGGGAGACTGTGATGATGATAAAGGTGAAATATGAACTATTAATTACCTTCTATCATCCTATCATCTTCTATGAAAATCTTCTGATTTTATTAATCAGTTATGCCAAGAATTATTTGAAACTTTATCTTCCGCACATTTTAGCTGTGAGGTTAAAATAAACAAAATTAAGAAAATGTATTAATAAGTATAAGATCTACTAACCTTCTTTTCCCTTCGCAAAATCCTTTAAGAACACAATTAATCACGGAACTGAATTATCATCCACTCTGAATAAACACGTGTATTAGGCTATGCGTTTTTGGGTTTGATCTCTTCCTCACAAGGTAAAAACCTGGACTGCCTCACTCTAGTAGATTATGCGGTATTATATATTTCTGGAAGTCACCCTGCCCAAGCTGGGCGTCCAATGTGGTCAACCCACGCTTGTCTGAACCGCGGTCACGTTTTCCCCTGGCCAATCTGGGCGTCCAATGTGGTGTCACAGAAATTACAGTTTGATTAGGATGACCATATGTGTTTTTACCAGATTTATCACGATACAATGTGGGCTTCAAATGATAATGTCAGGCATGTGGACTCAATCAAAGGACTTTATTTCCCCCGATGAAAGAACAAATGTGGTTCTCTAGATACCGGTCGCGAGTAATCACAACAATGAAATAGCAAATGTGGATCGCAAATATGAGATGAGAGAGCAAATGTCGGAGAAAATACAGTATGAAGAATGTAGGAAAAGATGGAGCAATAAGGCCTTTGCGCTCGTTTATCACAAACACCTATCCTATTATATGGAAGGGATTAACGCTGGAATTGCAGAGGCGTTGTAACCATTAGGGAGAGGAATACTGGTGTATATTGTCACATAAAAAGCTAGCAGTTGGCCTACAGCGCTGAACTTTATGTTTGTACTGTCATGTACGTCTGTGTGGAATAATATTATATATATTAGTTATGAAGAAGGAGGCAAAACCTTCTCATTTCAGGGACCGTGGTACTGATGTTAATATAGCAGCACATGGTCTGAGCATTGCTTGATCCAGAAAGCTGGCAGCAGACTCCGTGCCCAAGATATCGGCCATTGTGTATTTTCTATCAAACTGAGAAGCAAGCGAGAAGAGGATACAGTTTTCCTGCAGCCGCTATATGAGATAAGAAATTGTCAGCACGAGCCGCTCAACCTTGTATAACCAACCATCAACTGTACTTTATTAAAAAGACCAAAAGGGACAGAAATTGTAAAAAGAAAAAGAATCTGTGAACCCTTTAATATTATTTCCACCAGTAACAAACACATGAAGTCGTGATGACAAACAACAACCTAGCTCTAAAAGCCAGTATTACCTCATAATACTACATCACAACACTACACTCATATTATAATAATATTATATGTCTGGACAAAGATCCTTTGTATAAAATTGTGTACATAAACACTGTGTTTACATTTGATTGTGATTCCTGATTCACTTTGTAGTATGATCAGGATATCTATATATTGAGAAATTCAATACATTGTATAAAAGTTCAACCATTGATTTACTTAAGATAGTCTTCTAGAGTGTCATGTGTATGTGCTTGTCATAGTGTTGTAAAGTGTTGTGGATCTTATTTAAGTGTTTATCTGTCTGTTGGTTGTTGTGAACTTACACTTCATCACTATCATAACCCTAGACATTCAACGAAGTCATCATACAATTCAAGAGTAAGTCTGATTGAGGTCTAAATGTGGTAGCAAGCAAGGTTATCTGTAACACACCAAACTTATTAGATACAGATACCTTCACAGCTGATCTCATTCAGTACACTAAGTCAACTATAAACATATTTATATAATCCCAACTCACCACAGATGAGGAAAGCAAAACTAGAAATCCTGGCTATAACGGAAACAAAGAAAAAAGGACAAGGAGTCATGGATCTCGATGGCAACACGTTGCTCTACAGTGGTGTACCCATATCCGAAAGAGCTAAAGGGGGCGTGGGTTGCATTGTGGCCCAAAATCAAAAAGATAGTATCAAGGGGTGGAACTTTGTCTCAGAGCGCATTATGGTTGTAAAACTAAAAGGAGGAGAAACCATAGTCAACCTGGTCATAGTGTATGGGCCAAATGAGGATGAGAGAGCAGAGGTCAAGGAGGAATTCTTCGAGCTGCTTCAAAGGACAGTGGATGACTGCCTAGATGAAGTTATCATGCTCGGAGATTTTAATGCCAGAGTTAGAAATGACCATGCTAGATGGGGTGGAGTTATCGGAAGATATGGAGAAGATACTCTCAATGACAATGGAAAGCGACTCCTTAGATTCTGCAGTGAGCAGAATCTGATCATTACAAACACAAAGTTCCCCCATAAGTGCATACATGCATAAACTAGATGTGAACCAACAAAGAATGAGAAGTCAGTGATCGACTACGCCATTGTTCGGAGAAGCTCATTCAAATATGTCCGAGATGCAAGAGTCTGGAGGGGGCCAGAGATTGGAAGTGATCACTACCTGCTAACAATCAAACGAACAACTAAAAGAGTTGCTCAGCCTAGGAACTGCTCAACATCACGCAAGAAACCAAGTAAACGAGCAGGAGAAATGAGCATTAGGACCTACAAGCTGAGAGAGCCAGAAATTAAGACCAGATATCAGGGGCTTATTGCTGCAGCGGTGAGCAACACAGAAGAACAACCTGATGACTTGGAAACCCTCTGGATTAAATTCAAGGATATCATAAAGACAGCTACTGCAGAAGCATGCGGTGTAGTCCGACTTGGGAACCAGAGAAAGAGGACACCTTGGTGGACAGAGGAAGTCAAAGAGAAAATAAGAGAGAAGAAAATGACATGGAAACAATACTTAGGAGCTAAAAACACAACAGGACAAATGGAAAAATATAGAGAATATGTGACACTCAGAACAGAAGTAAAGAACAAAGTGCTAGCAGCAAAACAGAAGTCCTGGGAAGAATTTGGAGAAAAGCTAGAAAAAGATGCACAAGAAAACCAGAAATTGTTCTATAAGACCCTAAAGAACATGAGGAAGGAAAAACAATGCCCTCTCAAATTTATAAAGGACGAGCAAGGCAAATTGCTTACTGCCCCGAAGGAAGTAATGGAAAGATGGAAAGAATATTTCTCAGAACTCCTTGATGGTGAGCAAGGTCAAGCATCAGAAACGATAACCACTAGCACAGAAGATGAAACAAATGGTGATAAAGATGGAAGAACTGAAGGCAGCACTGGAGAAAATCAAGATGGGCAAAGCAGCAGGGCATGATGGTATAACACCAGAAATGGTTAAGTACATGATAGCATCAGGCGACCTGTTACTCTTAAGGGTCTTACAGGCAGCAGAGTGCAACAAGACCATACCAAAGGATTGGGAGATTGCCATCATAACACCAATTTTCAAAAATGGTGACAATCGACAGTGTGGAAACCATAGAGGCATATCCCTTCTCAGTGTCCCTGGTAAAATCTACTCTAGAATCCTAGAGCAGAGACACCGACGCCTAGCTGAGCCACAATTGGATGAGGTCCAGTGCGGATTCCGAGCAAACCGAAGTACTCAAGACCTAATCTACACACTCAGACAGCTGAGTGAAAAGGCCCTTGAGTATAAGAGTGAAATCCATCTTTTTTTCATAGATCTGGAAAAGGCGTTTGACAGGGTCCCTTGGAGCAAACTTTGGGACTGTTTGACAAGGAAGAATATTCCAGCACCTCTGATTCATGCTATACAGAGCTTCTACAAGTCTTGCAGAAATTATGTGAGGACAGCAAACCATAAGTCAGAAGAGTTCAGGACCACCACTGGTGTGAGACAAGGTGATATCCTATCACCTTACCTCTTCATACTCCTTATGGACGATGTCATCAAGGCATGTAAGGAGAGAACAAGAAAGTATTCAGTGGGGTACTGGAAGATGAGACAGGTCTATATTTCAGAGCTGGCATTTGCTGATGATGTTGCCCTGATTGCTAAATCAGAGGCACATCTCCAATCCAACCTGCAAGTCTGGAAGGAAGAGCTGGAGAAGAGAGGGATGGTCATAAGCAGCTCTAAAACAAAATCCATGGTGATATCACGAGAAGAAAGAAGACATCAGATTAAGCCGGGAGAACAGGTCCTGGAGCAGGTCGACCACTTTAAATATCTCGGAGCTATTATAGACCGAAAGGGAGGCATCAAAGAAGAGTTGGCCACTCAAAAAGCAGCAGCTGGGAGACTTTTTCAGGCCATAAATCGAGGATTCCTCAGCAAGAGAGAGGTTGGTAAGAAAACGAAGATGGCTGTATACCGCTCCACCTATGTCCCAGTCTTGACATATGGATGCGAGTCATCGGCAATGACTACAACCCATAAAAGCCAGATCCAAACCTCAGAAATGAGGTATCTGAGGAAGGTGGTTGAAGTAACAAGAAGAGACATGGTACGCAACCAGACGATACGTCAAGGCCTAAAATGCCACCCCCTGCAGACTCAAGTAGAACAGTCCCAACTAAGATGGTTTGGCCATGTCTGCAGAATGAGAGAAGATCGGCTACCACGACAAGCATGGGAAACAAAGAGCCAAGGATCCAGACCCCGAGGACGACCCAGAATCCGCTGGGAGGACAACATTAGACAATCTTTGAAGGACCGAGGACTAGAATGGAACCAGGCCAGGAGGAAGACAGATGATAGGATAGTCTGGCGCTCTCTCTTCCAAACCTCTACACCTTACGGTAGAAGGGGAACGACTAAGTAAAGTAAGTCAGTTATATAACTGGAACCACCAGGCCTTTACACCCCTGCACTTTAATATTATTCTTGTTCAGAGTGTCTACTTTATTTTGTTCGTTTTTTTAATTTTAATTTTTTATTAATTTATTATTTATTTATTTATTTATTTATTTATTATTATTTTTTTATTTAACGTATATGCATAATTGTGTTTGTCCCTATTTACAATGATTTGACAAATGTTGAAATGTGATGCCACTTTCTCATATCGGCAGTTGTTCATATTATTTGGAATTGAAAATAATATAGATCCTAATTAAAACCCATCAGGGGTTGAACAGAACATTTTCTTCATTAATTTAAAAAATAAAAAACATGTCGATCGGTCGGCGCATGTTCAAATATATAAAATACCTTTTGAGTCTAATAATAGTTTTCTATGTGTTTTCTTCTTGTTGATGGGGTCATCTCCATGGTTATCTTGTTTCCTACTAGAGTTACTTGCCCTTATACTTCTACTTCCTTCTTCCTACTTCCTGTTTCTAAGATGGTCGATTAAACATGTCGTTATGTTTTCAGTGTGTTCGCCTTCGTGATTATGCTTCGTGGTGTGAGAATATATGACAGCCAGCCACGTCTCATTTCATTTTACAATATTTACTACACACGACGGTAAAGATCAACATGGTGGCAGCGGTGTTTATTTCTACAGAATTCGAACTATTCTGCTGAAGATCTTGTAACACGTGTGCTGACTCTTAGACTGGTAGGTTATTGCTTGCATACCATTATTAGACATTTCGTCATGGCAGAACGGCCCTTATTTCGGTTACCACCCTGCCTAGACATAAATAACGTCGAACCAGACACATTTCGTAAATGGAGACGACAGTTAGAACTATACATGCATGCAACAGAGGTGGCCTCTAAACCTGATCCTGTTCGGGCGGCCATTATTCTACACTGTGCTGGACCTCAAGCTGTTGAAGTTTTTGATCAACTGGCAGAGGAAGGAGACAACTCTAATCCTACTAAAATTCTCGATTTGCTCCAGAACCATTGTAGCTCACGAAGCAATGAAGTATTACATACGTTCAGATTCTGGAATACACCTCTTCAAGATCCTTTTAATTCTTTTTTGACTGAGCTGAGAACTAAGGCAGATTTGTGCAACTTTAACGACAAGGATCGTATGATAAGAGACAAAATTGTCTTTACTGTCAACAAAAGGTTAAAGAGAAGCTCTTGAGAGAAGCTGACCTCGATCTAAAGAAAGCCATTCACATATGAAGAGTCTTCGAGCAAACTGGAAACGACATAAGAGAGATGAGTAATACAGTACAACCTTCTGAAGCAAGGGTTGAAAAGGTACAGAAAAAATCACTCAACCATAAACCTCCCAAGAGAGACACTGGGCATGCTGCTGGTAAAGCCTGTCAAAGTAACACTGACAGCGGGTACTTTGAACCTAGAAAGGAGTGTCATTATTGCGGACAGAAACATCTATTAATTAAGAAAAAGTGTACTGCATGGGGGAAGTTTTGTTCAAATTGTGGGGGAAGAAACCATTTCAAAGTTAAATGCAAGAAAGTTCATACTGTTCACACAGAGTCAGTGGAAGATTCTGAAGTTTTTCTTAATTGTGTGAAGTCTAGCAAAGCTTGTACATCTGCACAACTCATTGTCAATGGAAAAATTGTAAAATTTCAGCTAGACACAGCAGCTGATGTGAATACAATCTGTCAACGCTTTGTGATGCAAGAACAACTGTTACCCACTAAACAGAGGCTTGTTATGTGGAATGGTACTAAGATGACTCCACTGGGAGAAGTTCTATTAACTGCTGAGAATCCTAAGACTGGGACAAAACACAATATAAGGTTTACTGTTGTGAAAAATAGATTCACATGTTTGCTGGGCAATGATAGAAAACTCTTTACAGAGCGATACAACAGGAAGCAATCTGATCATCAGAAGCAGTCCCCCATCCGACAAGTGTTTCGGCCCGATTACTGCTTTACACTCTAAGGGGGGCGGGCCCACTTGGGTCATGACTCCCAAGCGTCTCAGCTTCCTGTTGTCTTGTATCGAAAATGAAACCATTTCACTTATGGTAGCAACTTTTAAATCCACAACGCCAGCCGTGGGGGCAATTGTGAAAGTAACAAAGAGAAGACAAATTATTCCGTTCGTTCCGTCGCCCTTCACAACTAAAGACACACACTGAGACACTAGCGCGCAGCCGACGAGCCTTAGCCCCTGCGCGCCGCAAGCCACTGAAATTCTGTACCTGACACACTCCCTATAGTATACATCGCCTGTTGCCACAGAGTCGCAGCCCTTTCGCTAGTACACCCAAAAAAAACTCAGCGTTTTGGACAGAAAAATTTTGGTGTTTTCTGTACCGCAGCGTTTATTGTCACGATTTCCATTGCCCATTGCGGTTGTTCCACAGCCAGCCTGATGCCTTTTCGGCAGTTTCGCTAAGCCTCTTCAGTGTCCTTGTTCTAGACTGTCCCTTCAGCCCCAACAGTTTCAATAAATCATACACTGATGCAGCCACAAGCCCTCTTGCGCCCACTTCAACCGCCATGACCCTTGCACTGAAACCATCGTGTCTCAGATCCGCGGCCAGATCGCTATACTTGGCCGCTTTGAATGAATGTTGCTCGTCTAATCTGGATTCAAATGGCACGGTCAGTTCAATCAGTATGACCTGAAGCGTTGCTGAAGAATGAAGCACTATATCCGGCCGTCTCCGCGATTTTCTGATACTCTCTGGATATGCACCCCGTCCAGGTAGGTCTACCGCCATCTCCCAGTCGTTTGCACAGTCAAGAAGAGATGGTAATTTGCTACCAGTTTTACTCGGTTTGGGGTGTGCTGACTTTTCTGCTCTCAGAAAGTATGTGTTTGCGGTGTCTGGCCGGACTTTGCTATTCGCTTTCATTCTTGCCTGATCTATTGTCGCAGCAAGCTAATTTAGCACTTTGTTAGGGCGCAAAGTGTATCGCCCTTGCCCTAGTGCCACCTTACACGCTGAGAGCACGTGTTCAAGTGTCTGCCTCCCCTGGCACAGGGGGCACTGCACATCATCCGACTTTCCCTATTTCACAAGGTTGGTGGCCGACGGCAGCAGGTCATACATTGATCTAACCCCGAAGCTGAGCCTAAGAGATGCCATATATCATTCCATGTCAAGGACCTCTGCAGGGCTCCTTCCTATGTAGTCCATTGGCCTTGTTGGACCTGTTGCACTGCTTTTTGCAACCTCTTATCATTCTCAGCTCCTCGTATCTCCTGAATTACCATGTCTCTGCGCTCCCTGCTTGATGCCTTGGACCACCAGCGGATGTCACCATGCCCAAATCCCCGTCTATTCGTTTGTGTGTATCCGATTACCTCTCTCAGTTTGAGTGACTCTTCAGCAGCATCAACAGCTTCTTCCACGCTCCACTTCCTTCCCGTTTTCAGTATGGGCTGAATGGACTTAACCACGTCATCAGCTGACTCGCGTAGCATCATTGCAAGCCTTGCTTTTCCAACTTTGTATTCTTCAACAACTGACTTGAAGGGAAGCAGAAGTTTTGACTTTTTGCAGTATAGTGCTACATCTGACAGACCTGGTGGTACCCCTAGCCATTTTCTCATGAACTTGTTGACCTTCTGCTCTATAGCTTCCACTGTACTTGTGCTTATTTCATATATAAGCAGTGGCCACAGCAACTTCGGTATCAACATGAACTGGAGGCACCACAGTTTGAACTTTCCCAGGAGTCTGCTTTGGTCTATGATCTGTAGTCCTCTGTCTGCCATTTCTATTGTCTGTTGCACTGCCTTCGAGTCTTTTAAAGAGGCATCGTACACCCTGCTAAGACTTTTAACAGTTTCCTCAATGACAGTAGGGATTCTTTGGCTGGAAACCGTGAATATGACCTCTGCTATCTTCCCTTTCCTGACTGATAGGCTTCTCGACTTCTTGGGTTTGAAGCTCATTCTGCACCAGCTGACTAGTTCATCAAGACGTGCTAACATCCTCCGGGCCTGATGTTCATCTGATGTCAGAATTGTTGTGTCATCCATGAATGCTTTGAGCGGTGGCATGTGACACATTCCACCGAGCTTTGGACCTATAGCCATTCCTTCAGCCGCATTGAGGATTACCTGCATAGCCATGACGAATAGTATCGGAGAGATGGTACATCCCATCGCAATTCCAACTTCAAGGCCAATCCACTTCGTTGTGTACTCTCTGGTTGAAAATCTGACAGAAAACCCTGCGAAATACAGCTTCAGCATTGCTGCATTCTCTTGTGGAACATGATACATTTCTAGGGCCTGCCACAACATCTGGTGTGGAACGGATCCATAAGCATTCGCTAGATCCAACCAGATTACATGGAGGTTTGTTCTGTCAGACTTTGCCTTTTGGATTGCTTCCCAGATCATTGCGGCATGCTCTAGACATCCTGGTGTACCTGGGATACCTCTTTTCTGAATGGTAGTGTCAATGTACCCATTTGCCAGGAGGTATGTAGTGAGTCTTTTTGCCATTACTGAGAAGAATATCCTCCCTTCCACACTGAGTAGTGAGATTGGCCTAAACTGACTGATGTCTGTGGAATTTTGTTCCTTCGGGATGTAGACTCCGTTTGCCTTTCTCCATTCCTTGCTTACGAGTTGGGTTTTCCAGGCATTCTTCAGTAAACGGAGCAGTCGTTTGAGAACCTCAGGGCATCTTTTATACACCACATATGGAACACCATTAGGACCTGGAGCTGACTTGTACCGAGCTTTCTGGACAATGATTTCTACCTCTTGCACCGTTGGGGGCTTGGTGTTAAATTCAGCTCCTGGTTTACCCGGCCATTTAAGGCCTGTCATGCTGCTGAGCGGCTCATTTTTACGACCATCTGAATATGTCATTCTAAGGTGTTCTTCCGGGTCTTCTTTCCTGATGTTTAGCGTACCCGACCGTGGCTGCTCAAACAGTTCTTTGGCAAACTTGAAGGGCTGACTAAAGAATCTTTCCCTATCCCTTCGAGTCTTCCTTCTCTTCCTGCACAACCTTTCCGCTCTACAAAGGGCATTATGTTGGCCTTTCAGGTGCTCCAAAACTTGCAGTAACCTTTCCTTCTCTGTGGCAACTGCGTTCTTGAACAGTTTTCGGGCATGCTTCTTCTGTTTCCTGATTTCATCTATTTTAATTTGTCTTCTACTTTTCCGTGGTGGGTTACTTTCCCTTGCCTCCCTCACTCCGAACACTTTGCGACAGTGCAGATATATTATGTCGCCGAAGATTTCCAGCTTTTTCTCCAAAGTTAGCTGCTTCAGGCTGTTATCCAACTCTTTTGCCAAGGCTTCGTCCAGCTGTTCCCAAAGTCCTTTTGCACTGGCAGGTGGAAACTTTATTGCATCTCTCTTCCCGTCCAGAAGTGTGTGAGATCATCATCTGGCAGATCAACTTGAATGTACTCAGCACTGTGGATCGACTCCTGGCTGCGTTCTTCTAACGTCTTATCCGTCGAGACAGAGCGCTGTTGATCTCCCCCTGATGACCTCCCACACCTCTTTTTCGTTCTGTGGATTTTCATTCCTCTCTGAGTAGAGAATTCCCTACCACAGGCACATGGAAATTCCAGCCGTTGTTCAGAGCTCGAAGTCCGTGTAACGGGTCTGGTCGATTCCATTGAGGCGCCTGTGGATTCATTATCCTCCCCCCCCCCCCTTTCGGTGAATCCTGGGGGCATCTATCGTTTTTGGGTCCTGTAGCAATTGAATACAGCTTACGGGGTGCTAACCCGGTCAGCCGGTTTCTAGTCGTTCCCAGTGTCATCTGTCTTTCCAGAAGTCAATCGGTTTTTTCCCGATCGTCACTGGTTTGACCATGCAACTATGATAGAAAACTCTTTACAGAGCGATACAACAGGAAGCAATCTGATCATCAGAAGCAGTCCCCCATCCGACAAGTGTTTCGGCCCGATTACTGCTTTACACTCTAAGGGGGGCGGGCCCACTTGGGTCATGACTCCCAAGCGTCTCAGCTTCCTGTTGTCTTGTATCGAAAATGAACCCATTTCACTTATGGTAGCAACTTTTAAATCCACAACGCCAGCCGTGGGGGCAATTGTGAAAGTAACAAAGAGAAGACAAATTATTCCGTTCGTTCCGGCAACAACACACTGCAGGATCTACAGTTTGTGACAGTCAACACAAACTAATTTATTGCTAAGGTGGCTACTGACAGTTCAGATAATGATCATAACTCTGATAACCATCTAGGTGTCCTGGGTGAAGCTGTATTGCATATTGATCCTAATATTCGTCCAAAGGCACTGCCGTGCAGAAAAATACCATTTTCACTTAAGAGCAAGGTAAAGTCAGAGCTTCAAAATCTAATGAACAGAGGTATATTAATACCAGTAGAGGAACCGACTGAATGGGTTAACCAAATGGCTGTTGTTGAAAAGTCTGATGGTTCCTTAAGAATATGCATTGATCCTAGACCCCTGAATGAGGCTTTGCAGAGGGAGCATTACAGATTACCAACTTTGGATGATGTATTGCCTGAACTCAATAATGCCAAGATCTACACTGAAAACTGAAAATTAATGCAAGAACTTCATGGTTTTTTCTAAGTGTGTATGAAGATGAACACTTCAGCAAGAAAGACCTTGGGTTACGTTGTACAGGCCTCCCGCTCATCACGAGAGCGGGATTTTAAGCTCCGCCTTTAAAATGTAGCGCACCACAGGAAGCAGGTGTACTCTGCGCTTAAAGGAGGATCCTCTTCTCTCTCTCTCCCCCACCCCCCACCCCCCAGCCAGGATTCACCGAAAGAGGAGAGGGGGAGAATGATGAATCCACAGGTGTATTATTGAAAGCGACCCATATATGTAACATCAACACATCACATAATTCAAGCAAAACACTTGCCAGAAGCTCTCAAGTTCACGGATCGCAAAGTAGTACTCGCAGCCATTAACACTACACAGATAAGCACACATTGCAAACTTTCCCCTCACTGGATGTTCAACAACACTTTGCCCCTAAAACAAAACATACGTATATCATATGACCAAAGTAATTCTAATGTACACAAGCGACATACCAATAGAAACTATTCAACAACACTGTGGCACACACTTAAAAGCACCATACGCGAACGAACACAGCTAATGCCATCCATCATACACAGACACCGCATACAACAAGAGACATTAACAGAGAAAGCTATCCAACTATAGTGCGTTTCAAAAAGGTCGGTCGACGATTGACTTCAAATATCTCCATATTCCTTGCACTGATAAACATGATTTTTTGCATGTGGTCTTATATTTTCAATGTCCCAAAGTTTTTATAAAATTCAATGTTGCAGGTAGTGTTCTTTTCTTGCAACGGCTAATTCCTTTGATCTTCTTTAACGAAGTAATTATTTTGTCCTGGAAGAAAATAATTTACATTAAATGAAAGAAGTTGCATATTTTTGGCATAGGCGTCTTTACAATTCGAATGTTAGTGGGGTTTGTTAACTGATTACTACGTGAGGTCGTTTTAAGTTTCTTCGAAATATTTGAGAGAAAAATAGCGCCTATTCGTTGTAATTGTTACTTTTTATACTAAAACGTGAATAGATGCATGAGGAGGTGAAAGTACTGTGTATATTAAAAATAGTAGTGAAATCGCGGAGATAAAAAGGAAAATAATTGGTTTACATATACACATAGATGGAAGAGAAAACATATTAAAAATATGAGGTATTTACACACTTATTCTGAGTCAGACGAGTCTGACATATTGATGACTATTCTCGGCTGAACGAACGACAGTCCATCTTTTTTCCAATAGTCATTTTACTCTTTTAAGACATTGTCTTCACATTTACACCAATAATCTTTGCCTATCTGCGAGAGGGCGGTATATGTTAGTTCTTTCATATTGCTTACTTTGAAAGTTTTATTTTCAGCTGCCACCAGTCCTTTAACTTTTGCCCAAACGAGTTCAATTGGGTTTAAATGTAAATGATAAGGTGGCAGTCTCAAACACATATGACCATGCTGTTGAATCAATTTGTCTGTATGGAATATCTTGGTCTTTTGTGATTTCTTAACAAAGGACAGTAATTCAGATTTCAGAAACCCTTCGTTAAATGGAATGTCTTCTTTTCTTAGCCAAATCTTTATAGCATCTGTTGTACTCGAAGATGTCGGGATTTTGTCTTCTTCTGCCACAACGTGTTGTAGTATGATGCGTTGTCCATTATCAGACAGGATGGTCTGTCTAGGCACGGAAGAAGAGCATTTTCAATCCACTCTCTAAAAATGTTACCGTTCATCTCGGTATGATAGTCCCGGTTGTCCGTATAATTGGAAGTGAACATAAGTTTGGCATTTTCTACTAGCCCATTATGTCTGCTGCCTGCATGTGCCATTATCAGACGTTGTCCTTTTCCACTAGGTACACATCTTTTAATCGTTCCATCTGATAACTGGATGGGTTTGAAAAAAAAAATCGAAAAAAGGTGATTCGTCTTTTGTCCTCGTAAGACGAATCACCTTTTTTCGATTTTTTTTCAAACCCATCCATTGTATTCCACGTCTTACCGCAGTTCCCTCCACTTCCATCTGATAACTGCCATTCCTTTTCACTTGTATGGTGAGCATTGATCCAAGTTTCGTCCACATACACAATACCATAATCTTGATTACGCATTTCCCGTACTTCACGTAAATATTTACTTCTCATAGATACTAAGTGCGGCTTCTCGCAGATGACGTTTCTTCCACTAGCGTACTTCCTAAACGTAAAGCCACTGTTTCTAACAGTTCTCCATAATGTTGATTTCGACACATCAATGTCATTGTGTGTTCTCAGCCGAATTTTCAGTTTTCTTAGTGTCACAGTTTCTTTGGAATTGAACATTCTACAAATCTCTCTTCTAATCACATCCCTGTCAAAACTGTCCACTACTTCTTTTCTTCCTTGTGTCCTGGTATTGATTGAACTGAAAATTCCATTAGCTTTGAGTAATTGATGAAATGAGCGTTTACTTAAACCCAAAGCGTGAATAGTTCTCTTTTCAGGATTTGAAAGACTCCGATACAGTTTACCACGCTTAGCTTCTCTGCAGAAATATTTATACATCTTCACTGCCATTGTATGCAGTGTAAGGAACTTGACTTTCATACCCATTGTACTACAGACCTAGAATACCGCAAGATACGCCTATGCACTGAAATACACAATCAGTAGAACGGTAACTGAACACACCGGAAGGATCAATGTAATGTTCAAAAAAGTGCGGTAGTGAGCTGAAACACTGGGAAAATAACGTGAAATAAGTTCAAGATGTTAAATCGAAATAGAACACAAATATGAAGGGGTAAGCCCACTCAATACACGGTTGGACTAGGAGGTGGTCAATTTTATATACTTTAAATAAAGAAAATTTAAAACCATAAGTTTGTTAAAGAGGAAAAAAATGTCCCCCTCCGGACATAGCGATCATTAGGTCATATGCAAAGTTGCAACAATTACGATCAAGTGGTTGCAGAGATATTGAATATTAAACAGCGGCAAACATTGTGAAACGCACTATAACAAAGCAAACAGATAAAAACTATCCCTCCATTCTCACGCTACAAAATGAACTAGAACAATGCAAACACCACAGGTTTAAGGAAGCCCTATTACGAACAAAACTCAACACAATCACACAGGAGACACCCAGCAAACAATACATGGCAGTAGAACAAAATATACAACGCTGCAAACAGATAGGGCACATAGTGGATTTAGAAGGAACCACTCAGACCGAAATACAACACATAGTGCAGGTTTTCGCAGGTTGCTATAGGAACCTGTACACCTTAGAAAATGTTCAACCATACATACAAGATAATTGTATGCAATTCACAAAGAAATTTTCCGACGCAGACAAACAAATACCAGACACTGAACTGGCACTAAACGGCATAACACTCGCAATAAATGCAATGCAAAAAGACAAATCACCAGGACCAGACGGACTCACGGCATAATTTTACCAACACTTCTTTCCTACCCTAGGGCCTCTTTTACTACACGTATAAAAAGACGCCTTTGAGAATAAGGAACTCCCACCGAGCCTAAACATGTCTTTCATCACTCTTATACCAAAACCTAACTCCGACTAAACACTCCTTAAAAACTACAGATCAATATCAGTCTTAAACGTAAACTACAAATCAATATCAGTCTTAAACGTAAACTACAGATCAATATCAGTCTGAAACGTAAACTACAGATCAATATCAGTCTTAAACGTAAACTACAGATCAATATCAGTCTTAAACGTAAACTACAGATCAATATCACTCTTAAACGTAAACTACAGATCAATATCAGTCTTAAACGAAAACTACAGATCAATATCACTCTTAAACGTAAACTACAGATCAATATCACTCTTAAACGTAAACTACAGTTCAATATCAGTCTTAAACGTAAACTACAGATCAATATCAGTCTTAAACGTAAACTACAGATCAATATCAGTCTTAAACGTAAACTACAGATCAATATCAGTCTTAAACGTAAACTATAGATCAATATCAGTCTTAAACGTAAACTACAGATCAATATCAGTCTTAAACGTAAACTACAGATCAATATCAGTCTTAAACGTAAACTACAGATGAATATCAGTCTTAAACGTAAACTACAGATCAATATCAGTCTTAAACGTAAACTACAGATCAATATCAGTCTTAAACGTAAACTACAGATCAATATCACTCTTAAACGTAAACTACAGATCAATATCAGTCTTAAACGTAAACTACAGATCAATATCACTCTTAAACGTAAACTACAGATCAATATCACTCTTAAACGTAAACTACAGATCAATATCAGTCTTAAACGTAAACTACAGATCAATATCAGTCTTAAACGTAAACTGCAGATCAATATCAGTCTGAAACGTAAACTATACAATTTTCAAGAAAGCTCTAAGAACCAAACTAAAACCGATTCTGGCGACCCTCATACACGAAGAGCAGCAGTGTAGCGCCCAGCAGAATTTTTTTTTTAAACGTTTTGCCTCGTTTTGGCGAGGCGCGTCCCGTTCAACCTTGTCGGTTATATTAGGGCGCATGTCCAAATATAAAAGATCCTTAGGTCTGAGAAACATCTTTCAGCACACACATTTCGTAAGAGAAATATTCACCTACACACACCAGAAGGTTTGTTTGTCTTTAGCTCTTTCCCTTGACCAAGAGAAAGCCTTTGACAGAATATCATACCTCCACAAAGCATTACTACATCGCAACATCGGTGAACACTTCAGACAATGGATTAATATTCTGTACATGAAGCCCGAGAACAAAGTGATAGTAAACTATACATTCTTCAAGCTAACAAGATCAGTCAGGCAGGGTTGCCCTCTCTCCCCTTTACTGTATGTTCTTGCACTAGAACCATTACTAGAGAAAATTAGAAAACACAGCTCTATTAAGGGCACTTTCTTACAAGGGACATGTGAACAAAAGTTGCCCACCTATACAGACGACACCATCTTTTCTCCACCAAACGAGAAGTCTGTAGCAATTATCCTCAACACATTCACAGACTTTAGCAAAGGTAGCGGAGCAAAAGTAAATGTTCACAAATCAACAATAATGGGCATAGGCAAAAGGAAGAACAAAGCAAATCTTTCCTTTGGGCTAACACCAACAAACAACATCAAACTATGGCATAACCTTTCCCTTACACCCAAATCGCACAAACAAAGACACGTGGAAGAACCTAACATAAGAAATACGAGACATGCTGCACAGATACACATATAAAGCCACAACGATTTTCAGACGAACTTTAATTGTAAATACATACATTTTCCAGAAGTTACTTTAAATTGCCACAGTTTTCAACCCCCTAAAACAGACTATCACTGATATAAACAAACAGATCAGAGCATTTGTTTTTGGTCGCACAATTCACCGAATTAAACACAAGACACTTATACAAGAAAAGAAACACGGAAGAATTGCCCTCCAAGACATAGAAACAAAGATTCAGGCACTCAGAATTAAACACATAAGCAACATCATCAAACACCCAGAACGACACACGCTTGCTCATTATTACATGGGACTCAGATTTTCCAAGCTGAGACCACTGAACAATGCAATCCCCCATCACTTCGGCCCTATGCCCTCATTTTATAAGACATGCGTACAAGCCATTCAGGGACATGGAAACGTAATTTAACAGAAAACAAATGCAATATATAAACATTTAGTTAAACTCCAAGCATCACCTGTCGCATGATGTAATAAATGCCTTATCATTCTCAGAGGAAGTGAAATATTTACCAATCAAAATCAGCGCCGCTCTCCAGTGTGTCGCAAGCCGCTTGTATAATGACGTTTAGCAGAACTACATATTCGTGTAGAAGGTATCATGGATCCACATAGGGACAAAGGACGCGTCAACAGTGACAAATGTAGTTAGCGACCCATGGCTAGACTGCTTACGTCAGCGAACCAGATCTGACCAAGACCCTACTCCACCTCCAAGTGGTGGTCCTGGAAACAGGCAGCATCACTGCAGTCTGGCTGAGTAAGTAGGGATCGCAGATGGAAGGCTAACCCGGTCCCAAAAATGCAGTGCTGAAAGCGGATGTGTCGATCGAAAGGTGCAAATATCGTAGCTTTGATATAAACGGACACAATGCATGCAACGTCCTTTTCAGGACGAACGAAGAAGTAGAAGAATCACATGTATTGCAAAAAAAATGGATCGACAGAAGGAAGTGAAAGCAATTCCTTTTTTTTTAAGGATAAATCCAGTTATATTCAGACCTAAGGAACAATTGCTGTGTTTTTTACTTTCGGAGATATGTACATGTAAGAGATACATCATGGTTAAAAACTACTGTGTCGATCCTCTTCATATATTCAAAATAAACAGAATTCGGAACCAATTTAGGAAAACCTTATTTACAAATAAAGCAGAGGTTCTCGAAAGTAAAAGGAGATATCGATTAAAGTCATAGATAACAGGGTTGAAAGAAGGAGAAGATTTCTGGACCAAGCTTAGCCCACTTCGCTCGGTTCTGCCAACAAAAGCAACATTTTTGCAGACTGCAAAGTTGTGACGTTATAAGTTTTCCGATATGTTCCCTTACCCAGTGATAAGAGTTGTAAATTCATTTTTTTAAATGCAGTTGTCAGTTGTGTGTATGCCTGTGCACGCGCGTACGATAGTGTGTGTGTGGAAAAAAAGGGAGGGGGGGAGAAGTTTCAATATTTCTCTCAAGAGAAACAATCTTGTTGGAAAGAATACACCTAGATTATTTGCAGTTATCACCCATTTCAGTGATGATATAATTAAAAAATAAATTTAATTTTATTCATTTTATAATTTTTACGAATGATTATTGTATTGTCATAGGGAATACACAAATATGCCAAGTTTCAGAGCTATTGCTCTACTGGAAGTGATTGAAAAATCGATTGCAAGATATGAAGGTCACTGTCATAGATTTGGGATAGGTGAATTAAGACTTAGGTTGGTCCCTTCTGAATAGATTAGAATAAGTGATAGCCCCAGTGAGAGATAATAATAGAAATAGATTTCCACGAGTGAGATGGTAGAAATCAATAGAGGCTGTCTCTGAAATCGAGAATGTTCTCTCTTTCTCAGCCTATCTTCTAAAACAGATTTAGAGGAGTCAGACAGTCTATTGACTACATATATTAATATACATATATTTATTTACCACTCACGTATACAAACACATAAGTGACGACCGTTAGACGCACAGAAGTGAAAACTATAACAATGAATATAGATATTTTGGAACGAGCTGACCCGACACACTGATTAAGTTTAATGAATTTTTAATTATCAGAATAAAATTTCATCACAACACATACAATTTTATCTAGCATATACAAATAGTCATAAAGTCAAGGAATTGCTACAAGATTGATAGACCCATTGGTATGATCCTTTTCCCCGATGAATAGCCCACAGTCCTGTTAGAAGAAAAGTGATAGCCCCAAAGAGTCACGGATACATATGATTTAGTCTAAAATTTCCCTTTAAAGGTATGAACAGACTTTGATACTCTGATCGATCTTAAGGAAAATATTGTTAGCTACAAAACAAAACTTGCATAAAGGAATTTAAAGACAGCAAAATGGGTGCCAAAATACAACAATAAAGGAATCGCTCAGTCCTGCATTCACTCTATTCAGTAGGCCGTGATCACTAGCGTTCGTGCGTACTTACAGCTTTGGTAGCAACTTCTGGACAAACAATTTTTAGGACATGCACACACAGAATCTCCACTGTTTAGACTTGGCCAAAGAAACCCCAGCTCCACAAAGATAGGTTGAGTTCGCTTCTTCAGGGAACGTTTCCTTGGTTATTCTTATTTTAGGATATCTGTTTCTGTCACATTAAAATTGTCCAGGCACGAACGTTAACAGCGAGCCAAGTGTCACTAGCTTAGATTTCTAGTAACTAGGAAGGTCAGGAAACTGCTTTCTCTCAGTATAGGACTTTATTTGGTCACACCGCATACTAGTCACAACTCCGTCAGAATGTTTATTGATTGTAATATTTTACTTGCCACAAGGGCTGAAATGTACTTGAAGTTTTTCTCAGGAAGAATTAAGTCTGGCTCGATATGCCAGTTACTTCATTTAAAACTTAAATGTTTATGTAATGGGTACTCTGTCGTTCTGGATGCCCATGAAATGCCAGACAGGTTTTATTTTATACACCAAGTCTTTAAGAATAAAATGTTTATGATCTTCGCAGATACTACTCAGTACTCAACGCTGGCAAAGTTGGTTTACCACAGTGTCACTGAATAAAGAGAAAACAACATATAAAATACTTATACATACTATTCCCTTCGGGTATAACTTACATTATAAACTGCAAGCGTAGAGCTTGTCTTATCATTTAAATTTCCTGTGAAATAAGTTATATTCATAAAATCAATCATCTTGAATTAGAAATACATACGTATTCCGTCAATACTCAATAATGAATCAGTGCAGTTATAAGTTAGTTTAAAATATTCTCGACTGTTGATTAGCAGTATAATTAAATTTCATTATAGCTGCATGCGTTTTAAGCTAGAAATTATAATTTATTCTGCTTTCCACTGAAAAACGTCAGCTAGAGAATATAACAAACTTATAAATTAATTTCTTCTGCACAAAAGAAACTAGTTAAAATGAAATAGGCGATTTATCCCTTAAATCACTCACAAATAATACTAGATATCTAATATAATATTTACCTCAACACAGAACTACTAAGAACTTAAACCACTTCGACCAACTAATTGCCATCTACTATCAACAGAGATTCTTAGGAATTGAACGTAGGTTGTTCTAATCTTGACTGCGAAGTTACTGAGTGAATGAAATCTAAAACTCCGGTTATATCTTAAACCAGACAAAGGGTGTGCGCTATTTCAAAACCCTCGTCTCACCTTCTCTTAACACTTACGTTAAATCAAGTGACTGCCATAACATGCCAAGAGTGCGTCTTCACACCTTACGCCCAGGACTGACCGTAGAGCGTGAGTGTCAGGTGAAAATGTACACAATATGTCTGCCATCATGTCTGACTAGGCGAATTTCTCACACTAAACACCGAGAAATTTAACCGTAGAGTGCCATGTCAGATGAAAATGTTAGACGATGTGTCTGCCATCCCATGTCTATCGAGACGACTTAACACACTATAGCTCATATCCCGGGGACTGACATATTACGTAATAGAATGCGTTACTAGTCTGAGAAAAAAAACGGCAAAGTCAGAATGTCAAAATATATTTATGTCGCAAACGAACGAATGCGAAAAACAGGAAAAGGATAAAAGAGCGATAATACAGTAGAGGACACGGGTAGAAAAGAAAAGAATATAGAAAATTTATTGATCATAAATCTCTATGCGACAGAACGTCCCCCCTTTAAGATATGGAAGCACTCCATGTCTACGTTATGGAAATAAATGTCCTATATCCGTAGCTTCAGGGTGTCCGTCCTCTTCCCTCTCATCTCCCCCCTCCGTCTCTCTCCAATTCCTACTCAAGTCTACTCCCAAAGTTGTCTTTCTCTGGAATGTCTCCCATGCGCGCTTGAAAGAGCGTCGCCCTTCTGACATTTTTGAAAGATTCCGTGTGATTGCAGTGGAATTTCCCTGCCACTATCGTCATCTTCGTCAGTTTTGGCGATCGTCAGGAGATGTTCGGAGGTCGGCACCGGTCTTTCCATGTATCTCTTTAACAGATTTAAATGGAAAACCTTCTCCTTTCCTTCAGTAGAGATCTGGTAGTTAGCCTTAGAAATCTTTTTCAGGACGGTAAACGGCCCTTGCCATCCGATCCTCAATTTGTTGTTCTCGGTAGGGAGTAACACCAAAACTTTCTCTCCTGCTTCCAATTCTCTCTCTATCGCGACTTTCCTGTATCGGTTAGTGTGCTTTGTGCATGCTCGCTTAAAGTTGGTCTTCGCTAGATCCCATCCTATTTTCAACCTATTTTTTAAATCCGACACATATTTACTTGCTGAGACCACTGTCTCATCAGCCTTGTGGTCTGTCATCGACCAAAGTAAGGCTTCTTCTTCTTCCTCGTTCGCCCTGAAAAGGACGGTGGTTGCGTTGTGTCTGTTTACGCCTAAGCTGTGATATCTGACCTTTCGGTCGACACATCCGACTTCAGCACGGCATTTTTTAGGGACCGGGTTTGCCTTCCCATTTTGATCCGTACTCGCTCAGCCAGACTGCACTGCTGCAGACTGTTTCCAGGACCACCACGTGGAGATGGAGTACGGTCTTGACCAGCTCTGGTTTGCTGGTCCTGATGCAAGCAGTCAAGCTATGGTTCGCTGACTGCATTCACTATTGCTGCATCTTTGGGTCCCAAGTAAGGCTTCGAGCGGGCCCTTAGTGGGTCTGCCGAATAAAAGCGTGGCTGGCGGAAATCCTGTGGACGTATGAGGAGATTCTCTGTAGCCAAATAAAACTGCAGGAATACAAAGATCCCAATCGTCAGGTTTCACTTGTGCCAGTTTACTTAACATCATGTTGAGGTTTCCGTTAACACGTTCTACTAACCCACTTCTGGCCAGAGTGTGAGGCTTAGTGCAGATGTGCTGGTCCCTCAAGATCTTAACGATCTCATCCATTAACAGGTTTCGGTATGGAGATCCGTTATCCGTCAACACTTGTTGAGGGAATCTCAACTGAGTGAAAATCTGCACTAGGGCTTCTTCGACATGCTTGGCATCTGCGCATGTTAGCAGTACAGCTTCTGCTCATAAAGTGCATGTGTCGACTAAGGTCAGGATAAACCTGTTCCTTCTTTTAGTCCTTTCTAAGGGTCCTAAAATGTCGATCACAACCCGTTCGAATGGTGTTCCCACTATTGGCATTTCACCCATGGAAACTGGGGGTGTCCGTTGCTTGGGTGGTACACGTTGGCCCTGGGCACAGGATTTGACATACCTGATAATATCAGTATTTACTCCTGGCCACCAATAATGTGTGGTTATCCATTGGTTTGTGGCGTTCTGTCCCATATGTCCGCTGGAGTGAAGAGAATGCCCCATTTCTAGGATTTGGCTTCTGTACTGTTTCGGTACTAGGAGCTGATTGTAACCTTGTTCAGGCTTGTCCGTTCTGCAATAAAGTACACCATTCTTAGAAAAAATGTCCCCGTGCTGTCTAGGTTCCTTAGCCATGGGCAGTTTCCTAAAGCAGGGTGCCAAAGTATGGTCCTTTTGTTGCGCTTCTTTAAGTTCCATAGGTAACAAATTTTGCACAGGCTCCCGTTCCTTCTTGGTTTGCCCTCTTGTAGTTGCTGCTGCCACAATCGGCTCTTCCGGCTTCCAAATAAACACGTATCTACCCCCAAGTATGACTGGGTAGATGGGGTCATCCATAACAGCCGCTTTGATCACGCCTCTGACAAAATCAGAGTGGATCACCACCAATGCGATGGGAAGCGCTGTAGGTGCCTCACTGTTAGAAACTTCACAAAGTTGGACGGTCTCTCCTGTCTCTTGACCGGGTTTAACCAGGTGTCTGGCAACAATGCAATCATAAGAAAGCTCCGTGTCAAATAAGCAAAACGTTTGAGAACCGTTCAATATAACAGTACCTCGCGTAGATGGTCTGTCTCCCTCCACAGGTTGGGAATCACTGTCAGTAATTCCGCCTTGTGAGACTGTTAGCAAGCATCTGATGCGTTTGCGCTCGGTGTGCTCGCTCTGATCATTTGTCCCGTGCGCAGGGGTTTTCCCTTTGTCACCTTGTCCTCGCTGGACGCGGTGCCATGAAGAAAGGTCAGGTTGATCAGTCTGTTTACTGTGGTTGGGGTACTTGTTTTTGAAGAACTTGGATTTTTCAGGAGAAGGGTTTTGAAGTCCAGTTTCTCTGTGGTTATTCTGTTTAGAAGCATGAGAAGATTGGTCTAGATTATTCTTTCGAAAAGGCTCTTTTGTCGGTTTACGTTTTGTGGCCGGCAGTTCAGCCAGCGCATTGTGATATCGCTCAGACTTTTCCAAAATGTCTTCAAGCTTTTCTGCACCGTGCTGAGCTAGAAATCTCCGGGTGTCTGCAGACAAAGTGTTCCTTATTTTTTCGCATATAACGAACTCCTCAAGACCTTCATAGGTCGAGGCGAGCTGTGAAAGCTCAAGGCACTTTGTCAAGAATCCCTTTAAACGAGATTTGAACTGTTGAAAAGTTTCAGAGCTCTCCTTCCTGCTGTTGCGAAACAGTTGCAAAAATTGTCGCGCATTCATTTCAAAGCGCTCACATAAAGCTTTCTTCAACAAGTCGTAGTTGTCTTGTTGGCTACTTTCCAGTTTAGAATACACATCATAAGCAGAAAGTTCATACACCAACGCGACCTCTCTAACCCGTACAGAGTAGCCATTTTCTCAAATTTTTCTAACCATGTGTCAATCTTCTCATTAGGACAAGGGAAAGATTCTAGAGCAAAAGACATAGCATTGAGTTGAAGAGAGTGAGTGTTAGAAGGACCAGTTAATGAAGAATGAGGAGAAGACTCTCCATTGCTGGAGGTAGAGGCAGCACCACGACTTTGAACTTCTAGAGCTTTAAGCGCCAGCTCATGCTGTCTATCCTCCCTCTCCTTCTCATGCTGTCTCTCCTCCCTCTCCTTCTCATGCTGTCTCTCCTTCTCTCTTTCGTTCGCACTGCGGATTTCCATTTCTTCCTCAATCTTCTTCTGCTGTAATAGACGGTCTTCCGCTTCTTTCCTCTCCGCTGCTTTTTCCTTCTGCTCTACATCATATCTCTTTTGCTTCTTCGTCGTCCAGTCCCTCTTCCATTGCTTTCTGCCTCAGTTCCCCCCTCTCGGCCATAATAAATCAGTGACTGAGACTAATCAAGGAAGAAAATCAGAAAAGGATACTTTGGTTCCTACCACTTGCGAGAAAATATCAAAACAAAAGATGATATACTTTAACCTGGGATACCTCCTCCTATACTATAGTATCTAACTATCGCTGCTATTAATCGGCAATAAAGCACCTAATGCTAGTGACTACGCCAAATAAATGGTAGTATAGATTACTCACTGAAAAAAAAAGTTACTACAGTGGAAACAAAATAATTATTGCAAAAAATTATTTTGCAGAAAAAACCCTTAAATTTTAAATCCAGTACAAGTTCACCCCTGAAGTCAGATCGGGTAAGGGAGGCAATTAATCTGGACAAAATAGTCCAAAACGCACTCCTTAACTTAGTTCAAACACCTTTCTGCTTTAAACCCAGTGACTGTTAGACAATCACAAACTTTACCAGCGTTTAGTATTACAAAATCAGTAATTAACATATATTCCGACAAAATCAACCTGTAACTCAAATGTATATTTCTCAAAAATGCTGTGGAAAAACCAATATTAATTGTGTGGTCAGCACGCCCATAAACAGATCGATTGTCTAGGGGATAATTATTTTTAAAGATATTAAAACTCACAAGACATCACACTCTTACTCTATATCAGAATAAAGAAAATAATCCTGCAGACGAGCTGATATTCGTATTTGCTGAGGACTAGAATTCAATTCCCGGAAAACGAGCCACCATTCTGTCGTATCGTTTTCCTGTTTAAGTTCAAAATCCCATTAGACGAGTCCACATTCTAACGTAGATTTTTGATAGGGGAATTAAGACTTGGGTTGGTCCCTTCTGAATAGATTAGAATAAGTGATAGCCACAGTGAGAGATAATAATAGAAATAGATTTTCACGAGTGAGATGGTAGAAATAATAGAGGCTGTCCCTGAAAAATCGAGAATCTTCTCTCTTTCAGCCTATCTTCTACAACAGATTTAGAGGAGTCAAGTAACGACAGTTAGACGCACATACGTGGAAATTATAACATTGATTATATGGATCTTTGGAACGAGCTGACCGACACACTGATTAAGTTTAAGTGAATTTTAATTATCATAATAAAATCCCACCACAACACATAAAAATTACATCAAGCATATACAAATAGTCATAAAGTCAATGAATTGCTACAAGAATGATAGACCCATTGGTATGATCTTTTCCCTCGATGTATAGCCCACAGTCCTGTTAGAAGAAAAGTGATAGCCCCAAAGAGTCGCGGATACATATGCTTTAGTCTAAGATTTCCCTTGAAAAGGTATGAACAGACTTTGATACTCGGATCTATCCTAAGGAAAATATTGTTAGCAACAAAACTTGCATAAAGAAATTTAAGACAGCAAAATTGGTGCCAAAATACAACAATAAAGGAATCACTCAGTCCTGCATTCACTCTATTCATTCAGCCGTGATCACGTGCTTTCATTCGTACTTACAGCTTTGGTAGCAACTTCTGGAAACACAATTTTTAGGACATGCACATATAGAATCTTCAATGGTAGTCTTGGCCAAGAAAACCCCAGTTCCAAAAAGACGAATTGAATTCACTACTTCAGTTAACGTTTCCTTGGTTATTATTATTTTTGAATATCTGTTTAGGTCACACAAAAATTGTCCAGACACGAACGTTAACAGCGAGCACAGTGTCAATAGCTTAGGTTTCTATTAATGAGGAATGTCAGGTCGGTGCCTTATCTCAGTATAGGACTTTATTTGGTCACACCACCACTGGTCAGAACTCGTCGGAATGTTACTGATATTAATATTTTACTTGCCACATGGGCTGAAAATGTACTTGAGGTTTTTTCTGAGAAAGAATTAAATCAGGCTCGATGGGCCCGTTACTTCATTTAATCTTAATGTTCAGGTAATGGGTACTCTGTCGTTCTGGATGCCAATGCAATCTAGACAGGTTTTACTTTATACAACCAAGTCTTTAAGAAAAAAATGTTTCTGTTCTTCACAGATATTTCTCTGTACTAAAACGCTGGTAGAGTTTGGCTACCCCAGTTTCACTCCAAACAGAACTACGAGTATCACAACGAAACTAAGAGTTTCACTTATTAATATAAGTATCTAGAACGAAGCGATAACGTCTACTGCAACTAGGAGAACTGAATGCATAGTCTAAGCTACTGGTCATAGATATCTGAAAAACAGACAAAGGATCCCCGCTATTTCAAAAACCCGCAATAGCGCCGGTCTCTCCCCCTTTCCCCTCTCTCTTAACTCTTCTCATTAACTTAGACGCAGGCCATAACTGCCAACGGTGCGTCTTCACACCTTCTACGACGACATGTCTCATTTCTGAGCGATGCAGATGGCAGTTTCCACACCTCACGCCGAGAAATTTAGCCGAAGAAAACTCGTGTCAGATGAAAATGCAGACAAATATCTGCTCTCTATGTCTGACTAGACGAATATTCACAGTACTTCGTCCACCTCCAGAGCCTGACATCTTACGTAATAAAATGCATTTCTAGTGTGAGAAAAGAAATGGCAAAGTCAGAATGGGAAAATAATATTTTGTCGCAAACGAACGAATGCGAAAAACAGGAAAAGGATGAAAGAGCTGTAATAATGTAGAGGACACGGGCAGAAAAGAAAAGAATATAGAAAATTATTGATCATAAATGTCTATGCGACAACACTGTAGCTCTTTTTAATTTCCCACTGCGGTATTACAACTCCTGCACCTAGTTGTCCACTATCACCCTTGGATCCATCAGTGTAGACGGCCAGACATTGTTAGTTGATCTATGAAATTTTTACTTATCATTTTGGCTTCCTTATCTTCTATGTTTTGTTTGATCTTTTCAGTAAGTGAGTAGTCTATGATAAGTGTTTTTAGTTCCGAGAGTGGTATTTTGCTTCTAAATTTATTACTATTTTTAATTGTCTTGGACATTTCTTGGAACTGCGTTAGATCTTCTATAGTCCTCCACCCTGTCGGATATCTATCTTTATTTAAGGGGACGTCCCGTGCACTTTGTTGGTTTTTGACAAATGCGTTATGTGCTGGGTGGGTCCCTTCTTGTATTACTTACCTCCAATAATTTAATCTTAGTTCTTTCCGTCTTCCACGGGGTGGTATGCCAAGAGCTACTTCTAGCGCTTCTACTGGTGTTTGATATAAAGCACCTGTAATGTTTCTCATGGCTGCATTTTGAATTTTGTCTAGTTTTGCTTTGTTAGATGCTGCAGCTGAGTCATAGACTATGCTGGCATAATCCAGTTTTCCCCTGATGAAAGACTTGTAGAACATAAGCATTATTTTATTGCTGGCCCCCCATCCATTACCTTTTCCTATCCTTAGTATATTTAGGGGTCCTCTACAGCTTTCTACTATTTTTATTTTTGGGTGTGGTTAAAAACAAGAATTAAATTTAAGTGGAATAAAAAATATATAGCACATAATATTTTACATTTACAAGGTAATTATATTATAAATATAATGCTCAGTGCACAGAATATACATACATTGTAAATGTCAATAGTCAAATAAACCCAGATTAATGCACATTTGGAAAAATAATACCCAGATACCCAGACGGAAGTCAAAATACACAGATCTAGTAAAAAAAAAATACCCAGCTGTGGCAACATTTTATGTAAGGCAGTTACGCCGTCAAAAAATCTTTTGTTTTTTGTTGTTGAAAATTTAGTGCCCCTTCTGGGGTTCAAAATGAGGTCTAATGACTTTATTAGGTTTAAATGTGTTAAGGTGTGTGATCCCGGCCCTGGCTAAGACCCGGCATACTCTAGAAATGATCCCTAAAAGTATGATACTTTGATCTTAGAAAAAATCTTTTGTGTTCCACTAACGAATTTTCTTTTTTTTTTTTTTAAAGTGAAGTTTATTTGCTTTTCAATTTTAGTTTACAAATTCATATACATCTTACGTTTATAGAAAGTACATTTTAAAATTTCATATAGAAACGAAACAAACAAAACTTTCGTGCACTTTCAAACTTTCATTCACACCCTTTGAAGATACATATCTTAATATGAAATGGGAGAGTAAAAGGAATAAGTATTGTAACCTAAAATCATCAGATGAAAAGGGGATGAAATTGGTTTGTAGTTGTGTTAAGGAAACTGCACCAGCGCAGATACACACAGGTGTATAACCAAAGAGTCGTAGGGGAGGGGGGCTTCGAACAAAGAAACACTTGAAACTGTCGCTGGGGCGAGGAAGGACTTTGTTCCGAGAGTAAGCCGGTATCAGCTGGTTTACGAACACAAAAGATGCCTCGGACTTTCAGGAGGCATACCGGGGGAGGAGAGAAGCCATTGAAAGACCAATTAAAGGAGGGTCGTTGGTATTGAGAGGGGATTTCCCCACCGAATTTGGTACATAGATTTACATTGTTGGTACACATGTGTAATATCATATAAAAACAATCATATTCATATTCAAATCGCCTAATACATTTTTGATGATATCTGATGCATTGTTCTAAACAAAGGCGGCGGTACCCAATTGTCAAACATATTGTTTCTTCATTCATTTTTTTTATTTTTTTTTTTTGGGTGATCTTTATTTCTTTAAATTTTCAAAATATGTGTATGAAGATACAAATAAAAACATATACATATATATTTTTGAAAATATTCCTGCCTTCCAGAAGAAACTGTTCTTATTTTACAACAGAGAAATGGTAAAAACATACATAGTATATACAGACTTGCGTACATTCAATTTTTGCATATATAAGCACACATTTCATCAATTTCAAACAAAACGTATAGTAAAATTTTGTCTAATACATGTCGCATAACGATTTACTGTAAAATATTGTAAATTTATACTTAGATGGTCAATATTCAGGGTTGTACCATTTTAAATAAATTAGGGGAGTAGAAAAGGATGAATATAGTAAACAAGAAACTTTCATGAAAGGGGGATTATTTTATCAAATTTTCGGACTGTTTTGGATTCCGAAGTAACTTCAGTGTCCAGTTGGCTGCTAGAACAAGGAAACACTTGAAAAAACTATCGTCTGGGCTGGGTATTGAAAGCCCCTCCCTTCCCGCTCCCTCTGCCAGGTAGAGGGAGAGTGGCCCTTGTGTGCTGCATAACGCTTTTCTCTTGGCTGGGCGGGTTTCAGCCACCAAAGTGGTGGTTGATTACACTCAGCCTTGAGCGGCCTTAAAGTGACTAGACACACTGGCGACGCTAGAGATCCAAGTTAAGAGGTGCATATTTAAACAGATTTTTGTGATCTTCGATTTTCAAAGCATTGTCATTTTACAACATGCTATATAATGACTTGCGTGCATTTAACAGTAATTTTTTACACATCCACACAAATTAAATCACATCAAAATTGTAATTTTGGAAAATGAAATTAAAAATGTAGTAAAATACATTGAAGATAACTTATGGTTTCCAGAACAAAGGACGGCTAGGAGATACATTAGGCGGTTTGGATAGACAGGGAAGCTATGAAGGCCACAGTCTGCAGTGCAGAAAGCCTCTATCTTAGGCGTAGACAAGTTTCAGACACGGATGTGATAGTTTAGCACCCACCACTGAGTGGCCTCGAGAAGATAGCACACAAATAGAAAATATGAGTGAAAGGGGTAGTATAAGAATATATATATTTATATTTATATGTTTTTTTCCAATTGATTTTTATTCATATAAATCTTCTGTGACATGTAAAACTTCAAAATCAAGAGAATATGTACAAATTTAAACAAAGGTGATATATTTTAAAATCACAGAAAAAAATTACATTGGAAAACCCCGCACACACACACACACACTCTCAGAAAAAAGAAAAACGCTAGGTAGACGTGCGGCTGTTTGCGAATTTTTTTTTTTTAAATGCCCCTTCTGGGGTCTATAAGACTTTATTAGGTTTAATGTGTTAAGGTGTGTGATCCCGGCTCTGGCTAAGACCCAGCATACTCTAGAAATGATCCCTAAAAGTATGACACTTTGATCTTAGCCAAAAGGGCGAGAATTTTTTTTTTTTTTTTTTTTGCTTTTCACAAATCAAGTTTATTTCACATTTGTGTACTGATCACAGTAAACCAGCACTCATCATAAACAACCCATGAAAATATGTAAATATTTCAAAGTCTTGTACTGATCTATCAATCATACACTGAACTAACATTACTTAAATGTATTCCATGTAAATCTGTATATTCAATATTTTTCACAACAATATTTTTAATAAACAACGGTTACTTTCAGTCTTTACAAATTAGTCGCATCCTCAATAATAAATGAAAATGTATGTATCAAATACCGACATTTTAATTTATCAATTAATGAAAATTAATGCCATTTACTGACATTTTGATATATTAATTACTGAAAATTAACATATCAATTACTGACACTTTAATATATCAATTAATGAACATCGCTATGTCAATTAGTGACATTTAATATATCAATTAATGAAAATTAATATATCAATTACTGACATTTTTATATCGACTGATGAAAATTCATGTCAATTACTGACATTTTAATATATCAATTAATGAAAATCCAAACCATTTACTGACATTTTAATATAACAATTACTAAACATTATTATATCAATTACTGACATTTTGATATATGAATTAATGAAAATGACTATGTCAGTTCATTCACTCCCTACTGAGCACAAAGCCACACTTGTAGCTGGTCCGCTTGGAGGAAACCTGCGTCAAAACAATTATTTGCTTTTGCAGCAGTGACTTCTGTGGCAATTGTTTGTTACACTTTGAGGCTGCTAGCGTCATGCATGACCTCGTCTCTGACTACATACCTGAGGGAGAAATAGTTATATTCTTCCTGTGTCTCCTCACAGACCCCTGACAACCTTCACAGGTTAATATTTTAATTCTAATAATAATAATAGCCCCTTCAGTCATAACTGACAATGGGAATGCGCCCCTGAGGTGACAGCCCTCAGCTGTTTATTTTCACGGTGTTTCTTTCAATGTTTTCTCCTGCTTGTCATGAGAGGTTCTTTTCGCCTAATATGAGGTGGCACCGTACAGAGCGTCACCACTTGGTGCGATCGGCAGCTTTTTTTTTTCCTCGCATGAGGTCGCATATTTTTTTCCTCGCATGAGGTCGCATAGTCCCCGCCCAAACCCGGCCCTGGTCAAGACCACATGTCCCAACACAAGAAGACCCAATGACAAACTGTGTCACTGTAGTGATCCTCTGTGTTCTCACACAAGGGACCTAATGACACATGAATGTCACTGTACCGGTCCCTGTGTCTAGACACATGATCCTAGCCAAAGGCCGGATATTAGGCCGTTGGGTTTTCGCAGCGTTATTTGTGCTATGGAAGCCAAAATACCCAGCTGCGGCAACATTTTATGTAAGGCAGTTACGCCGTCAAAAATTCTTCTGTGTTCCATTAAGGATTTTTTTTTTTTTTTTTTTTTTTTTCCTCGCATGAGGTCGCATATTTTTTCCTCGCATGAGGTCGCATTGTCCCGCCCAAACCCGGCCCCGGTCAAGACCACATGTCCCAACACAAGAAGACCCAGTGACAAAATGTGTCACCTAGTGATCCTCTGTGTTCTCACACAAGAGACCTAATGACACATGAATGTCACTGTACCGGTCCCTGTGTCTAGACACATGATCCTAGCCAAAGGCCGGATATTAGGCCGTTGGGTTTTCACAGCGTTATTTGTGCTATGGAAGCCAAAATACCCAGCTGCGGCAACATTTTATGTAAGGCAGTTACGCCGTCAAAAATTCTTCTGTGTTCCATTAAGGAATGGAACACTTATTTTGATGATTATTGATGTAATATCATTCACAGAAAATTGCAAAACCTCCTGCACTGATGTAAGATACCAGAATAGCTTTTAAATCTTATAATAATTTAATTTATTTAGATAAATGTATAAAGAAGTACTTGAAAACTATATTTGTTTGTTAAAATTTACTAAACGTTTTGAATAATACGTTTTCACAATAAGATTTATTGTAGATTTGGTTTATTTCAACATAATTTATTAAATTTATTTAATTAAACTATTTAGAACAAAGGGGTGTAATCCCCTTATCCAAAGTGGGATAATCAATCATATTTATTAAAGGGATATAATTCAAATTGTGTTTTCGTTTTATATCCATTTGACTGCTATTTCAAAGGATACATTGTATATAGCACTCATTGTATTTCAGCGCTTACATGTAATGTATGTTCACAACATTTGACTTAAAATGTTTTCTTTATCAGACATGTTCCTTGGATACTGTAATAATTAATAAAGACATGTATTTACAATCTAGTTACGTGTAGAATATTTATGAATAGTGGTGTGAACACACACACACACACACACACATCAGCAGGACTTAGTCTGGCAATGGATAAGACACACATTTCAGAAACCTGATCATAGCATTACAAGGTTAGTCCTTGTTCTGGAATACCCAGAGTTAGAAGGTCAAGGGTATACCAAAAAACAAATGGAGAAGATCGACTGGAGACAGATTGTCTGTATGCTAATTCAAATTTAGTTGTTTTCGTCAATGGTTAACTATATGTTAAAATATATGTAACAGTTTAATTGATGACACCTTATGGTTAAAAAGTTAAGTTTTAAATACATTTTTTAACACATTTTCTAAAACGTTTATTTGCTTCTATGAGATGTAAAAAAAAAAAATAAAATTACAACTATATAAATGCAAGTTAGTTTATAAGTATTTTTATTACTTTTTAGTATATACACGTTAATGTTTACCTATTGATGTGGTTTTTTGTTGTTGTTGTTTTTTTTTAAGTTGTTTTGCCTCGTTTTAGCGAGATGAGAAAGGCTCAGCATAGATACACGGTCGGTCAATTTGCAAGCATCAAACTTTCCTACAAATGTAGAAGTGGTGTTAAGAATAGACAGACCCAAGGAACTGCATAATATAGTCAAACAATATTTAACACGAACAAATGTTAATATATAGTGGCTGGGAATTCGAAGGTCTGATGCTGTTTTTATAATGCATATGACTTTTAAATAAATGAAAGTCAATTAAATATCTGTATAAGTCAGTTATATAACTGGAACCACCAGGCTTTTACACCCCTCCACTTTAATATTATTCTTGTCCAGAGTGTCTACATTATTTTGTTAGTTTTTTTTAATTTTTTTTATTTATTATTTATTTATTTGTTATTATTATGTTATTTAACGTATAATTGTGATTGTCCCTATTTACAATGATACGACAAATGTGATGCCACTTTTTCATATCGGCAGATGTTCATATTATTTGGAATTGAAAACAATATACAGTACATGTAGATCCTAATTATAACCCATCAGGGGTTGAACGCGAAATTTGTCTTCATTGATTTAAAAAAAAAAACTGCGGTAGGTTATATTAAGGCGCATGTTCAAATGTATGATGATAGGAAACTCTTTACAGAGCGATACAATAGGAAGCAATATGATCATCAGAAGAAGTCCCCCCGTCCGACAAGTGTTTCGGTCCCATATACTCCTAATATACCTTTTGGGTCTAATAATAGTTTTCCAAATGTTTTCTTGTATTATGCGGTGAAAGAGGAAAAGGGTGCTGTCAATATTTATTTTTTTACATCACATTAACAGCGACAAGTTTCAGACGTGTTCGGGTAAAAGTGTTGACAAACAAACTTAGTTTAATATCAGTAGTTATTTCAGTAGCAAAGTTAATGACAGAGAAGCAGTGTTGGCGTCTGGAGTCGAGGGATTCAGGCTTGAGTTTGGACTTAGTCACCACAACGACTCGACTCAAAAGTTTATTTTCAATTTTTTTTTTTTAATTAGTGACTAGACTCGTGTCTGGACTTGGCGGTTGTGGTGACGCAAGTTTGCCCTTCTCATTCAGATTTATAAAAAAAAATGTTTAATACACTATTTTGGTATATTATAATTTCCCTGCAAACGCTTTTCACCAACACCCCCCCCCCCCCCCCCCCCCCCCCCCCCGTATCTACGGCCCTGGAGGGCACACACACATGCATGCACACAATTTTATAGCTTTGATTTACTTTATTTTTGACTGAGCGAAGGCGGCATATATTTACATATCGGAAATTAGATTTTATTATCTTAAATTTATCACACTATATATCCTGATGATAGGAAACTCTATACAGAACGATAAAACAGGAGGCAATCTGATCATCAGAAAATGCCCCCCCCCCCATCAAGTGTTTTGGCCCCTTAATCTCCTTTATACTCTGGGGGGGGGGAGGGGGCGCCTCATCTGGGTCATGACTCTCAGGTGTCAGCCTCCTGTGGTTTTGTGCCACTCCACCTTGGTTGCAGCTTTCAAGTTCACTCCTATTTTCTGCCAGCTGGAAGCAATTGTGAAAGTAACCTCTATGTTGAAAACAAATTACTGTTCAGACTTCCATAACCCGTTGCGGTTAGTCCACAGCCAGAACGATACCTTTTCCGCAGTTTCGCTTCTAACTCATTATAACTCATCAAGGGTTGAACGGGATAGTTTGTCTTTTAAAAAAAAAGGTTTCTAGCAAGAGGTCCAGCTCCGTGCTCCTTGGGGAGTAAAAAAGAAAATTAATGCAAGAACTTCATGGTTTTTTTCTAAGTGTGTATGAAGATGAACACTTCAGCAAGAAAGACCTTGGGTTACGTTGTACAGGCATCCCGCTCATCACGAGAGTGGGATTGTAAGCTCCGCCGTTAAAATATAGCGCACCGCAGGAAGCAGGTGTACTCTGCGCTTAAAGGGGATCCTCTTCTTCCCCCCACCCCCAGGAGTCACCGAAAAGGGAGAGGGTGAGAATGATGAATCCACAGGTGTATTATTGGAAGCGACCCATATATGTACCATCAACACATCACATAATTCAAGCAAAACACTTGCCAGAAGCTCTCAAGTTCACGGATCACAAAGTAGTACTCGCAGCCATTAACACTACACAGATAAGCACACATTGCAAACGTTCACCTCACTGGATGTTCAACAACACTTTGCCCTAAAAACAAAACATGCGTATATCATATGACCAAAGTAATTCTAATGTACACAAGCGACATACCAATAGAAACTATTCAACAACACTGGGGCACACTTAAAATCACCATACGCGAACGAACACAGCTAATGTCATCCATCAAACACAGACACCGCATACAACAAGAGACATTATAGAGAAAGCTATCCAACTAACAAAGCAAACAGATAAAAACTATCCCTCCATTCTCACGCTACAAAATAAACTAGAACAATGCAAACACCACAGGTTTCAGGGAGCCCTATTACGAACAAAACTCAACACAATCACACAGGAGACTACCAGCAAACAATACATGACAGTAGAACAAAATACACAACGCTGCAAACAGATAGGGCATATAGTGGATTTAGAAGGAACCACTCAGACGGAAATACAACACATAGTGCAGGTTTTCGCAGGTTGCTATAGGAACCTGTACACCTTAGAAAATCTTCAACCATACAAACAAGATAAATGTATGCAATTCACAAAGAAATTTTCTGACGCAGACAAACAAATACCAGACACTGAAGTGGCACTAAACGGCATAACACTTGCATTAAATGCAATGCAAAAAAGACAAATCACCAGGACCAGACGGACTCACGGCATAATTTTACCAACACTTCTTTCCCACCCTAGGGCCTCTTTTACTACAAGTATAAACAGACGCCTTTGAGAATAAGGAATTCCCACCAAGCCTAAACATGTCTTACATCACTCTTATACCAAAACAAACTCCGACAAAACACACCTTAAAAACTACAGATCAATATCACTCTTAAACGTAAACTACAGATTAATATCAGTCTTAAACGTAAACTACAGATCAATATCAGTCTTAAACGTAAACTACAGATCAATATCAATCTTAAACGTAAACTATAGATCAATATCAGTCTTAAACGTAAACTACAGATCAATATCAGTCTTAAACGTAAACTACAGATCAATGTCAGTCTTAAACGTAAACTACAGATCAATATCAGTCTTAAACGTAAACTATACAATTTTCACGAAAGCTCTAAGAACCAAACTAAAACTGATTCTGGCGACCCTCATACACGAAGACCAGCAGTGTAGCACCCAGCAGAACTTTTTTTAAACGTTTTGGCGAGGCGCGTCCCGTTCAACCTAGTCGGTTATATTAAGGCGCATGTCCAAATATAAAAGACCCTTAGGTATGAGAAACATCTTTCAGCACACACATTTCGTAAGAGAAATATTCACCTACACACACCAGAAGGTTTGTCAGTCTTTAGCTCTTTCCCTTGACCAAGAGAAAGCCTTTGACAGAATATCATACCTCCACAAAACATTACTACATCGCAACATCGGTGAACACTTCAGACAATGGATTAATATTCTGTACATGAAGCCCGAGAGCAAAGTGTTAGTTAACTATACATTCTTCAGGCTAACAAGATCAGTCAGGCAGGGTTGCCCTCTCTACCCTTTACTGTATGTTCTTGCACTAGAACCATTACTAGAGAAAATTAGAAAACACAGCTCTATTAAGGGCACTTTCTTACAAGGGAAATGTGAACAAAAGTTGCCCACCTATACAGACGACACCATCTTTTCTCCACCAAACGAGAGGTCTATAGCAATTATCCTCAACACATTCACAGACATTAGCAAAGGTAGCGGAGCAAAAGTAAATGTTCGCAAATCAACAATAAAGGGCATAGGCAAAAGGAAGAACAAAGCAAATCTTTCCTTTGGGCTAACACCAACAAACAACATCAAACTATGGCATAACCTTTCCCTCACACCCAAATCGCACAAACAAAGACATGTGTTGAAGAACCTAACATAAGAAATACGAGACATGCTGCACAGATACACATACAAAGCCACAACGATTTTCAGACGAACTTTAATTGTAAATACATACATTTTCCAGAAGTTACTTTAAATTGCCACAGTTTTCAACCCCCCAAAACAGACTATCACTGATATAAACAAACAGATCAGAGCATTCGTTTTTGGTTGCACAATTCACCGAATTAAACACAAGACACTTATACAAGAAAAGAAACACGGAAGAATTGCCCTCCAAGACATAGAAACAAAGATTCAGGCACTCAGAATTAAACAAATAAGCATCATCAAACACCCAGAACGACACACACTTGCTCATTATTACATGGGACTCAGACTTTCCAAGCTGAGACGACTGAACAATGCAATCACCCATCACTTCGGCCCTATGCCCTCATTTTATAAGACATGCGTACAAGCCATTCAGGGACATGGAAACGTAATTTAACAGAAAACAAATGCAATATATACACATTTAGTTAAACTCCAAGCATCACCTGTCGCATGATGTAATAAATGCCTTATAATTCTCAGAGGAAGTGAAATATTTACCAATCAAAATCAGCGCCGCTCTCCAGTGTGTCGCAAGCCGCTTGTATAATGACGTTTAGCAGAACTACATATTCGTGTAGAAGGTACCATGGATCCACATAGGGACAAAGGACGCGTCACCAGTGACAAATGTAGTTAGCGACCCATAGCTAGACTGCTTACGTCAGCGAACCAGATCTGACCAAGACCCTACTCCACCTCCAAGTGGTGGTCCTGGAAACAGGCAGCATCACTGCAGTCTGGCTGAGTAAGTAGGGATCGCAGATGGAAGGCTAACCCGGTCCCAAAAATGCAGTGCTGAAAGCGGATGTGTCGGTAGAAACGTGCAAATATCGCAGCTTCGATATAAACGGACACAATGCAAGCAACGTCCTTTTCAGGACGAACGAAGAAGAAGTAGAAGATTCACATGTATTGCAAGAAAATGGATCGACAGAAGGAAGTGAAAGTAATTCCTTTTTTTGAAGGATAAATCCAGTTATATTCAGACCTAAGGAACAATTGCTGTGTTTTTTACTTTCGGAGATATGTACATGTAAGAGATACAGCATGGTTAAAAACTACTGTGTCGATCCTCTTCATATATTCAAAATAAACAGAATTCGGAACCAATTTAGGAAAACCTTATTTACAAATAAAGCAGAGGTTCTCGAAAGTAAAAGGAGATATCGATTAAAGTCATAGATAACAGGGTTGATAGAACGAGAAGATTTCTGGACCAAGCTTAGCACACTTCGCTCGATTCTGCCAACAAAATCAACATTTTTGCAGACTGCAAAGTTGTGACGTCATAAGTTTTCCCATATATTCCCTTACCCAGTGATAAGAGTTGTAAATTAAATTTTTTTTAAATGCAGTTGTCAGTTGTGTGTATGCCTGTGCACGCGCGTGCGATAGTGTGTGTGTGGAAAGGGGGGGGGGGGAATGTTTCAATATTTCTCTCAAGAGAAACAATCTTGTTGGAAAGAATACACCTAGATTATTTGCAGTTATCGCACATTTCAGTGATGATATAATTAAAAAATAAATTTAATTTTATTCATTTTATAATTTTTACGAATGATTATTGTATTGTCATAGGGAATACACAACTATGCCAAGTTTCAGAGCTATTGCTCTTCTGGAAGTGATTGAAAAATCGATTGCAAGATATGAAGGTCACTGTCATAGATTTGGGATAGGTGAATTAAGACTTAGGTTGGTCCCTTCTGAATAGATTAGAATAAGTGATAGCCCCAGTGAGAGATAATAATAGAAATAGATTTCCACGAGTGAGATGGTAGAAATCAATAGAGGCTGTCTCTGAAATCGAGAATGTTCTCTCTTTCTCAGCCTATCTTCTACAACAGATTTAGAGGAGTGAGACGGTCTATTGACTACATATATTAATATACATATATTTATTTACCACTCACGTATACACACACATAAGTGACGACCGTTAGACGCACAGACGTGAAAACTATAACAATGAATATAGATATTTTGGAACGAGCTGACCCAACACACTGATTAAGTTTAATGAAATTTTAATTATCAGAATAAAATTTCATCACAACACATAAAATTACATCTAGCATATACAAATAGTCATAAAGTCAAGGAATTGCTACAAGAATGATAGACCCATTGGTATGATCCTTTTTCCCGATGAATAGCCCACAGTCCTGTTAGAAGAAAAGTGATAGCCCCAAAGAGTCACGGATACATATGATTTAGTCTAAAATTTCCCTTTAAAGGTATGAACAGACTTTGATACTCTGATCGATCTTAAGGAAAATATTGTTAGCAACAAAACAAAACTTGCATAAAGGAATTTAAAGACAGCAAAATGGGTGCCAAAATACAACAATAAAGGAATCGCCCAGTCCTGCATTCACTCTGTTCAGTCGGCCGTGATCATTAGCGTTCGTGCGTACTTACAGCTTTGGTAGCAACTTCTGGACAAACAATTTTTAGGACATGCACACACAGAATCTTCACTGTTTAGACTTGGCCAAAGAAACCCCAGCTCCACAAAGATAGGTTGAGTTCGCTTCTTCAGGGAACGTTTCCTTGGTTATTCTTATTTTAGGATATCTGTTTCTGTCACATTAAAATTGTCCAGGCACGAACGTTAACAGCGAGCCAAGTGTCACTAGCTTAGATTTCTAGTAACTAGGAAGGTCAGGAAACTGCCTTCTCTCAGTATAGGACTTTATTTGGTCACACCGCATACTAGTCACAACTCCGTCTGAATGTTTATTGATTGTAATATTTTACTTGCCACAAGGGCTGAAATGTACTTGAAGTTTTTCTCAGGAAGAATTAAGTATGGCTCGATAGGCCAGTTACTTCATTTAAATCTTAAATGTTTATGTAATGGGTACTCTGTCGTTCTGAATGCCCATGAAATGCCAGACAGGTTTTATTTTATACACCAAGTTTTTAAGAATAAAATGTTTATGATCTTCGCAGATACTACTCAGTACTCAACTCTGACAAAGTTGAGTTAACCCAGTTTCACTGAATAAAGAGAAAACAACATATAAAATACTTATACATACTATTCCCCATGGGGATAACTTACATTATAAACTGCAAGCGTAGAGATTGTCTTATCATTTAAATCTCCCGTGAAATAAGTTATATTCATAAAATCAATCATCATGAGTTAGAAATACATACGTATTCCGTCAATACTCAATAATGAATCAGTGAAGTTATAAGTTAGTTAAAAATATTCTCTACTGTTGATTAGCAGTATAATTAAATTTCATTATAGCTGCATGAGTTTTAAGCTAGAAATTATAATTTATTCTGCTTTATCTGAAACACGTCAGCTAGAGAATATAACAAACTTATAAATTAATTTCTTCTGCACAAAAGAAACTAGTTAAAATGAAATAGGCGATTTATCCCTTAAATCACTCACAAATAATACTAGATATCTAATATAATATTTACCTCAACACAGAACTACTAAGAACTTAAACCACTTCGACCAACTAATTGCCATCTACTATCAACAGAGATTCTTAGGAATCGAACGTAGGTTGTTCTAGTCTTGACTGTGAAGTTACTGAGTGAATGAAATCTAAAACTCCGGTTATATCTTAAACCAGACAAAGGGTGTGCGCTATTTCAAAACCCTCGTCTCCCCCTCTCTTAACACTTACGTTAAATCATATGACTGCCGTAACATGCCAAGAGTGCGTCTTCACACCTTATGCCCAGGACTGACCATAGAGCGTGAGTGTCAGGTGAAAATGTAGACAATATGTCTGCCATCATGTCTGACTCGGCGAATTTCTCACACTAAACACCGAGAAATTTAACCGTAGAGCGCCATGTCAGATGGAAATGTTAGACGATGTGTCTGCCATCCCATGTCTATCGAGACGACTTAACACACTATAGCTCACATCCCGGGGACTGGCATATTACGTAATACAATGCGTTACTAGTCTGAGGAAAAGAAACGGCAAAGTCAGAATGGGAAAATATATTTATGTCGCAAACGAACGAATGCGAAAAACAGGAAAAGGATAAAAGAGCGATAATACAGTAGAGGACACGGGTAGAAAAGAAAAGAATATAGAAAATTTATTGATCATAAATCTCTATGCGACAGTCACAAGAGAGGGACATGCGTTGCAAGCTAAAGAAAAGCCTGTAATAAAAAACACAAGGAAAAGAGAACTGGATGCAAAGGTGAAAATGATGAGGAAAACATAGAAAGAACTTGAGCGGATGGCAGAGGACAGGAAGATTAGGCATGTGTTTGTTGAAGGCCTGTGATTCTTGGGGGGGGGGGGGCTAATGGGTATTGATTGAACAGACACCATGGTCAAATATGACCTCTTGGAGAAGTGTCTTGCATTTACTGGGGATAATTGTAACACAATGTTTGGTGATATAGGGCGAAATACAGAGAGTAACATTGTGTTTGCAAAATTAAAGACTGTATTAGAGAAGAAAAATTTATTTGGTGTCGCATTGCATTCAGAATTCTTAAGCAATTCTTGGTCACAATGCCATACCTGTCAACCTGTACGAATTTTTCGTACAATGTACGGATTTTTGATACTTTTAGCAGTGTACGGCCGTACAGACTTGTTGTACGGATTTTTCTCCCCCTCCCTTAAAAAAAAAAAAAAAAAAATTTAAAAAAAAAAAAAAAAAATTCTAAAGATATTTTCCAACTCAAGTTTTTTTAATTTTAAATCAGAAAATATTTTCTAGCCCATGTTTTTTTTAAGCCATTTTTTTTATTTTTAATTCCGGGAATCTCGGCGTCCGTTTTTAAACTCAGGTCTCTCCCAGCAACCAAAGAAATCCTTTTATACTCAACAATTCGGCAAAAACTTTGAATTCGGCCTCAAACGCTTTCGGTTTTAAGCGTGACATGACGCATTTTTAAAGTTACCTGTTATCAACGACCACGCTTGCTTGTCACCACACTTCGACGCCATTTTGTTTAAAAAAGCTAAGTACTTATAACTTGGTTAAATATTGCTGTTGTTTTGCTTTGTTGCAATTTAATCGCTGTCTTAATCTTTCCAGTTATATCTTGCCCTTCAATATATTTCCGATAAATTGTCATAATATTCTGTGTAGGCCCTACATAACTAGAAAAAAAAAAGTTTGTTTGCGTTGAGTAGGCCTACTTTATGCCAGCGCTCGAGATTCGCTGCTTTATTTTTTAATAAAGTGGCAATCTGTTATTACTGGTCTAGACTACCAACTCTAAAATAATAATTTTGTACATTTTTGGTAGTACGTGTTTTCTTCCTAGATTTGATATTCTGTTCATAATTTTGTTGATTTTTTTTTTTTTTTTTGCTGTTAGCCGTTTGCTTTGTTCGTTGTATTTTTTAATCATTCTCTACTGTATGTTGTCTGATGTGTGTGTGCCTCTACTGACAGATAGTGGTAAGAAAAAGAGCTTCTGTAGCTATTATCTGGAAGTTGTTGACCAGAAAACTAGTACTGGTGCCATCCGCTTCCCTAATTTGAAAGTCATCATTCAGCGACTGCTGATACCCCTCACAGCAATGCTGACTGTGAAAGATTATTTTCAATGATCAAAAAAATCCACACAGACTGCAGGAGGTCCATGAATTGTGACACTTACTTACTTAGTCGTTCCCCTTCTACCGTGAGGGGTAGAGGTTTGGAAGAGAGAGCGCCAGACTATTCTATCGGCTGTCTTCCTCCTGGCCTGGTTCCATTCTAGTCCTCGGTCCTTCAAAGATCGTCTAATGTTGTCCTCCCAGCGGACTCTGGGTCGTCCTCGGGGTCTGGATCCTTGGCTCTTTGTTTCCCATGCTTGTCGTGGTAGCCGATCTTCTCCCATTCTGCAGACATGGCCAAACCATCTTAGTTGGGACTGTTCTACTTGGGTCTGTAGGGGGTGGCATTTTAGGCCTTGACGTATCGTCTGGTTGCGTACCATGTCTCTTCTTGTTACTTCAACCACCTTCCTCAGATACCTCATTTCTGAGGTTTGGATCTGGCTTTTATGGGTTGTAGTCATTGCCCATGACTCGCATCCATATGTCAAGACTGGGACATAGGTGGAGCGGTATACAGCCATCTTCGTTTTCTTACCAACCTCTCTTTTGCTGAGGAATCCTCGATTTATGGCCTGAAAAAGTCTCCCAGCTGCTGCTTTTCGAGTGGCCAACTCTTCTTTGATGCCTCCCTTTCGGTCTATAATAGCTCCGAGGTATTTAAATTGGTCGACCTGCTTCAGGACCTGTTCTCCCAGCTTAATCTGATGTCTTCTTTTTTCTCGTGATATCACCATGGATTTTGTTTTAGAGCTGCTTATGACCATCCCTCTCTTCTCCAGCTCTTCCTTCCAGACTTGCAGGTTGGATTGGAGATGTGCCTCTGATTTAGCAATCAGGGCAACATCATCAGCAAATGCCAGCTCTGAAATATAGACCTGTCTCATCTTCCAGTACCCCACTGAATACTTTCTTGTTCTCTCCTTACATGCCTTGATGACATCGTCCATAAGGAGTATGAAGAGGTAAGGTGATAGGATATCACCTTGTCTTACACCAGTGGTGGTCCGGAACTCTTCTGACTTATGGTTTGCTGTCCTCACATAATTTCTGCAAGACTTGTAGAAGCTCTGTATAGCATGAATCAGAGGTGCTGGAATATTCTTCCTTGCCAAACAGTCCCAAAGTTTGCTCCAAGGGACCCTGTCAAACGCCTTTTCCAGATCTATGAAACAAAGATGGATCTCACTCTTATACTCAAGGGCCTTTTCACTCAGCTGTCTGAGTGTGAAGATTAGGTCTTGAGTACTTAGGTTTGCTCGGAATCCGCACTGGACCTCATCCAAGGACACTAAGAAGGGATATGCCTCTATGGTTTCCACACTGTCGATTGTCACCCTTTTTGAAAATTGGTGTTATGATGGCGATCTCCCAATCCTTTGGTATGGTCTTGTTGCACCATGCTGCCTGTAGGACCTTAAGAGTAATAGGTCGCCTGATGCTCCCATGTACTTAACCATTTCTGGTGTTATACCATCATGCCCTGCTGCTTTGCCCATCTTGATTTTCTCCAGTGCTGCCTTCAGTTCTTCCATCTTTATGTCATCTTCATCACCATTGGTTTCCTCTTCTGTGCTAGTGGTTATCATTTCTGATGTTTGACCTTGCTCACCATCAAGGAGTTCTGAGAAATATTCTTTCCATTACTTCCTTCGGGGCAGTAAGCAATTTGCCTTGCTTGTCCTTTATAAATTTGAGAGGGCATTGTTTTTCCTTCCTCATGTTCTTTAGGGTCTTATAGAACAATTTCTGGTTTTCTTGTGCATCTTTTTCTAGCTTTTCTCCAAATTCTTTCCAGGACTTCTGTTTTGCTGCTAGCACTTTGTTCTTTACTTCTGTTCTGAGTGTCACATATTCTCTATATTTTTCCATTTGTCCTGTTGTGTTTTTAGCTCCTAAGTATTGTTTCCATGCCATTTTCTTCTCTCTTATTTTCTCTTTGACTTCCTCTGTCCACCAAGGTGTCCTCTTTCTCTGGTTCCCAAGTCTTACTTCACCACATGCTTCTGCAGCAGCTGTCTTTATGATATCCTTGAATTTAATCCAGAGGGTTTCCAAGTCATCAGGTTGTTCTTCTGTGTTGCTCACTGCTGCAGCAATAAGCCCCTGATATCTGGTCTTAATTTCTGGCTCTCTCAGCTTTTAGGTCCTAATGCTCATTTCTCCTGCTCGTTTACTTGGTTTCTTGCGTGATGTTGGGCAGTTCCTAGGCTGAGCAACTCTTTCAGTTATTCATTTGATTGTTAGCAGGTAGTGATCACTTCCAATCTCTGGCCCCCTCCAGACTCTTGCATCTCGGACATATTTGAATGAGCTTCTCCGAACAATGGCATAGTCGATCACTGACTTCTCATTCTTTGTTGGTTCACATGAATGCGGACACACTCACTTCTATTTTACAGTGTAAGATTAACATTGATACATGCTGTGCAGACTTTAAGCCCACAAATGCAATTCTGTAAAGTGCGAAAAGTGCATGTGTTGATTATAATACAAAACTCTGTACATCGAAAGAATAGTGTACTTCATGATCACTAAGTTTTTTATATGTAAAGAACAGCATGAGACTGTATTGCGTATAATTTATTAATATATTTTTTGCGTAAGGATTTTTGGGTGTTTGTAAGGATTTTTTGGTCCGGCGTACATATTTTTGTCTCAGGAGGTTGACAGGTATGCAATGCCAATGTTGAGAGGCCTTTTTCACGTATGCAGGGTAAGTGGACAAAAGAAGGGGACATTTTGAGTGTAGATTCCATTAAAGGCACTCTACTTGTGCACTACAATTTAAAGGAGCTATCATGCTCTGATGTCTATGCATATTTAATTTAAAACGTAGTCCAACTTTGTAGAAGAAGATTTTATCATCACACAAATATAAGTAGGCACAGAATCAGTGTGATGTTTTTAGCTTATAAAAAATAAAACAATATGTTTCAGTGTCTTGTAATCATCGAATAAAGGTGTCCTACTTTTCGTCCTACGTTTTAAAAATATTGTCCTCCCTTGTCCTCCTTTTTATGACCAAAATATGGCATTTGTCCACCTTTTTGTGTTGAACCATATGGTCACCCTACAGTGCGGCGCTTTCTCTCTCTCTATCTCTCTCTCTCTCTTCAATACTTCTACAGGGAGCCGCGCTAGCGTAGTTGTTACAACACCGCTCTGGCGACCGGGTGATTCAGGATCAAACCCGGGCGACGGCATTTGAGGATTTTTCGTCGACCGGGAATTGGACTGGATTAACTCGAGACCTGGCGAGGACATATGAAGGAGTGTCGTCGACCAGGGATTGGCGGCTCCTGTGCCGACTCAGCTGCAATGGGTACCTCCGAAATCGGAGAGTATTTGCCTGAATGGCGAGGGACACCTGTCTCTGTACAAGAAAAGGGATACTCACGTAAAATCAATGTCAGGTTAGACATAAAATAATAACCTGAGATTTCGCCTCGAGTATTAGCGGGCGTACGCAAAAAAAAAAAAAAATGTTATTATAAAAATTTTAAAATGCGCAAGCATCGATTGCAAAGACCTATGAATAATAGTAGCAATGAACAAATAAAAATAAACTGTCATTATTTATAATCATATTTAAGAACATACAGGTCTTTATCTTCATATACCGTGCTCGCTAGTGTAAGTGATCTTGTCTCTCTACAAGTTCTTATCCCCAGCGTTCTTTATCAATTATATTGTTCACATCTTTTCAAGTCGCCATGTTAGTGTCCAGTAGCCTAACTTTTTTCGGTGTTGTTTGGCTTCCTTTTTGTTCCCTAGTCTTTTATACTGTCATTACCTATATTTTTCTACTTTCAGTTCAAATGAAGAACACTGGGCCGTGTGTCTGATTTAGCCCAAATTTCTATCGACCTGGTGAGCATTTAAGTAGCTCACATTGATATAGCTGTTACCTTTTAGTATACATGCACCAAAACTTTATCATGTGTTTCTTATTTTATATGCTATAGCAATGTGTTATACATCAAATGTTGCAGTATTGAAAGGGCTATTATATAAAAACCATTATTGTGTCTAAATGTAAAACAATACACAAATAGTAGGCTATAAAAAAATGTTGTAAACAATTTTCTTTTTTGTTTATATTTGAACAAAAAAAAAGTTTAATCTTACCTTCAAATATAAAGCTTAGCACTGGTCTGGAACTCCTAAAATTATTTTCCTTTTGTTTTGTATCCAATTATGGCAGAACAAGCACGGACATTAACAACAGAGTGAATAAAGCAAGAACAGCCTTTGCTGGTCTCAGCAACATTTGGAGGTCTTTCCAGTACAGCACAAACACCAAATTAAGACTGTATGAGAGTTGTGTACTTTCTGTGCTTCTCTATGATGTGGAGTGCCGGAGAGTAACAGAGAAGGAAATATCAAAATTCTTCGAATCTTTTGTTCTGAATACCATTAGCAACCTAGAACTACTTATTCGGAGTAACCAGGAGGACACGCACACCATCATAGCTGGCAGACACTGGAGTTGGGTTGGCCATGTCCTCAGAAGGGACCCTGATACCATTACAAGAACAGCTATACTATGGCTTTACAAGGCAGTCCTTGTTCTGGAATCCCCAGGGCAAGAGAAGCAGAGGTAGACCAAGAAGCACGTGAAGAAGAGAGCTGGAAACAGAGGTGAAAATGATAAGGAGAACGTGGAAAGAGCTTGAGATGATGGTACGTGATAAGAGGACTTGGCATGTGTTTGTTGAAGGCCTATGCTCCTTTGGGAGTGGAGGGTTATGAATGAATGAATGAATTGTGCTCTAAAGGATTTTGCAAAGGGAAAAGAAGGTTAGTAGATCTTATACAGATTATTAATACTTTTTTAATTATTCTTTGTTCATCTCAACCTCACAGCTAAATGTGCGAAAGATTGTTTTTCAATTAATTCTCCTAATAAGTGATTAATAAAATCAGAAGATTTTCCTCTAAGATGATAGGCTGATAGGAAGTAATTAATAGTTCATACTTCATATAGCGTGTTGAATCATCATCGTAGTCTTCCATACACACACACTCTCATGCACAATATATTTAACATCATTAGAATTGAACGCATAGAGATCAAGAGTGAGATGTAGAATAAATGAAAGTCAACCAGTATATATTGAGTGTGAAAACTTATGAAGACTTTTGTGTGTCTTCAGTCCATCAGAAGTCTGAGTCTACATCATATGTGTCTGACGTCTAAGAAATAAGTTCTCAAAAAACGGACATTTGACTAGCAGAATTCGCCATTGGACATTCTTTGTTCCTCACTTAAAAAATCAATATTTCTCGCCCATATTCAAGATGTAGGATAAAGAGAGAGGGATAGTACCTCACGGTGAGAGACAGCCATGTCCTTTTTAGGATAGTCAGGATCCTATTTGGTTCTCCTCTCTTTGTCTAGCTCATGTATGGCTCCTAGAATACCGCTTGTGTACGGCGGTGGCCACATCCCGGGCAACAGTCTTGGCTGACTGGCTAAACTACATGGGTGGAGTAGGAGCAATCTTACTCAAGGGAATGTCCATCCCTAGTACACAAAGACTGAGACGGTGAGTGAGGCGGAGGAATCTGAGAAGATCAACGGCTCGCAAAGCGAAACAGCAAAGTGTGTGGCGCACTAGAGGCATGTCGGACATAGAAAAAGACAATGGCTAGCCACCGTGGAAGAGATTGGGGCCTTACCACGTACTTCCTACAGAAAGTAATGGAATCACAACAACAAGATAAGAACCGATATGTAGAGAACTCTCTGTCCCCTGGGGAAGAATCTACTGTACAAATTAACAGGGAAGAGGCAACTCCTCTAATGAGTAAGGAAGTACATAATGACGAGTGTTCCTTAAATTCTGTTGAAAGGGAGCATTCTGAGAAAGACCACCTAAAAACTAGTAGGAGAAGCCTAAAAATAGGAACATGGAATGTTAGAACTCTAAACGGAGAAGGAAAGCTGGACAATCTTATATTAGAGGCAACCGACATGAAACTCGATATACTGGGAGTTGCAGAGGCAAGACTTTTGGATACAGGCTACATAACAAGAGACCAGTACACGCTTATACACTCAGGAGGAGAAAAACACGAAAGAGGGGTAGGAATGTTGATAAAGAAGGAGTTAGAAAAATACGTATGTGGATACTGGACACACAATGACAGAATGAAGTTACTAAAGATGAGAGCAAAGCCATTCGACATATCAATCTTACAAACTTATGCACCAACTAAAGATTACAGCGAGGAAGAAATAGAAGAATACTATGAAGAGCTACAACACACACTTAAACCAGTCAAATCTACAGATGTGTTGATAGTAATGGGTGATATGAATGCAAAAGTAGGAAAAGGAAAATACAAGAAAATAGTAGGACAGTATGGATTAGGGACAAGAAATGATAGAGGAGACAGACTTATCCAGTTCTGTGAAGAAAACCAGCTGGTCATATGTAACACCTTTTTTGAACATCACCCAAGGAAATTATACACATGGAAAAGCCCAGGAGATGTAACACGTAATCAAATCGACTATATCATGATAAAACATAGATTTAAGAACAGTGTCACAAGTGCAAAGACACATCCTGGCGCCGACATAAATTCAGATCACAATCCAGTTGTCATCAAAGTAAATATAAAGCTGAAAAGAGCAGGAAACAGAAGACAGGAGGAACCCCAGATAGAAATATCAGCGCTGAAACAACCAGATATAAAACAGAAATATTTAATCGAAGTCAAAAATAAATACCAACAGTTATTGACAGAAAGCATGGAGCAGTATAGAAGAGAAAACCCAGAAGAAAAAGCAACCGCAAAATGGGAATGCTTAAAAACAAGCATACAATCAGCAAATGCAAATTTACCTAAAAAGGAGTCTAAGAAAAATCAAATTTGGATGACAGATGACATCTTGAATAAAATGGCAGAAAGAAAGAAAGCAAAAAATACTCCAGAATATAAAACAATAGACAATGACATACGTACTATGTGTAGAGAAGCAAAAGAACGGTGGATAGAAACAAAATGTAAGGAAATAGAAGACTTGGAAGCGAAGCACATGACAAGAGATATGCATGAAGAAATAAAGAAATTATCAAATCGGTCGCGGTTTGCACAAGGAGGAAGCTGTATCAAGAACAAAAATGGTGTAATATTACTTGATGAGAAAGACATATCAAACAGATGGGCAGAATACGTAAAAGAACTATTCGAGGACAACAGAGGTAAAAAACCATCACCAGATTCTAATGAAGGCCCAAACATTCTCAGATCAGAAGTAGAGAATGCCATTCATATGATACAAAAAGGAAGATCAGCAGGCATGGATAACATAAACATTGAAATGATAGAAGCTCTGGAGAGCTTTGGTATAGATACAATCACAGAAATATGCAATGATATATACAATACAGGATATTTACCACACGACATGAAGACATCAGTTTTTATAACATTGCCCAAAAAACCAAATGCAACAGAATGTTCAGACTTCAGAACAATCAGCCTGATGAGTCATGCAATTAAGATACTGCTCAAAATCATACAGGAAAGAATAAAAAGTAAAGTAGACAGCGAAATCCAAGAAGAACAGTTTGGTTTTAGACGGAACAGTGGAACAAGAGAGGCAATATTTTGCCTAAGAAGATTAGCAGAAAAATATACAGAGGTCCAAAAAAGTATGTATATGTGCTTCATTGACTATAAGAAGGCTTTTGACAGAATCCATCATGAGAAAATAATTGAATGCCTCAAAGACATAGGTATTGATGGAAAAGATATAAGAATACTCAGTAACCTTTATTGGGAGCAAACTGCCACAGTAAGATCGGGAAGGAATTATTCACCATACATAGACATAAAAAGAGGTGTCAGACAAGGTTGTGTGCTGTCCCCCTGCCTATTTAATTATACACCGAAAAAATTTTCAAACAGATACAGGAAATACCAGGACTGAACATCAGTGGAAGATCAATAAACAACCTTAGATATGCAGATGATACCGTGTTGTTAGCTGAAAGCGAACAGGAGTTACAAGAACTAGTGAAGCAAGTGAACAGTATAAGTCATGAATATGGACTCGACATTAATATTGAGAAAACTAAAACTATGATAATTAGCAAAACAGACGATAAACCCACATTAAAGATAAGCGTAAATGGGAAAATCCTGGAACAAGTCAAGAGCTACGTATATCTTGGTCATATAATAACAGAAGATGGCAGATGTGAAACAGAAATCAAGAAGAGAATAGGAATGGCCAAAGCTACATTCAACAACATGAAACATATACTGACATCCAAACAGTTATCTCATAAATTAAAACTGAGAATCATAAAGTGTTATATATATTCTGCATTTCTGTATGGTGCAGAAACATGGACGATGAATAAGCATTTGGAAGAAAGAATTGAGGCTCTTGAAATGTGGATATATAGAAGAATGGGGCGTATCTCATGGAAAGAGATGAAAACAAATAAGGAGGTCCTAGAAAATCTAGGTATGAAAAGAGAACTAATGAGAGAGGTCAAAGTTCGGCAGCTAAAATACTTTGGCCACATAAAAAGGCATAACACCTTGCAGAAGACCATAACAGAAGGGAGAGTTGAAGGCAAACGTGCAAGGGGAAGACAGCGCTATAAGTGGGAAGATAACATCAAGAGATGGACGGGAAAGAGTCTATCAGAGTGTACCACCAAGACAAGAGACAGAAGACGTTGGAGATCCATTACAGCCAACCTCCGTTGTGGAGATGGCAACTGATGATAATGATGATTCAAGAAGGTAGACGCAGCATTTTTCGTTCCGTGCGCACAAGCTCAATAAGCAGTTATAACAAGTTCAAATCACTCGAAAGCTTACTACAGGAGTCAAGCTAAAGCTCACAGTTGTTACTCATATCAAGTTGAGCTCCATCGGAAGCATACTATCTGAAGTCAAGCTAAAGAGCTCAAAATTTGAATCTCATATTTATACCAAGTGCAACACACTCTTAAGCGCATTCTATGAAGCAGACTGTAAAGTATATTTTATGAATCACGATTACATACGCAAGATAATGAGTATACATATCACTAACATTTCATGAAGATATCTAGTCTGGCCAGTACCCTCAGGAGATTAGACAACAGACATTTTCATACGAAAACTGTTAATTGTTGATCAACGCTACAGAGATATCCTCAAACAGTTAAGGTATATATATATATATATATATATATTTATATTTATATATATTTATATATATATATATATATATATATATATATATATATATATATATATATATATACCATTTCAATCCTTCTATTCTATGCAAGCACCCATTTATAAAAGTCTGTAGCTATTTAGTTATTGTTTTTGTTGCTCTCCCTGTCCCAGAACCATACAATAGGACTGACTTCACATTTGAGTTGAAGATTCTTATTTTCCTGTTGGACTTGATTTCTCTTGATCTCCATATGTTTCCTAATGCAATGAAAGCGCCTCTTGCTTTTTGTATTCTTATTTTGATATCAGTGTCTGTCCCTCCAACTTTGTCTATATTACTACCATGTTATGTGTATGAATCTACATCCTTTAGTGATGTTTCTTCAAATTCAGTCTTGTTATCGTATCATTTCTTGCATTTATTCTCATAATCTTTTCCCTGTGTATTCTCAGCCCACTTGTTGTGACCTCTCATCGAGAATTTTCATTTTCGCTTACATCTAATTATGGCTATGGGACAGAAGAGCCACGTCATCTGCTAAATCCAGATCATCAAGCTGTTTAGTCAGATTCCATAGGATTCCATTTCTGTTGTGTGATGTCGATGTTTTCACAACCCAATCTATTGCTAGTAAGAAAATAAATGGAGACAAGAGGCATCCTTGTCTCACTCTCATTCTTATCCTAAACGGTTCTGTAAGTTGTCCTTCATGAAGAACTCTGCATGTTATGTCTTCAAAGGTCTTCCTTATTAAGTTAATGATCTTCATGGGAACTCCATAATGCCTCATCAGTTTCCAAAGTGATTCTGTGTCTACACTGTCAAATGCCTTTTCATAGTCCATGAATCCGGTTTTCTCAATGTCTTAAAACTGCAACATTGTCAAGTTATATTGCACTTCATCTCCCCTGCAATACTTTGTAATGATTTTAGGGGAGGAACCTAGCAGAATGTGATTCTTCCTGTATTTTGAATCCCCACCAATTGTTTAAAAAGTTGCATGTTTAGGTGGGGTAATTCAAATTATTCCACCTGGAAAATTATGTGCGTTAATGCAGAGGTCAGGTCTCCCAAATATGGAAGTGAGATTTCTGTACTAGGTTCAAATATCACTCCTTACTTTCACCTATAGTAATGACTTTGCAACAAAGTGTGCAGGAACCATTTATGTCATTTGTTTCCGCTGAGTTCATGTATGCATCCGTCTGCGGGCAAGTAATTTTATTGCCTGGCACGGCTTGGGTAAACATCAACTATGCTAAAATTGACCAGATGGTTTTTTCTGCATCTAATCTTAGCAAAGTTGTGAAGCGCCAAGCAAACATGATGAATTATCACCGAAAGGAATGTAGGTTGATGATAAATTAGCAGATACCTAACTGCTTGATAGCAGATAAAAAAAATTTGCTGACCACAGAATTTTCAAGTAATCAGTACTCACAAGTGTACCCCATCATTGCATGATGTAATGGTATGTAGAGAAGCAGATGTGGGATCAGTCTACCATGTTCTGTTATCTGTAATAAAATCTAAGCTCAACAGATGTGAAAAAGTACATAGGTATAGACAACAGATGTATGTAGGTCATCTATGAAATCATGAAACAAGGTGTCACAGGTTGACTTCCCTTTGCTCTGCAGGAGTGTCCAACAATGGCAAAAACCAAGTGTCATGATTCACCCGTGTGTTACCGGGGCCCAAAAAGGGAGCAAAGAATAGTAACACTGTTCCCTGCCAAGCATGTCGTAGAAAGTGACTAAGGAGGGTTGGGCATGGGGCTGGTTACCCCATCCTGTAAAAAATTTAAACCACAAAAAAACCTCAACAAACACGGACAAGTCAATTAAGGAAAAAAAAACAGCCATCCAAGACAGGGGAAGGTCCTCTCGCAGAGAGGCGCATGATGCAACACAGAGAAAGCCGACAGGGGTCTGTGTTACTGACTAACCTTCTTTCTTCTAGGAGAACTTCCAGATTTGGCCCCTGGAATGTTCGGACATTAAACAAACAAGGGAAAGTGGCTCAAGTAGCAGCAGAAATGAGGGAATATAAAATCGAGGTTCTGGGACTGTGTGAAACAAAGTGGAAGGGGGTAGACAAGAAGAAACTCATCACAGGTGAATTGGTGCTGTCCTCAGGACATGAAGACGAAAGTTCACACCACAGTGAAGGGGTAGCTCTTATTATGTTATCTAAAGAAGCACAGACAGCACTCATTGAATGGGAAGCCGTTGGACCCAGAATAATAACAGCTACATTTAAAACAGCTAAAAAGAAAATAAATGTAAATGTCATGCAATGTTTTGCACCAACTAATGACAAAAAAGAGTCTGTGAAAGAAGCATTTTATACTTTACTACAGGAAATTATGGAAAAAATAAAAAGAAAGACATCACAATTTTGATGGGTGACATGAATGCAAAGATAGGTACAGTCAACACTGGCTTTGAAGAAGTCATGGGAAAACATGGGCTAGGAATAATGAATGAAAATGGGGAACTATTCTCAAACGTCTGTGCTTCAAATCAGCTGGTTATAGGAGGAAGCATGTTTCCACATAAGAGAATACCCAAGGCAACATGGATATCACCAGACCATAGAAGAAAATCAGATTGATCATATATGCATAAACAAGAAGTTTAGATCATCATTGCAGGATGTAAAGGTATATAGAGGAGCAGATGTGGCACCAGATCACCCCCTTCTGATAGCCAAAGTAAAAATGAAACTTAAGAGATATGCAGCAATGCAAAATTATAGACAACAATTTAATAAAGGACATCTGAGAAATCAAGAAACAAGAGACACATTTGCGGTCACAATATCCAACAAATTCCAAGTGCTCCAACAGCTGGAAGATGTAGAGAATACAGAAGACTATTAGCAGCAAATCAAAACTGTATGGAATGAGACATGTGAAGAAATACTGGGGAAAAGGGAACGACAACAAAAAGCATGGATAACAGCAGAAACCATCAATAAGATAAAAGACAGAAAAAACAAGAAAGCAGAGTTAAACACAAGCAAAACCAGAAGTTCCAAAGCCAAGGCTCAAGAAGTGTACACAGAAGCAAACAAAGAAGTTAAAAGAAGTATCAAAAGAGACTTACTGACTTAGTTGTTCCCCTTCTACCGTTAGGTGTAGAGGTAAATCAAAAGAGACAAGAGGAAGTATATTGAGGAGTTGGCAAGAGAGGTAGAAGATGCTGCAGACAAAGGAAATATGAGAGAACTGTATAACAGCACAAAGAAGCTGACAGGGAAATAAAAGCAAATAAGTTGCCTCATAAAAGGCAAGAATGGAAAACTGTTCAGCAATATACAAGAGCAAATGAAGAGGTGGACAGAATATTTTGAGGACCTTCTCAATAGACCAGCTCCACAAACCCCCGGACATCCAGCCAGCAGAAGAAGAGCTACAAATTAACGGTAAAAGACCAACGAAGGAAGAAATAAAGAAAGCCATAAAGCTTCTAAGAGAGGGAAAAGCGTGTGGACCTGGTGGCATTCGAGCAGAGGCCATCAAACCAGATATCGACACAGCTACAGAGATGTTATATAAATTACTTGGTAAAGTCTTGGAAAAGGAAGAGATACCAGCAGAATAGAAGGAAGGATATCTGGTTAAGTTGCCTAAGAAGGGAAATTTACAAGAGCGTACAAATTATAGAGGAATAATGTTACTATTAATTCCAGGAAAAGTATTAAACAGGATTATCCTTGAGAGATTAAAAGAGTCCATAGACAAGAAACTGAGAGATGAACAAGCAGGTTTTCGACAAAACAGATCCTGTACAGACCAGACAGCCACTTTGAGAATAATAGTTGAACAAAGTCTGGAATGGAATTCACCATTATACATCGGATTTGTGGCCTACGAAAAGGCATTTGACAGTGTAGACAGAGAATCACTTTGGAAATTGATGAGGCATTATGGAGTTCCCCTGAAGATCACTAATTTAATAAAGAAAACATATGAAGACATGACATGCAGAGTTCTTCATGAAGGACAGCATACAGAACCATTTGGGATAAGAAAAGGAGTGCGACAGGGATGCCTCTTGTCTCCATTTCTTTTCTTATTAGCAATAGACTGGGTTATGAGAACATCCACAACACACAACAGAAATGGAATCCAGTGGACTTTGACTAAGCAGTTGGATGATCTGGATTTTGCTGATGACTTGGCTCTTCTGTCCCATAACCGTAATCAGATGCAGGACAAATTGAAAACAATCGATGAGAGGTCACAGCAATTGGGTCTGAAAATACACAGGGAAAAGATAATAAGAATAAATGCAGGTAAATAAAACAGGGTTGAACTTGAAGAAGCACCAATACAAGATGTAGAATCGTACACATATCTTGGCAGTAATATAAACAAAGTTGGAGGGATAGACAGTGATATCAAAACAAGAATACAAAAAGCAAGATGAGCTTTCATTGCATTGGGAAACATATGGAGATCAAGAGAAATCGGATCCAACACGAAAATAAGAATCTTTAATTCAAATGTGAAGTCAGTCCTATTGTATGGCTCTGAGAGAACAACAAAAAGCTACAGACTTTCATAAATGGGTGCTTGCGTAGAATAGAGGGATTAACATGGTATGACAAGGTTACCAACGTGGAACTGATGACAAGAACCAGACAAGTGCCAGTGGAACAAGAGATGAGAAGAAGACAATGGCGATGAAAGGACACATACTGTGGAAACCTGTTGATAGCATTACAAGGCAGTCTTTGTTCTGGAACCCAAGAGAAAGAGAGGCAGAGGTAGACAAAGAAGCACATGGAGAAGAGAGCTGGAAACAGAGGTGAAAATGATGAGGAGAACGTGGAAAGAACTTGAGATGATGTCACGTGACAGGAGGACTTGGCATGTGTTTGTTGAAGTCCTATGCTCCTTTGGGAGTGGAGGGTTAAATATGAATGAATGAAAGATTCTGGCTCACACGTTTGCTTTCAATTTTTTGAATCAACTACTATTGTTTAGTTTTTAAAACAACAGGTAAAAAATGTAATAGTGAAATAGTCTTTAATAGCTTAAAATAAGTATAGAAAGATTAATGGAATTTTGATGGATATAAAGTTCTCGTCATTGAGACGTAGGTGGGAATGTAACTTTATACTTAAAGTTTAACTTCTTCTTCTTCTTCCTCGTTCGTCCTGAAAAGGACGTTGGTTGCGTTGTGTCTATTTACAGCGAAGCTGCGATATCTGTGCCTTTCGGCCGACACATCCAACTTCAGCACGGCATTTTTTGGGAATGGGTTTGCCTTCCCTCTTCGATCCCTACTCTCTCAGCCAGACTGCAGTGATGCAGCCTGTTTCCAGGACCACCACTTGGAGGTGGAGTAGGGTCTTGGTCAGCTCTGGTTCGCTGACCCTGACGCAAGCATTCAAGCTATGGGTCGCTGACTGCATTCTCTGTTGCTGCGTCTTTGGGTCCCAAAGTTTAACTGAAATGTCCTTTTTGCTGGTGCCTTTTAGTTAGCACTTAGCTTGTATGAGTAAGTCCTGCAGCTGTGGTTCATCAATTCTGTGATGACGAAAGCCTTCTCCACACTCTCTTCCACTGTGCGTCGTTATGGTGGATGCTTGTCTCTCATACTAGCGGCGTTAGAACCACAAATCGTCTGATGGCTTGTAACCACGAACTTTAGACAAATAGAAAGAAACAAATACCTGCTGAGTACATTTGTTTGCTGCAAACTGACAGGCCCATTGTCATACGCTCCACCCATCAATGTTAACCTCTCAGAAGAATTAAATTCCTGAACACACAGTGTAACTCACGGAATATGATGAAAATTCACCAATATCCTTCTGTGTGTTAACTAGGAAATTGCATCTGGACTGCGTAAATAATGATTTGCCTGAATTACAATTGAAAAAGGTACATCAACCTCACAAGATAATATGTTTCACCTTAGGCAATTGTGAGGTAATCATCACTCATTACTCATCAGTCCCCCTGTAGGAGTCTGGGGCCGCTCTGCTGTCGAGTTTCCCGCACGACTAGTCAGAAACAATTACTAGCTCTTGCAGTAATGGTTCATGCATTTACTATTTTCATATGTTGAGGTTGCCAGCCTCATATACAACCACTAGCAAGAAAACATGTAAAATTCACGTTTGTAATAGAAATTTTCACAACTTACCCCAAATTTTTGGGAATACACAATTTCCTTGTGCAGATTTCAGAAGGACGCGAGCAATTTCGGTGCATATGCTCTCGAATAAATTTCGTCTGAGAAATTCCGCTTATGACTGTGTTCTGTGATACACTTGGCCTGAGAAACTAGTAATTCCTCTTCGAGTGGTGTTCTGCGATACACTTTGTCTGGGATATTATTTCTCTTATGACTGATGATGAGCTGGCATTTGCTGATGATGTTGCTCTGATTTCTAAATCAGAGGCACATCTCCAATCCAACCTGCAAGTCTGGAAGGAAGAGCTTTAGAAGAGATGGATGGTCATAAGCAGCTGTAAAACAAAATCTATGGTAATATCACGAGAAGAAAGAAGACATCAGATTAAGCTGGGAAAACAGGGCCTGGAGCAGGCCGACCACTTCAAATACCTCAGAGCTATTATAGACCGAAAGGGAGGCATCAAAGAAGAGTTGGCCACTCGAAAAGCAGCAGCTGGGAGACTTTTTAAGGCCATAAATCGAGGATTCCTCAGCAAGAGAGAGGTTGGTAAGAGAACGAAGGTGGCTGTATACGGTATTGCACCACCAATGTCCCATTCTTGACATATGGATGCGAGTCAGGGCAATGACTACAACCCACAAAAGCCAGATCCAAACCTCAGAAATGAGGTATCTGAGGAAGGTGGTTGAAGTAACTGTGATGAAATTAACCGTGATACAACGTTAAAATATCTCCAAAGATAAAATGTAGGGATAAAACTAATGCGTAAGCTACTAGCAGACATGATCGCCCACGCCGCGGGTCACTACCCGCCACGAAAATTAAATTGTTAGACGTGAAGGCAACACGTTTACCCTTGGGACAGGATGAGAACGGAGATCAAAAGGGAAAAAATTCACGTCCCCAAGTTGACACGAGGTAAAGAAATCGACAAAAGGGACCTTAGCTATTATACGCAACAGTCATTTCTTGGACGCTTTTGCGATATTTTGTCCTTTATTTGAATTCAGCGGCTAACGCCTTACAGAAGATGCTCGAACATATTTCAAAAAACCAACTAACCTTGAAAAGTAACTTTTTCTTAATAATAATGTTAGGAATATAAAACCTAGCTGGCCTGATGGCCCATCTTGAGCAGTGAAATAATATGCTTTCATTTATACAGACGGATAGATAATAATGAAGATATTGACAAAAGACTGTGTTGTTCATATCAGCGAGCGACTGCATTGAAACAAAAACATGTCACTAATTTTCAAAAAATTGCGGCCTTGAGACTCAAGTGCTAAAATCTAGTTGGAAGGAAAGAGAAGGGGAATTAGTGGAAGCTGTGGCTAAAAATAACTTTAAAGGCAAAATTGTGTAGGGGACGGCAGAGTTGGTTCAAAAAACAAGTGTGTTTTTTTGTGAAACGCAAGTAGAGACAGACGGACCAACAGACAATAATACATACTTGACTGAGGTATGACTGAATTGATTTTTGGGTAGGAGGTTTGAATTTGAAAAGGAAAAAAGGCGGTGATTGGCCACAGATAAACATAATATCGGCGCTCAGACGCGCATTTTTGCCATTCATCATAAGTTGTCCAGTAGTAGACACAGTAATTCTTCAGTGGTGTGATTCCCAGAAGCTAATTGCAATATTTAAAGAGACGCCATACTAGAGCCAGCAGCTCAGCTGTGTTTTGCTAGCATATACTGTGTTCTCTATTCATAATTCTGGTAAGACTGAAAGTATTTCTTTGTATATTTTAATATTGTTTAATGTTTCGAGTGATTTGATACTGCCATATCATAATCTATCCCTTACAACAAGTAAGGATTCGTTCTAGACCCCCCGCCCTAGTTCAAGGTCTAGAGACAAACAAAATACATAAACTCCAGCAAGGATTATGAAGGGCGGATCAAGTGTTGAGATCAGTGGAACATATCACCTATCCTATTCTATGGCAAGAAGCTAATGAACATATTTCAGAATATGTAGTCTGGGGGAACCTATCCTATGTGAAACCAACTTGGTAAGATGTGCTGTATGGTCAGAGAGATCTGACCCCGTCTATGTGGTGTTGTTGTGTAGTGTTGAGTGTAGAAGTGGCTCAGGAGGTAGAGTTCTGACACATGACCAAATACTTTTATTTCAGAACTGTGAGTTTTTTATTTGGCACCAAAGTGGTGTCAAATGATGTGTTGAAGAATACAAGAGTGGACCCGTGCAGTCTTATATTTTGGCAGAGCAGCCTTAATTTGCCCCCAAGCACGGAGAGGTGGGGCCACCAGATTCCAGCACCAGAACTACTCAGTCAAGATACGTGAGCGTCTGGTCTGCTGAGCCTTCACCAACTTATTTTCTAACACACCAACTATAATCCCATCAATAAAAGGACAAAGTTTAGTAGCCATAGACAGGGAGTGATGAGGCCACCCCAACAGCACATCCATTAATCGTTCTCCCAGATAAAGTACAACTATAAACAGTAGTAATATTAACTAGTCTTGTAAAATACATATGTACACACCTTTCATTTATTATGCCATATATTCATGCATTTCATTCATAATTTCAAAACCTTTCATATGTTCTGACCAAAATAAAACCTTGATTCAGAACAAATAAACTTAAAGAAAATTTAATATCAAAATTTTAAACAGCTTGAGTTAGTTCAGTGTGTTATTTATTTTATTAATATTATTAGACTTATTAAATATCTGTGTGTGTGTATGTAATCTACCACAACACATTACATATCAGTACCCTAGATTGTTAACGTAGCCACATTCATTAGTAGAAAAAAGGATATGTGTGAGGTCGTAGTGGTAGCAAGAAGGGCCTTCTGTAAATTCACAGCTACATTTATCTCAGGAGCCTTCACAGCTGACCTCATGCATCACACTAGGTAATATCACAATCATACAATACCATCAAATCCACTACATATATTGGGGTCTCTTGTCCCGGGATAATTAGCCTATCAATAATATTAGGATCTCCTGGTGGGAGAATTAAATTAGGTGAACAAATTATAAAAATTAAAAGTGTCCCTTAAAATTAAAAGTGAAAATAAAAGTTGGTGAATCTTCACAGCCAGTGATAATTAATTAGTTAACTGGCTAATTAGAATTATTTTAGACTATAGTAATATGAATTACTTTAGTGGTTGGAAATTTTATCTTGCTCATTGCTAAATTGTCTAAAAAGTATGGCGGAGCTAGCCAAATTCAGATCAGCTGCTGTGCATACGGCAAAGGATATGGGAATGGATGGTCAGGTTTTAATTCAATATGTAACGGCTGAATGTGATAAGTATATTGAACGGGAAGAATGGAGATTAGAAAAAGAGGCCGAAAGAAAATTAGAGTCTGAAAGATTAGATGAAGAGAAGAGGCTACAAATTGAGGCTGAGACTAAGAGGTTGCAAATTGAGGCTGAGGCTAAGAGGCTGCAGATTGAGGCTGACAAAGAGGCTAAAGCCTTAGAGGCAGAAGAAAAACGACAGCAAAGGGAAGCAGAAGAAAAACGATTGACTGCCGAAAGGGAGGCAGAAGATAGAAGGTTGCAAAGGGAGCACGAATTACGACTAAGGGAGCTGGAGCTACAAGGCCAGGCTCCTGAAAATGGTGCCAGCCCTTTTGCCTCAGATGCTACGCCCAGTCTGGGAGCCTCAACATCAGCTATGGGGTTTCATTTAGACCATTTTGTTGAGAAAGACGATGACATAGAGGGGTACCTCGGACGTTTTGAGTTATTAGCTACTACATATGGGTTAGAGAGAGAGAGGTGGAGTTTAAAGTTATCACAGGGACTGAGAGGTACTTCTTATGAAGTCTTCGCAAAAATGAACAGAGAAGACCAAGACAATTATGACATGTTAAAGCAGGCTTTGTTATTAAGGTACGAAAAAAATGGTGAATTTTATCGTAAGAAATTTAGAAATGCCAAACTGTTGTCTGGGGAGACATACCACCAATTCTCTGCCAGACTGGAAACCTATTTGGAGAAATGGACGACTCTGGGGAAGACCCAAGATCTTAAAGAGATGATCATGATAGAGCAATTGAGAGAGTCCATGGCTCCAGACATGAGAAAATTTCTCATGGAACAAGGTGCAGAGAAGTTGGGGGAGGTTTTAAATGTCGCTGAGAGGTATCAGGCAGCCCAGGCAGAGGTAAGTGGTGCTAAAAAGAAGCACATAGACAATTTTAAAGCTCCACAGCAATTTAATAAATTTGATAATAGAGAACAGGGAAATAAAGGTAGGACAAACTTTGAACGGCCAAGAAATGACTATCGAGACAGAAACTCACAGTTCAATGACCAAAAATCCAATGAAAGAAAACCGTTTAACCAAGGAAAAAGATGGTGTAAATGGTGCAAGAAAGATAACCATAACACCGAATTTTGTAGAAGGAAACCTTCAAACATTGCTGCAATGAAGTCGGGGACTCAAAGATTAAAGGTTAATCCTAATGGACAGCAGGAACCTTATCACCCCCCAGTTTGTGAGGATGTTATTTGTAATGGGGTCACCATAAGGTGCCTTTATGATACAGGTTTGGATTATGATTCAGTTGTGAAGTCTAGCCTAGTGGACCCAAGTCAGTATACCACAGAAACAGTGGAAATACAAGGGGCAACTAAGGACATACCACTCATGACACTTCCCATCGCAAGGATAACGGTGAAAACTCGCTATGTGGAAGGAGAAATCAGAGCAGCAGTGATAGATGAACCAATCTACCCTCTGATATTGGGGTGTAGATACGTCTTCTTGGGGAATCCCGAGAGACCTGTGATCATGGCGACAGTGCAGACCAGGTCACAGAAGAAGGAGGAAGAAGGTGAACCTATTAATGCTCATCCAGAGGAGATGAGGAAGGCGCAGGCTGAGGATAGGACACTCAAGCCATGTTTTAAAAAATTGCCCAAATGCCACACACCTCCGAGCAAGGGGGAATATTTTATGAAGAACAAACTATTATACAGGAAGGCCGGAACTGGAACAAATGGTCACAACCAGCTGGTTCTTCCCACTTCATATAGGGATAAAGTGATGGAACTCGGGCATGCGATTCCCTTCAGTGGTCACATGGGGATCAGCGCCACAGGACAGCGTATAGCTTGTCATTACTTCTGGCCAGGGATAACGGAGGATATAAAAAGATATGTCAAATCCTGCCCAGAATGTCAAAGGGTAGCTCCAAAGCACTGGACTGCTCCTGCAACTCTAGGGGAAATGCCCATAGTGGGAACACCTTTTGAGAGGGTTGCAGTGGATATTGTGGGACCTCTCATTCGGACCAAGAGGAGGAACAGTTACATCCTTACTCTGGTGGACACTTGTTCTATGTGGGGAGAGGCGGTAGCCCTGCCATCAATTGATTCAAAACATGTAGCAGAGGCACTACTTACAATATTCACCCGATTAGGATTCCCGCATCAAATCTTGACGGATAATGGCTCTCAGTTCAAGGGGAAACTAACGGAAGAAGTTTTTAAGCTATTTCAAGCCAGACACTTTCATTGTAGTCCGTACCATCCGCAAGGGAACGGCCAGGTAGAGAGGTTCAATGGGACTCTCATTTCTATCCTGAGAAAGCTGGCACACGAAAAACCGGATCTGTGGGATCAATTCCTGCCCGCCGCATTGTTTGCGTATCGGGAGGTACCACATAGTTCAACCGGGATGGCTCCCGCAACTCTGCTATTTGGGAGGCCAATAAAAGGTCCATTAGAAGCGCTATTAAGGACCTGGACAGATGAGAAGGCGGAAGAGACTGTTACCTCATCTTATCAATACGTGAACGAACTGACCACTCGTTTGAAAGCTGGATGGAAACTGGCAAATGATAATTTGAAACAAGCCAGGAAGAAACATGCAGCATATTTTAATAGGAAGGCAAAGGACAGAGAACTAGCTGTGGGAGAGAAGGTGCTGCTTCTACTACCCGGCAGCCAGAATAAATTACAAATTGGATGGCAAGGTCCATATACGGTTCTAGAGAAGGTGTCTAGAACAAACTATAAAATTGACAAAAAGGGGAAGGAGAAAGTTTATCATGTAAACCTGTTAAAGAAGTATCTGGACAGACCACTCCAGGAAAGCACCCCCTTACTGACCTTGGCTATCGCAACTCAAATGCAAAAGGAACCACTCACCTCACATGAATACCCATTACATCCTTGTGAAACAGCAGCACAGGTAAAAGTCAGTAAGCACCTGACTAAAAATCAGAGGGAGAGAGTTCAACAGGTTCTGGAGGAACATACAGATGTATTAACAGATAAACCAGGCCATACAAATTTGCTACAGTATGACATGAAACTGGTAGACTCAAACCCAATCTGTATGAGAGCCTATTCTATTCCGTTCGCGAAGGAGAAGGCATTGAAGGAAGAAATAGATTATTTGTTGAAGGAGGGGATTATTTCACACAGTGAATCATCTTTTAGTTCCAGTGTCGTTTTGTTGAGAAAACCGTCTGGGGAACACAGACTGTGCATAGATTACAGGAAACTGAATGCTGTCACAGAAGGACAAGTGGATCCATTACCAGACACAAAACAGTTATTTGCCAGATTAAACAAGGCAAAATACTTTTCAAAGGTGGATCTTAGTAAAGGCTATTACCAGATTCCAGTGAAGCCTGAAGTGAGACCTTATTTAGCATTTAGCACATCGGAAGGACATTATGAATTCAACATGCTACCATTCGGACTGAAAAATGCTCCGAGTGTATTTTCAAGGATGATGCGCAAATTGTTGGATCCCCTGAATAACCCATGTATCACGAATTTCATAGATGATATTCTCGTCGCCACAGAGACATTTGAAGAACACATTGAAGCTCTAAAAATGTTATTTAATAGACTTAGGGAGGCGAACTTAACTGCTAGGCCAACAAAATGTTGTATTGGATGCAAAGAGTTGGAATTCTTGGGACACACTGTATATCAGGGTAACATGACCCCTGATCCCAAGAACTTGGAAAAACTGCAGAGAGCACCTAGACCACAAACAAAAAAGGACGTGCGATCATTCGTGTCGTTATGCGGATTTTATCAAAAATACATCAAAGATTTTAACTCTATTTGTGCTCCTCTGACTGATCTGACTCGCAAGGGACTTCCAGCTAAAATTATTTGGACTGCGCAAAGTGAATTAGCGTTCCAAGACTTAAAGGAAAAACTCACTAGCAAGCCTATTCTCAAACTGCCTGATTTGACACAGGACTTTGTCGTAAGAACAGATGCAAGTAATGTAGGACTCGGGGCGGCTTTGTTGCAAAGATCATCTTCACCTGATGGGGAACTGAACCCAATCGCTTATGCCAGCCGCAAATTGAATAAGGCGGAACAAGGATATTCCACAAGCGAAAAAGAATGTTTAGCGTTAATCTTGGCAATAAAGAAGTTTCAAATCTATCTGTATGGTAGGACTTTTGTGGTCGAGACGGATCAGCAGCCCCTCGTATTCTTATCTCAGGCTAAGCATGAAAACGCAAGATTGCTGAGGTGGTCTTTATTGCTTCAACCTTATCAGTTCAGTATCCGATATATTCCAAGCAAATTGAATGTCGGTGCAGATTTCCTCAGTCGGCACCCCTGTGATCAAAATTAGAGTAGTGGCAGGTGTGAGGAGTAATTTTATCTATGTGTATCACTGGTTTTGGAACTTGCCGTAGGCATGTTTTCAAGTGGGGAGATGTGTGATGAAATTAACCGTGATACAACGTTAAAATATCTCCAAAGATAAAATGTGGGGATAAAACTAATGCGTAAGCTACTAGCAGACATGATCGCCCACGCCGCGGGTCACTACCCGCCACGAAAATTAAATTGTTAGACGTGAAGGCAAAACGTTTACCCTTGGGACGGGATGAGAACGGAGATCAAAAGGAAAAAAATTCACGTCCCCAAGTTGACACGAGGTAAAGAAATCGACAAAAGGGACCTTAGCTATTATACGGAACAGTCATTTCTTGGACGCTTTTGCGATATTTTGTCCTTTATTTGAATTCAGCGGCAAACGCCTTATAGAAGATGCTCGAACATATTTCAAAAAACCAACTAACCTTGAAAAGTAACTTTTTCTTAATAATAATGTTAGGAATATAAAACCTAGCTGGCCTGATGGCCCATCTTGAGCAGTGAAATAATATGCTTTCATTTATACAGACGGATAGATAATAATGAAGATATTGACAAAAGACTGTGTTGTTCATATCAGCGAGCGACTGCATTGAAACAAAAACATGTCACTAATTTTCAAAAAATTGCGGCCTTGAGACTCAAGTGCTAAAATCTAGTTGGAAGGAAAGAGAAGGGGAATTAGTGGAAGCTGTGGCTAAAAATAACTTTAAAGGCAAAATTGTGTAGGGGACGGCAGAGTTGGTTCAAAAAACAAGTGTGTTTTTTTGTGAAACGCAAGTAGAGACAGACGGACCAACAGACAATAATACATACTTGACTGAGGTATGACTGAATTGACTTTTGGGTAGGAGGTTTGAATTTGAAAAGGAAAAAAGGCGGGGATTGGCCACAGATAAACATAATATCGGCGCTCAGACGCGCATTTTTGCCATTCATCATAAGTTGTCCAGTAGTAGACACAGTAATTCTTCAGTGGTGTGATTCCCAGAAGCTAATTGCAATATTTAGCTGGACGCCATACTAGAGCCTGCAGCTCAGCTGAGTTTTGCTAGCATATACTGTGTTCTCTATTCATAATTCTGGTAAGACTGAAAGTATTTCTTTGTATATTTTAATATTGTTTAATGTTTCGAGTGATTTGATACTGCCATATCATAATCTATCCCTTACAACAAGTAAGGATTCGTTCTAGACCCCCCGCCCTAGTTCAGGGTCTAGAGACAAACAAAATACATAAACTCCAGCAAGGATTATGAAGGGCGGATCAAGTGTTGAGATCAGTGGAACATATCACCTATCCTATTCTATGGCAAGAAGCTAATGAACATTTTTCAGAATATGTAGTCTGAGGGAACTTATCCTATGTGAAACCAACTTGGTAAGATGTGCTGTATGGTCAGAGAGATCTGACCCCGTCTATGTGGTGTTGTTGTGTAGTGTTGAGTGTAGAAGTGGCTCAGGAGGTAGAGTTCTGACACATGACCAAATACTTTTATTTCAGAACTGTGAGTTTTTTATTTGGCACCAAAGTGGTGTCAAATGATGTGTTGAAGAATACAAGAGTGGACCCGTGCAGTCTTATATTTTGGCAGAGCAGCCTTAATTTGCCCCCAAGCACGGAGAGGTGGGGCCACCAGATTCCAGCACCAGAACTACTCAGTCAAGATACGTGAGCGTCTGGTCTGCTGAGCCTTCACCATCTTATTTTCGAACATTAACTATAATCCCATCAATAAAAGGACAAAGTTTAGTAGCCATAGACAGGGAGTGATGAGGCCACCCCAACAGCACATCCATTAATCGTTCTCCCAGATAAAGTACAACTATAAACAGTAGTAATATTAACTAGTCTTGTAAAATACATATGTACACAACTTTCATTTATTATGCCATATATTCATGCATTTCATTCATAATTTCAAAACCTTTCATATGTTCTGACCAAAATAAAACCTTGGTTCAGAACAAATAAACTTAAAGAAAATTTAATATCAAAATTTTAAACAGCTTGAGTTAGTTCAGTGTGTTATACATTTTATTAATATTATTAGACTTATTAAATATCTGTGTGTGTGTATGTAATCTACCACAACACATTACATATCAGTACCCTAGTTTGTTAACGTAGCCACATTCATTAGTAGAAAAAAGGATATGTGTGAGGTCGAAGTGGTAGCAAGAAGGGCCTTCTGTAAATTCACAGCTACATTTATCTCAGGAGCCTTCACAGCTGACCTCATGCATCACACTAGGTAATATCACAATCATACAATACCACCAAATCCACTACAGTAACAAGAAGAGACATGGTCCGCAACCAGATGATACGTCAAGGCTTAAAATCCCGCCCCCTGCATACCCAAGAAGAACAGTCCCAACTGAGATGGTTTGGCCATGTCTGCAGAATGGGAGAAGATCGGCTACCACGACAAGCATGGGAAACAAAGAGCCAGGGATCCAGACCCCCAGGACGACCTAAACTCCGCTGGGAGGACAACATTAGACAATCTTTGAAGGATCGAGGACTAGAATGGAACTAGGTCAGGAGGAAGACAGCTGATAGGATAGTCTGGCGCTCTCTCTTCCAACCCTCTATACCTCACAGTAGAAAGGGAGCGACTAAGTAAGTAAGTATGACTGATGATCCAATTCCTATGTTTCCAGTCTTGAATTTATAAAGTCCTTGTCCCTGAAGTTTTACAATCTGTATTTAAGTATGCGGGTTTACTCTTAACTCTTTGATTCCGCAATTTTTTTCCACTATGTGCCGTAATTTTAATTATTTATAGACTAAAAACAACGCTCAGAGATTTGTTTTGGCATGAGTGTCAAATCTGACCAACGCTCTTAGCGTTGTTCCGGGGACAAAGAGTTAAGGTTTCAGAGTTGCCCAAATACTGTCGATCTGTCACTTCTGATATAGGAATTCAAGATCCGATCCTTCTCTTCCTGGCTGTTGGGAGTTGCTCGTATGAAGTTGCGAATCTGCCTGTTCTGTGCCTTTGAGTTCACTAGATTATATCTCTCATTCTCAGTTCAAATCACAGAAGGTGTTTCCGCCGAATGTTCCAATATAATTCTTTGTAAATTCCAGGCATCTCAAATCAAACCAATCAAATCTCTCTAGAACTGTTTGGGTGTGGAAGTAATAAGACGTAATTTTTTTCCGGCTGCACTTATCTGCTTCCCACAATATTGTGACCATGTTTTTATTGTCGTAATGTCTTCCGCCAAGATGTCTACCCTGACAGATTATCGAATTATCGCCTTTATTTGCGTGCCTCCGCCAAACAGAAGTCTGTAAAAAATGGTGCTTAAAATATGCCACATAATAGAGATGAGCGAGAGGAAGAGAAAAATGAAGAAAAAAAGTGATGCTGTCGGAGTTGCTGAAGGTGTGAGTGATCACACAAAATTACATTCCCAAACCATTCTGTCACAAAAAGGGAACCCTACAGAAAAGCCTGTTGAAATCGGATACACTGGGCAACAGGCTTAACGAAACAGTGCAACGTAATTCTCCTAGTGATGACGTCAAGAGAGAGAACCTTGAACCACCTTCACCTGGAACAATGTTTCGATGTTTCTTTGTTTTCGTTGATTCAATGTTTGTTCGTTTTCGTTGTTTCAATGTTTGTTCGTTTTCGTTGTTTCAATGTTTGTTCGTTTTCGTTGTTTCAATGTTTGTTCGTTTTCGTTGTTTCAATGTTTGTTCGTTTTCGTTGTTTCAATGTTTGTTCGTTTTCGTTGTTTCAATGTTTGATCGTTTTCGTTGTTTCAATGTTTGTTCGTTTTCGTTGTTTCAATGTTTGTTCGTTTTCGTTGTTTCAATGTGTGTTCATTTCTTTGTTTCGGGTGTTTGGTGAGTGAGACTATCTAGAATCTACGACGTTTACAAATAAATCTTCATCTGATTATCGCGTATCTTTGATTTGTGAACTAGTGGCCGACGTGGGGTCGTCCTGTACGTAGTGTTTAAACAGTTAATGTTAATTGTGTAACTTTTCTCAGATTAGCTAGTCTGCTGCGGGGAGGGAGTGGGAGTCCGTAGTGAAATTTGAATTGTCTTTTTAATGTGTGGAAGCATATACAAGAGTGGATGAGACATAACATTTGGAAAATGCTTTTCCACTAGAAGTCTGATAACTGTGAGCGTTAGAGGAAGGATATATTTAACTTGCGAAGATAATTAAAATCAAACAACAGGGAGGGCAGGGAAAATCTACCTTTATCTTTTACACAATACGAGAGATAACGGAAATAGCCGAGGACAAAACCGACTCCCTTCCCTGTGGAATAGTGAAAAAAAATCCGTTGAAAAGAAGAGAAGTTGTAGTAAGCCGACATGGTAGATGAAGGTAAACGAGTTATTGGAAGAAAATGGAGGAAAGATAAAAAAAACTGAATGAAATGTTGTAACATGTAGGAAGATAAAAGGAGTCACATAACGATTGTCCTCCAATTAATTTATTAATCGCTGATGGCGGTTGTCTCTTGTACAAGGCAAGTAACCACACTATGCTTTAACTAACATATACATTAAACAGACTTTTCGTCTCCCTTATTAATGGACATTCAAATGGTGGATGTTTATAGTACAGACTGATTTATCCTTTTTACAGCTCTTAATTTCCTGAGACATCAACAAATAATTAAATAGGAACAATCTATTGCCCACTTTCCTACAGTCTGATTGAGCTTGGCTAGTGTCTGAAAGACAATAATTTAAATTGCGTGATGTTGTAGCGGAGATGTAATGAATATAAATGTTTTAATGGGTCTTGTGAATAATAGATAACATTTCGTGGTTATTTGTTAATGAGATGTAGTCGCTGAGGGGTGAAAATATGGAAAGGGCGTGGAGGAGATGGAATATTATCAACATCATCCTGCCCATTTCACTCCTTACGGAACATGGACTATCCCTGCACCTTGTTCCCTTGCAAGAAATATACACCTAAGCTTTAATGTGTTCTTTCAGTTGTCAGTTTCTGTAGTAATTTTTGTTAACGCGATGAGGTTGTCAGTTTCTGTAGTAATTTTTGTTAACCTGATGAGGTTGTCAGTTTCTGTAGTAATTTTTGTTAACGTGATGAGGTTGTCCATTTCAGTAGTAATTTTTGTTAACCTGATGAGGTTGTCCGTTTCAGTAGTAATTTTTGTTAACCCGATGAGGTTGCTATTTCTGTAATTTTTGTTAACCCGATGAGGTTTTCAGTTTCTGTAGTAATTTTTGTTAACGCGATGAGGTTGTCAGTTTCAGTAGTAATTTTTGTTAACGTGATGAGGTTGTCCATTTCTGTAGTAATTTTTGTTAACCTGATGAGGTTGTCCGTTTCAGTAGTAATTTTTGTTAACCCGATGAGGTTGCTATTTCTGTAATTTTTGTTAACCCGATGAGGTTTTCAGTTTCTGTAGTAATTTTTGTTAACCCGATGAGGTTGTCAGTTTTTTAGTAATTTTTGTTAACGTGATGAGGTTACTAGTTTATACAGTAAATTTTGTTAACCCGATGAGGTTGCTCGTGTTGATATTGCATATATCTGTTTCGATGTTTAGTTTGTTTTCCCGACTAGAGTTACTTGCCCTTATGGGAACTCTTCTACTACCTCCTGCTTCTAAAGAGGGCTGATTAAACGTAGTCGTATGTATCCAGTGTGTGTTCGGTCTTCGTGATTAAACTTCATAACATGAGAATGTATGACAGCCAGCCACGTCTCATTGTATCTTACAACATTTACTATACACAACAGTAAATATCAACATGGTGGCAGCGGTGTTTATTTCTACAGAATCCGAACTATTCTGCTGGCACGTGTGCTGACGTCATAGACTTGAGGTGAGGGACGATAAACTGGTAAAACCAAGTTTAACTCTTCTGTTGGTAGGTTATTGCTTGCATACCATTATTAGACATTTCGTCATGGCAGAACGGCCCATGTTTCGGTTACCACCCTGCCTAGACATAAATAACGTCGAACCAGACACATTTCGTAAATGGAGACGACAGTTAGAATTATAAATGCATGCAACAGAGGCGGCCTCTAAACCTGATCCTGTTCGGGCGGCCATTATCCTACACTGTGCTGGACCACAAGCTGTTGAAGTTTTTGATCAACTTGCAGAGGAAGGAGACCACTCTAATCCTACTAAAATTCTCGATTTTCTCCAGAACCATTGTAGCTCACGAAGCAATGAAGTATTACATACCTTCAGATTCTGGGACACACCTCTTCAAGATCCCTTTAATTCCTTTGTGACTGAGCTGAAAACTAAGGAAGATTTCTGCAACTTTAATGACAAGGATCGTATGATAAGAGACAAAATTGTCTTTACTGTTAACAAAAGGTTACAAGAGAAGCTCTTGAGAGAAGCTGACCTCGATCTAAAGAAAGCCATTCACATATGCAGAGTCTTCAAGCAAACTGGAAAAGACATAAGAGAGATGAGTAATACAGTACAACCTTCTGAAGCAAGGGTTGAAAAGGTACAGAAAAAATCACTCAACCATAAACCTCCCAAGAGAGACACTGGGCATGCTGCTGGTAAAGCCTGTCAAAGTAACACTGACAGTGGGTACTTTGAACCTAGAAAGGAGTGTCATTACTGCGGACAGAAACATCTATTGATTAAGAAAAAGTGTCCTGCATGGGGGAAGTTTTGCTCAAATTGTGGGGGAAGAAACCATTTCAAAGCTAAATGCAAGAAAGTTCACACTGTTCACACAGAGTCAGTGGAAGATTCTGAAGTTTTTCTTGCTTGTGTGAAGTCTAGCAAAGCTTGTACATCTGCACAACTCATTGTCAATGGAAAAATGGTAAAATTTTAGTTAGACACAGCAGCTGATGTGAATACAATCTGTCAACGCTTTGTGATGCAAGAACAATTGTTACCCACTAAACAGAGGCTTGTTATGTGGAATGGTACTAAGATGACTCCACTGGGAGAAGTTATATTAACTGCTGAGAATCCTAAGACTGGGACAAAACACAATATAAGGTTTACTGTTGTGAAAAATAAATTCACATGTTTGCTGGGCAACAATACACTGCAGGATCTACAGTTTGTGACAGTCAACACAAACAAATTTATTGCTAAGGTGGCTACTGACAGTTTAGATAATAATCATAACTCTGATAACCATCTAGGTGTCCTGGATGAAGCTGTGTTGCATATTGATCCTAATATTCGTCCAAAGGCACTGCCGTGCAGAAAAATACCATTTTCCCTTAAGAGCAAGGTAAAGTCAGAGCTTCAAAATCTAATGAACAGAGGTATATTAATACCAGTAGAGGAACCGACTGAATGGGTTAACCAAATGGCTGTTGTTGAAAAGTCTGATGGTTTCTTAAGAATATGTATTGATCCTAGACCCCTGAATGAGGCTTTGCAAAGAGAGCATTACAGATTGCCAACTTTGGATGATGTATTGCCTGAACTCAATAATACCAAGATTTTCACAAAGCTGGATATCAAGGAAGCATTCTGTCATATCAAACTTGATGAGAAGTCAACTTACAACAATGATTACACCTTTTGGTAGGTTCAGATGGTCTAGACTACCATTTGGCTTGAATGTAAGCAGTGAAATTTTCCAGAGGCATCTAGCACAAGCTCTCGAAGGTCTTCATGGTTGCATCAATGTTGCTGATGACATAGTTATTGCAGATTGTGGATCAAACAGACAGCAAGCAATTAAAGACCATGATCTAAAGCTCAAAGCACTGAAACATAGGTGTAAAGAGAAAGGCATTAAACTGAATGACGCTAAAGCTCAAGAGAAGGAAGAAGAAATTACCTTCATGGGTCACCTTAATACTGCTCGAGGTGTTGAACCAGACAAGAAAAAGGTTGAGACAATACTAAACATGCCCGTTCCTAAGGACTGTCATGAGGTTCGCAGATTTTGTGGCATGATACAGTATCTAGCAAAGTTTCTCAACAATCTTTCAGAATTTCTTCATCCAATAAGAGAACTTACACGTAAGGATACTCCCTTTATCTGGTCTGCTGAATGCGAACAAGCTTTCAAGAGAATCAAGAAACTGATTACTTCTACTCCAGTACTTGCATACTATGATTCTGATGAATCTTTGTGTATTCAAGTTGATAGTAGCAGCTATGGACTTGGGGCTGTCCTCCTACAAAATGGTCATCCAATAGAGTTTGCTTCAAGAGCTCTAACTGAAACAGAACAACGCTGGGCTCAAATTGAGAAGGAACTCTTAGCTGTTGTATATGGTTTGGAACGCTTTGACCAATACACTTATGGAAGGAAAGTTACAGTCATCAACGACCATAAACCTTTGGCAGCCATCGTTAAGAAACCTCTGAGTCAAATTTCTCGAAGACTGCAGAATTTACTGATGCGCAGCCATCGATATGACTTTGAATTCCAATGGGTACAAGGTTCCGATCTTCTTATAGCTGACACACTGTCCAGAGTTTGTATTCATAATGTCACATTGGATTCCTTAGCTGATAGAGAGAGCAATGCAGGAGCTGATGCACCTGTAAGATTACCTGAAATACCAGATGTGATGATGGAAAAGATTAAAGCTGAAACTCTGAAAGACAGCGTGCTCCAGAGGTTGAAGTCGACCATTTTGGATGGGTGGCCTACAAGAAAGTCTGATGTACCAGCTGAGCTTATGCCTTATTTCGACATTCGTGATACGCTGACAACAGAACAAGGCATAATACTTAAAGGAGAGCGTATTCTTATCCCAAAAGCACTGAGGCCTGAAATCAAGCAAAAGCTACACGCTGCTCATCTTGTATTTGACAGCATGATGCATCGGGCCAGAAGTTGCCTGTTTTGGATCGGCATGACGGCTGAGATTCGACAGATAGCTGACAGTTGTCCAGAATGTCAAGAAACGAAAGCAAGGAATACTAAAGAACCTTTAAACCAACACTCAAGAGGTTTATCACCCTGGGAGAAAGTTGGCACTGACATCTTTATTATAGAAGGCCGATATTATTTAGTCCTGATTGACTACTTCTCCAACTTCATTGAAGTAGACTTTCTACCTACAATGACAGCACAGTTAGTCATCAGGAAATTGAATTCTCATTTTGCTCGTTATGGTGTCCCTAAAGTTATTGTATCTGACCAAGGTACTCAGTTTACGTCTGCACAGTTCAGATCATTTACTGCTAGATGGGGAATACTTCATGTTAAATCAGCACCAGGTCACCATAAAGCCAATTGATTAGCTGAATCTGCTGTGAAACTCATCAAGGGTATGATGAGAAAGACTGTTGAAAATAATACAGATGCATGTGAGGCACTACTTGAACTTCGTAATACGCCGAGACAAGGGTTTGATCAAAGTCCAGCAGAAATACTGTTCAACAGGAAACTGCGTACACTGATACCTTCTGCAGTGAAACCCGTTGCATCTCACAGTAAAGTTATTGAAAGTAGAGGCAAGAGAGACAGATCAGTGAAGAAGTATTATGATAAAACTGCTCATGATCTGCCCCAGTTGTCTCACCAGCCAGTCTACTATCAAGACCCTGAACAACCAAACTGGCAACCTGGAAGGATTGATAAGAGGCTCTCTGAAAGAAGGGGAGAATGGAGGTCAATATGTCAGAAACAGAATTCATCTAAGACCTAAAACAACACCTTTCACACCTGATCCCGAGGACCTGGAAATTGATGTCTCCTCTCCAGTTCTACCCGAGCAACAGGTTGTTTTGCCAGACATGGAGAACACTAGTGAAGTGAACATTCCCAATCCTCCAGAAGTTGATCCTTCAACCCCAGCTACTTCTAGTCCTGGGAAGGCTGGCAAAGAACAGAAACATTCTCTCCTACCATCTTGCCCTAAGAGACCCCAAAGAGATCGCAAGAAACCCTCTTGGATGAATGACTTTGTTCACTCATAAAGAAGGGGGATGTTGATGTAGTCTTTATGTATACGGTATAATGTTTCGATGTTTAGTTTGTTTCCCACTAGAGTTACTTGCCCTTATGCTAAATCTTCTGTTTCCCTTCTTACTTCCTCCTACTTCTAAGATGGCGAATTAAACATATCGAGTTTGTATCCTGTGTTCAGGCTTCGTGATTAAACTTCATAACGTGAGAATGTATGACAGCCAGCCACGTCTCATTATATCTTACAATATTTACTACACACAACAGTAAATATCAACAGCTAGTTTCTGTAGTAATTTTTGTAAACCAGATGAAGTTGCTAGTTTCTGTAGTAATTTTTGTTAACCCGATGAGGTTGCTAGTTTATGTACTAATGTTTGTTAACCCGATGAAGTTGTCAGTTTGTGTAGTAATTGTTGTTAAACCGATCATGTTGCTAGTTTCTGTAGTAATTTCGTTATGACGATAAGGTTGCCAGTTTCTGTAGTAATTTCTTTATCACAATGAGGTTGCTAGTTTCTGTAGTAATTTTTTTTATCACGACGAGGTTGCCAGTTTCCGGCTCTGCATCACAATAGTCATCTCTTACTTCATACTTAAGGAAACAATTATTCCTATTCTTTCTTAGACTCCGCAGAGACACCCACGAACTGTCCGGGGTAGGGTGTGGAAACTGTGGTTTATAAAATACCTCATAACATGTTGGGTAGTTGGCATTTTAACATAAGTAAAGATTGACGGAAATAGATATTTTATAACATGAGTTTAGCGAGACGGGCAAAGAGCACTCTGGAAACTGCGCCATAAAGATACTTACCTTAGAGATTTGGAGTGTAATTGCCATTCTCATGCAATTTTAGCCACGGAGATTAATTATCTTTGGATTTGACGGTAAACTACGATTCTGTAATAGATGTTACACAGTGGAATTGCATTTCACACTGGAGTTTTTAATTTACTTACTTAAGCGTTCCTCTTCTACCGTGGGGTGTAGAGTTTTGAAAGAGAGAGCGCCATACTATTCTATCGGCTGTCTTCCTCCTGGCCTGGTTCCATTCTAGTCCTCTGTCCTTCAGAGATTAATTAATGTTGTCCTCCCAGCGGACTCTGGGTCGTCCTGGAGGGCTGGGTCCCTGGCTCTCAGTTTTAGAATAGGTTTTTGTCTTCTCTGTAATGCGATGACTTTGAAATGTCAGTACATCGCTAGTTTTGAAGCGGAAAGATCGCGTGGCTAGATTGTTGTAGAAGTTTTATGTCTCTGGTTTCCGGAATGAAAGAAAGAATATTCATGTTCAGACCTGGAAATAATATTGGATCAAAGTAGTGTAGTTCACAGGAAGTATTTTTCTATGGATGTAAATGTCCAGATTATGCAGATTTAATATTGTATTAAAGTGTTCGGGGACTCGAAATACCTGTGTTCAGTACTTTATGCAGAAAGAAAGACTGAACAAATGCAACCTACTCAATCTCCTGTACAACGATCCCAAACCTAATTTTGTGAACACAGAACAACCAAGCATTTGAGTCACTCGTGTTAAAACGCCGCCTAACAACTTTTAACTTGTGATCTTGTATTCTACGTATGTCATTCTCCATCACTTACCCCTCCTTATCTTGAAATTTTCACCTCTCCGCGATTGAGACAGAAGGTCACACAATAATTTCCCTCAAATTATGTAATTGAACACATTAACTTTTATATAAATCACAAGATCTATCCACACATTCTCACTCATTATTTCACGTGACAGATTAATTACAAAAATGTGGCCATGTTTCCAACTGTTAACATTATATATTATGATGATCAAACGAAAAAAATCACGTGATACAAAGCGTCCCCTGCTGACACATTAACAACAAACATTCCGAAAGTTAGAAAGACTACCATAGAATTGACCCTACTTAAAACATTGGGGGAGCCGTGCTGGTGTGGTGGTTACCAAACTGCGTTGGCAACCTGGTGACCCAGGATCAGACCAGGGCGAGGACCTTTAAAGATTTCGTCGACCGGAATTTGGACTGGATTAACTCGAGCACATCTGAAGAAGTGTCGTCGACCAGGGACTGGCGGCTCCTGAGCCGACCCAGCTCTAATGGGTACCTCAGAAATCGGCGAGTATCTGCCTCAATGGCGAAGGACACCTGTCTCTGTACAAGAAAAAAGGGATACTCACGAAAAAATCAGTCTCAGGTTAGACATACTAACCTCAGATTTCGCCCTGTCTGCTGATGCTTCCACCATGGCACCCCTACGACCCATGACGGGTTATGGGTTGAGATGAGATGAGATGATTAGCGGGCGTACGCAAAACAAAAAAAAAAAAAACAACATTGGAGAAATCACAACAAACGCTTCTTGTAGCTCGAGCTGTAGATGGTATAAAAGATTACAAGAATCTATATTTTAACATGCTTCACTTTACCATAATGTTAATTCATTGGCCGACTGCGATATTCGATCTAAAAAATGTACACTTTAACCATTATTGCTTAATTTTGGCGCGATAAATTGTACCATAGATTATTAGTTTAATTTGAGGAAAATTAGTTGAGCCCTTGGTTTAGTATGTTTTAGATGACATCTTCTTCTTCTTTGATCCATAACTGCCAACCGTCAAAGCAGTCAGCGACCATCACGCCTGGTGGCGTCTTGTAGGGCAGCAACAAATTGATTCCACTTTGCTCGGTCAGCGGCCATCCTTCGTACAGTGCCCAAACTGTGGTTCATTCTTTGCATCTCAGCTTCCACAGTTCTCCGCCAAGTTGTTTTTGGTCGGCCTCTCTTTCGCTTTCCCTCGGGGGTCTATAGCATAGCTGTTCTTGTGATGGTATCAGGGTCCCTTCTGAGGACGTGGCCAACCCAACTCCAGCGTCTGCCAGCTATGATGGTGTGCATGTCCTCCTGGTTACTCCGAATAAGTAGTTCTTGGTTGCTGATGGTGTTTGGCCAGAAGATTCGGTGAATTTTCCTTAGGCATGTTGTGTGAAAAGAGGACAATTTCGACATTTCCTTCTCTGTAACTCTCCAGCTCTCCACGCCATAGAGAAGCACAGTAAGTACACAGCTCTGATATAATCCTAATTTTGTGCTTGTGCTGTACTGAGAGGACTTCCAGATGTTGTTTAAACTATCAAGAGTTGAAGGAATGTCTAAACACCTGTCCCGGGCCCATACAACAATTAAAATTAGAAAATTTTCACAAGAATACAGCTGTGAAAAGATCACACACCTTGGTGACGTTCTACACAAAACTGTGTACAGAATAACAAAACTTAATGACGTAAACACAACTTGAAGAGTATTGAATAACTGCCATTTTAGTGTATTAGAAAATAAAAGTGTGTAGCTTAAGCAGTGTTTTTACTGTACGTGTGTGTATTTCTAGACAAAATCAAAAGCTTTTATTTATGTTAGACGGAAACGATGATGTGTTGTTTTGGCTGTATTATACAGCAAACGTAAAATTATAATTTTGTCACAGAATAAAATAACAACCGAATCAATGAATACATCTTAAACGTCGAACACATTTTCGGCACATGACAGTTAGCCAGGACATACAGGGGGTGGGAGTTACCATGCCCCATTGGCAATTTATTATATAAATTGAATTAAGTGCTCGAACTCGCTGATAAACACCTGATTTAAGGAGGCCCCATTAAAAAAAACATCCAAAGGAGTTAGGTCTGGTGACATATTTAGCCATTCAATGGGCCCATGTTGACCTGGAAATGTTTCTTGCAAAATCTTACTCCTAAAAAAAAAGCAGTCCTGAACCATAATTCGTGTGTGTGTGTGTGGGGGGGGGGGGGGGGGAGCAAATGTTCTTCTGTTACCCTGTGTATGTTACCATTGGCCCAGTATCGTGAATTATGTTTGTTACGTGAACCGTTGTGATGAAACACTACTTCATCGCTGAACATGGTATGATTTTCAAGCTGCCTATAAAATGAATTGCTGTGGTAGGAATGTCATGAATGGAGATAACTGAGACTGGGATAACGATGTCAGTAATTAGTGAATAGCGTGACTTGATCACGAGACATGAGTTTATAAAACCCGAGAGCACACGAATAAATGCTCTCTTTGCTTTCGTATTCTGCATGACGAAGGTTAGCATGAGCTAACTGAAGAAGCCATCCATAAACCACCACTCTCAACGGAGCATAGGCCTTCAACAAACACATGCCAAGTCCTCCTGTCACGTGCCATCATCTCAAGTTCTTTCCACGTTCTCCTGATCATCTTCACCTCTGTTTCCAGCTCTCTTCTCCATGTGCTTCTTGGTTCACCTCTGCCTCTTGCCCTGGGAGTTCCAGAACAAGGACTGCCTTGTAATGCTATCAACAGGTCTCCTCAGTGTGTGTCCTATCCATCGCCATCGCTTGTTCTCATCTCTTGTTCCACTGGCACTTGTCTAGTTCTTGTCTTCAGTTCCACATTGGTAACCTTGTCATACCATTTTAATCCCTCTATTCTACGCAAGCACCCATTTATGAAAGTCTGTAGCTTTTTGGTTGTTGTCTTTGTTGTTCTCCATGTCTCAGAGCCATACAATAGGACTGACTTCACATTTGAGTTGAAGATTCTTATTTTCGTGTTGGATCCGATTTCTCTTGATCACCATATATTTCCCAAAGCAATGACAGCTCCTTTTGCCTTTTGTATTCTTATTTTGATATCACTGTCTGTCCCTCCAACTTTGTCTATATTGCTGCCAAGATATGTGTACGATTCTACATCTTGTATTGGTGTTTCTTCAAGTTCAACCCTGTTATCATTACCTGCATTTATTCTCATTATTTATGTCTTTTCCCTGTGTATTTTCAGATCCAATAGCTGTGACCTCTCATCGAGTGTTTTCAATTTGTCCTGCATCTGATTACGGTTATGGGACAGAAGAGCCAAGTCGTCAGCGAAATCCAGATCACCCAACTGCTTAGTCAGAGTCCACTAGATTCCATTTCTGTTGTGTGTTGTCGATGATCTCATAACCCAGTCTATTGCTAGTAAGAAAAGAAATGGAGACAAGAGGCATCCCTGTCACACTCCTGTTCTTTCTCCCAAATGGTTCTGTAAGCTGTTCTTCATGAAGAACTCTGCATGTCATGTCTTCATATGTTCTCTTTATTAAGTTAATGACCTTCAGGGGAACTTCATAATGCCTCATCAATTTCCAAAGTGATTCTCTGTCTAAACTGTCAAATGCCTTTTCGTAGTCCACAAATCCGATGTATAGTGGTGAATTCCATTCCAGACTTTGTTCAACTATTATTCTCAAAGTGGCAAGTTAGTACCAGCTCAAGTACAACTGTGAATAGGTGTATCAACTTCAGTTTGCACGAAGACATGACAAGTTTCTTCATGACAACAGAAAGTGGTTTTCGAGCTACGTCAAGTTATGTTGTTCCAGCATTTCATCAAGGAACAATTGGTATGTAAATCTTTGCTAGTTATAAAATGTGAAGATAGTTTGAGAAACACATGCTTGCAGTGTTAGTCCAGCTTCGGAAATAAAATGTAGAGTTAATGCAGAACATTTCTAATGGTTAAAGGATAGTTTCCATCACTGGTATTGGTCCAGCAATTACTTCTGGGCCAGGTGAAGTTATAGTGAAAAAAGTTCGTGAAAATCTCAGAACTACAGCCAGAGTCTTAGCCAAAGAAAAGTCAAAAGTTAAACAGCTAGCTTCCTGACCAAGTAATTTGTATGCCGAATGAAAGTGCAATCGGAGAGATCATGTGAACATTTTCTACCAGTATATTTGATCACAATGTTGCCAGATGTAAATATGTTCGTTAACATCAATAAAGTCTTGATCATCAGATAATTAATAAGTTATTTGCAGTCGTTGAGTATTGTCTGTTCGTCGGTATGTAAAACGTCAGCAGGCTTAGACCGACAAAATAACAGAAGCAGACTAACAAGATAGACTGTGAATATTAGAAGAAGGCGTGGTTATTTCTACCACCATTTACAAAAGATAAGATTTATGGTGACATTTAGAAGATAAGTCAGAGGTCGAAGTTTCATACATCATAACGTTACTGAAAACCTTTGTTGACAAAATCATGTATGGTACACAAGACATCTCATTCTCACAAGCAAAATGAACCTGGGTTGACAACTGCCACATTGACTATGGGGCTTGGTTTTTTTTTAATCAAACCTGGATATATATGTATATAATCTGTACTCTCACATTTAGACATTCGCTTCATTACAAGGGGTGTTGCAATGAGGTAGTATCCAGAATAACTTGACATGACTTCCGTCAACTATCACTGAGCTTCAGCTCTTTGAGACCTTGATGCCATTATGTAGTGGGCAAGTCGTATGATCAGACTTCTTTGTTTGAAAGTTCTGTTATGGCGTGAAGTCTTAATCATCTTATTTGGCTTGAGACACCAAAGATATGGGTATGTTCTTGAGCTCTGGACAAACCTGAAATTTTCATCAAACAGTCATAATCCGTAATACAAAAAAAATAACTTTTTCACTTCCCATCCTAAATCTTTTAATGACTGTATCTGAGCTATCATGCCATTCATAAATATTTCTAAATTACTACATGTGCCTCTGACTCTAGCCATTGCTAATAGGATGGTATTGGGTCTAGAATTTAGGTTTCTCTAAATTCACTACCTGCATTGTAACTTTCAAACTTCTTTTCCATGACCACCCCCAATTTTAAGCTATACTTCATCTTATACATACAATTTTCAGAATTGCTGAAATTTGCGAGCAGGCATTGGTCTGCGAGCAGCGTTGGGGCGCTAATTTGAAACTTCCATGGGGAGCCAAACTGGTTAGCAAATGCCCTACTTGAGGGATGGGAAGGTGAAGGTGGACGAATGGGTTTGAGCCACCGTTCTTGCAGAAACATGCTACCGCTCATGGCCTCTCAATGTCCCATATATATATATATATATCCAGTACCTTCTCTTTTTATCATCTTCTTCTTTCTTTGATCCTTAGCCGCCGACCGTCAAAGCAGTCAGTGGCCATCACGCCTAGTGGCGTCTTGTAGGGCAACAACAAATTGATTCCACTTTGCTCTATTGGTGGCCATCCTTCGTACAGTACCCCAACTCTGGTTCATTCTTTGCATCTCAGCCTCCACAGTCCTCCGCCAGGTTGTTTTTGGTCGGCCTCTCTTTCGTTTTCCTTCAGGGGTCCAAAGCATAGCTGTTCTTGTGATGGCATCGGGGTCTCTTCTGAGGACATGGCCAACCCAGCTCCAGCGTCTGCCAGCTATGATGGTGTGCATGTCCTCTTGCTTGCTCCGAGTAAGAATATCTTGGTTAGTGATGGTATTTGGCCAAAAGATTCGGTGAATTTTTCTTAGAGGACAATTTCGACATTTCCTTCTCTGTAACTCTCCAGCATTCCGCACCATAGAGAAGCACAGAAAACACACAGCTCTGATATAATCTTAATTTTGTGCTTGTGCTGTATTAGGAGGACTTCCAGATGTTGTTTAGGCTAAAGAAGGCTGTTCTTGCCTTATTCATTCTGATGTTGACGTCTTTGCCTGCCCCGCCGTCTGGTGTTACTATGCTTCCTAGGTATGTGAAGGTATCTGTCTGTACCAGTTGCTGATTCCTTACTGATATGGGCTCAGGGTTGCTCACATTGAGCGTCATGACCTCAGACGTCTTTAAATTGATGTTCAAGCCCACCTGCTGGCTAAACTTATTAAGTCTATCCGTTTTTTCCTGGATGTGTTGATGTGAATGTGCTAGTAGTGCAATGTCATCTGCATATTCCAGATCTTCCAATGTAGAAAATGTTGTCCATCTTATTCCTCTTGGACTGCCCTCTGTTGTCTGGCGCATCACCCAGTCTATGACTGTTAAAAATAGAGTGGTTGATAAGGGGCATCCCTGTCGTACTCCTGTCTTCACCTCAAAGGTTAGGTTGCTCTGCCCAACACTACACGTAAAGTTGGCATAGAGGCTTTTTATGATTGACACTATGCAGCTTGGAATTCCATAAGCCCTCAGTATTTTCCATAAACTGTCCCTATGTATGCTGTCAAAAGCCTTTTCAAAATCAACGAAATTAATGTAAAGCTGTCTTTGCCATTCTGAGCACTGCTCTATAATGTTCCTGAGAGTGAATATATGATCTACACATCTTCTATTCTTTCTAAATCCTGCTTGTTCTTTCCTCAGTTTGTGGTCTACTGCTTTTGAAATTCTCGGTATAATTATCTTGCCTAGTATTTTGCTGGGAACTGAGAGAAGAGTGATTCCTCTCCAATTATTGCAGTCTGCAAGATCTCCCTTCTTGGGCAATTAGACAATTATTCCTTTGTTCCACTCTGATGGTGTTGTCCCCGTTTTCCAGACTTGTGCAAATAGTGGTTCTAATAGTTCTGCTGCTAGCTCAGGGTCTGTCTTAAATAGCTCTGCATTTCAGTTATCATGGCCCGGAGCTTTTCCGTTCTTTAACCTTTTGATTGCTGTGATGATTTCTTCTTTTCGTGGAATGTCTGTATTTACATCTAGATCGTTTTCAGCCTCAGGAACATTCAGTTGTGTCTCTGGTGGTTCCTTGTTCAGAGTTTCTCTGAAGTGCTCTGCCCATCTTATTTCCTGTCCCTCTGCTGTGGTGATGAGATTACCTTGCTTATCTCTTACTAATGTAACATTGTTTGCACCTCGTTTTCCGCTGATGAATTTAGTTATTTTGTATACTGTGCTTTGTTCATTTCTCAGTGCTGCCTCCTCTGCTTTTCTTGCAAGATCGTCTAGGAAATTCCTTTTATTGGCTCGGGTTTGGCGTTTAACTTCCTTGTCCAGCTGACTGTACTGTTCGCTATATAGTTGCTTTAACCTGGGGGACTTGGCTTCTATTTTCTTTCTTTTCATTTCCTTTCTCATCGTTATGGTGTTTAATGTTTCTGGTGTTATCCAGTCTTGCTTCTTCCTTTCCTGGAATCCCAAGCATGATTTGCTGCTTTCCTTGTATATTGTTGAAATGGTGTTGAAATTCTGGTCTATATCATCAGTCAATGTCTTTTCCTGACTTTTAGCAGATTGATATCGTTTCTTTATGTCGGCCGCAAAAGCTTTTCTGGTAAGTGGGTCCTTCAATTTGCTGATGTCAAACCTGTTCTGTGTAGTTACAGTTGGTCCAGCCCTTCTTAGTTTCACTTTCAGTTTTGCTACTACTAAATGGTGATCACTTCCCACATCTGCACCTCTTCTTACCTTCACATCTTGTAATGCATGTCTCCATCTACCGTTAACCATGATGTGGTCTATCTGGTTTCCGTCCCGACCATTTGGTGATTCCCATGTTAATTTGTGAATTTCTTTATGTGGGAAAAATGTTCCTCCAATGACCAGGTATTTAATGCTACAGAAACTTAATAGTTTATCCCTATTTTCGTTTGCTGTTCCGCTGCCGCATTTCCCCATTGTTCTTTCATTATATGTATTGTGTGTACCAACTTTCGCATTGAGGTCTCCCATTACTATAACAAGATCATATCTAGGTGTGTCTTCCATTTCTTTCTGCAGTTGTTGATAGAATTCATCCTTGACCTCCTCATCGCTATAATTCGTTGGTGCGTAGCATTGTATTATTGTAGTGTTGGTGAATCTCCCTCTCAATCTTAATCTTATCAGTCTGTTGTTGATGGGTTTCCATTCCAGTAATGTCCTTTCTATTCCTTTCTGTAGAATAATGGCTACGCCTTCATTGTGCTGTCCATCCTCTCTTCCAGAGTAAAGTACTATTTCTCCTGTTGCTGTTTTAACTTTTCCTGCCCCTGCCCATCTGCTCTCGCTTATCCCTAGAATGTGTAACCTATAGTTTCTCATTTCTGCCGTGACCTGTCTTAGTTTACCTGTCTCGTTCATTGTCCTGACATTCCAAAATCTTATTCTTGTATCCTGTTTTGCGGTCAGGACATCCGTTTTCATGTCAGTGGCTTCCTGTCGGCTTTCACCACTGACAGTCATACGAGCCACAGACTCCGAATGTCCATCCCGCAGCAAAGTTTGTTCATTTATTGTTGTTTCCGTAACTTCATTGTTTTTTTTTTACATAGACAGGGGTGTCAGCCCTATGCTAAAATCCCCAACCTGGAGGACCAGGGTATCAGCTTTTGTCTGACCCCTACCCACACAGACCAGTCCAGCTTGGTTGAACCTACCAGGAGTAAAACTCCCACTGTCATAGCTCTGGGGATTGTCAGGGTACGCAAGCTGCCATACCGCTACAAGGTATAGATACCATTGATGGCAGCTTTTTATCATCCCCAATCTTCTTTTCCTTTATTCTTTCCTGTGGTCACGATGTACTCCATCTTTCTTCTTCTCAAAAGATGGCCAAATAAAAAGTGAATTGCTTCTTTCTAACCTGAGGACTAAAATTCTTTCTTACATTGCTTCTTTCTAACATGAGGATTAAAATTCTTTCTTACATGGCTTCTTTTTAACCTAAGGACTAAAAATCTTTCTTACATTGCTTCTTTCTAACATGAGGATTAAAATTCTTTCTTATGTGATAAGGTGGGCGAGATGATGATGTTGTGATATTTGATTACTCTCGTGCACACTCACAACCGACCCGATTCAACAATAAAACTCTGATTCTTAAGGCAGGGGCTGTATTTATTCAGACAACCCAGTCAGTGACCAAGCGTATGAAGCAAACATTAAACAACTAAAAGAAAGTGAACAAAACAAACACCCAGCCAGTGCTCGATTGCTAATCTGAAAATGCAAACAAAGCACCAACTAGTTAAAATCGTAATAGTTAAATAATCAGAAACACCATGCTCTCACCTGTCAAACTGTCCTTCTTCCACACTGCGTGAAACTGAATATTCAACTATCATGCATACACATGCACACACACATGCATGTCATCTAGCGGTACTAGTATGGTGTTGTGCATGAGGCTGGCAATTTCACCGTGTAACATTGGTTGCTACCAAAACCACTACTACAAGAGCATCTGAATGCTTCATGCAGAGGAGACCCACTGTTGCGTGCATATTTTGACGCACATATTACAAAAATCGATATGGCTATTTAATATGGAAAAAATATAGACATTCATTCATTTGTGTATGAAAATGCTGTCTATGGTAAAAGCGAGAGAATCCATGTTTGATTCACACTTTTGATTATAGGAGTAATCGTTCTGGATATTGATCCAGCGCAAGGATATTGCGCTTACGTTTGTACTTATTTTTTAGGGCCAGAAAATATATTAATTTGCTTATTGTGTTTATGGCCTGAATTCATATGTATTACATATTATTAGTACAAGTAGAATCAGTCCTATATTGTATATTTTGGATGGGTAGGCGGGACTAGATTCTTATTATTCCGGTCTAGCGGAAGTATGAGTTGTCTTGACAAGTCGTGATGAGTTCCGATGTACCGTGTTAATGGCGGGTACGCATTTTCCAAAGGGCTGGTAGATTCTTAAGGAAATGCGATTCATGAAGTGGTTTTCTTCTAAAGGAGATGGTATCTCTACTATGGTTTATGTTAGAGACTCTCCTAAGGTACGGTACAATGTATAATTCGGACTCCATGTACTGCCAGACCCTATTTTGATGATCTCATGTCGATTCGACCTAGATGGAACATTGTGCTTCGTATCGCTAGGGTCGTGTTTTGTATCGACAAAGATGACAGACTTTCCTACAGCGGTTATGGCTACATGAATTAACCTGATCATCGTAGAGCTGTATGGGAACATTTAGGAAATCATTTATATACCCATTATAAATTAACTCTGGCTTATATTCTCCTTCCTATGAATGAGTGAACGACAACTCAGGGAGGCAGCCATGTTAGATTTCGGTCATCATATGTTTTGATCACTGCCAAGAGAACAGATTATTTATCCTATTATCGGACAGTGACAGGGAGATCTCAATCTTGCTAGAAACCCCCTCTTTCGTGGTTTCATATATATACTACAAACTATGGACGTCAAGTAACTTTAGTTATTTATCGATCTGCCTTCACTGACGCGTTTAGTCAGATAGGGGAATGCGGCCATAATATATCATGACATTGAACTTTTGATGTACTGCCCATTATTTCTGAATGTGTCATGACTTCAGATCTGCTATGTATACCTACAAATTGATATGTCAACATACCATGATGTACTCGTATGTCCCAGTGTGTACGTCTGAATAAATTGAGTAAACAAAGATTCCAGCAGTCTGCATTGGTGCCTTGTAGACACATGTGTATGAGTGGTTATATTGGTCAGCACACGAACAGTACACCATTCGCGGTAATCACACTCTAAACTTCTACTTCATACATACACCATCCTGCGTCGGTTGGAGTGACCAAGTTTAGGGCCTGCTTCCCCTGGAGCCTTTGCCTTCCCTAACTCAGGACTAGGGTGAGTTACCCATTTACAGCTGGGTAGACTGGAGCATGCCTGATCTCAACAACACACCACTCTTCCTTACAGAGCATACAGACTGACACTTCATTAGAGTGGAAAGAAGAAAAGAAACTTTACACCCACACTGGTGGCCCCATGCTCCATCAAGAACGGAGAAGAGAGATATACATCTCCAAGTGAGCCCCACGTGTTCTCACAAACCATTCTACACATAACCATCATTAAATAATAATAAAATGACATAAAATAATATTCAACTATATGTACAACAAATACTCTCCTTAATGGGCATAAACCACCACCTCGCAACTGATCCATCTCAATATCCATCCCTGCACCCTGAAGCATGTTGTATATATTGATTGATGAGATTGGGAACTCATCATATAAAACTCATTGTTACAGAAACAACCACTGCAATAGCATAAAAATGTTTCTTGTGGGCTTGCGAAGGACACCAGTTGCATTGGTGTTTCCATGCTCTGCAAGGAGCAAACAGAGAAACACCTGTCTCAACATGCCTTACGCACAAAGGAGTGGTATTGCGCTCAACAGAAATCAAATTACCTATTCTCACCTCACTCAAAGAAATCCACTACTGTAGCATTATGGTCAATTATTGTGAAATACATTTAATTATCCTTACATCAAAGAATCAAAATATCAAAGAATAAAATAAAATTACTCTTGACTTAACAAAACTAGAATTAAATTCATCACCTAAAGGAGATTTAACACTCAAACTATTTCTTGCATCACTGGGGAAAATTACCTTAACCTGCTTTCACTCACATGTCAATTCACACAATATAACATAGCGTAACATTATAGGCTTAGTACGTGTGAAAACTAAGCGTGTTATGCAAACTTGCTGGCGCCTTCTTTATTCACAGTCATCAACACGTGGCCCCCCAACTGCCATCTTCCCAACTAGTTAATATTATCTAAATTCCAGTTCCTGATAACATCTCTGTCCAGCTTCATGTATGAAATAGTTTCCTACTATATTTGCCTTTCTTGCCCGGTCTGATGAATGAAATAATTGCTACTAAAAACTCTTACAGCTGTGATCTGGACTTTATAATAGTAAAATCTGCCCACACATTATTTTTACTCATTTATCATTTCAGAACTAAATCGAATGTCCTGGAAGAAATCTCCTTTGGAAACACATCCATCTATTTCATTAAACATTAGAACAGACTCACGCTGAATATAATTTCAGAATTATAGAACACGAATGCTATTTTGCTTTGAAATCAAACTCACGTGTTCAAGGCAACTATACTGTAGATCGACTCTGCTGTCTTACTCTGGGTGTCTGATGAGATCTTCAAATAGGCTCTTCGCCGGTTTGCTATCTCTTTATATAGGCCCTAGGGCTAATCACTCCACTTAGTCCACGGCGTGTATTGATTGGGCCACTTAAATAACACTCGCCTTGGATGCTTTTTCTAGAGCGAAAACACTAAAATACACCACAACTAATTTTTAGGCTTTATTGTGGCCTAGTAATAAATCTTCTTTTTGAAGATAATGCGGTAAAAATGCACTAAACCACGGAGACAATGGTAGTGACAAGATGGCGCTGTCACACTTACATTGCCTCTTTCTAACCTGAGGACTACAATTCTTTCTTACATTGCTTCTTTCTAACCTGAGGACTAAAAATCTTTCTTACATTGCTTCTTTCTAGCCTGAGGACTAAAATTCATTCTTACATTGCTTCTTTCAAGACATCCTCACTGCTAATTTTAGCTGCCTATGTTATTTGTTACATTCTTCTGTAAAACCACATCTCAGTCGCATATAGTGCTATTCTTACTTGTTTAATAATTGTCCATAACTCACTTTTGTATGTTAGGATTGGTCTCATATAACTTTGAAAAGCTCACTTTCTCACTAGCACAGGATGAAGAGTTGTTGTTTGAAATGCTTTTCGTTTTAAATAGAATGCAGCTTTTACTTGGTCTTTTTTTCACATCACTTTTGTAATACATCTTCCATTTGATGTTATTAATGTTCACAGGTATTTTAATATATTGACCATTTTTAAAACTGTTCCATTTACTTTGAGAAATCGTTCCGGGGAAGTCGTTTACTGCGAGATTTCTGCATTTTATGCTTTAAGGCTAAGGCTTTATTTTCACTTTCTGTCAGTTCTGTATCAATCATTTCCTGCAACTCATTTTCACTATTTTCCATTAAGACTGTGTCATTAGCTTACCTCAAGTTTTTTGTATTATTTCCACTCACTGATAACACTGACAAACAACATTTTTCTTTCTTATATAAGAATAAGTGTTCTTAGGTCAGTTTCTTGCGCTGATTTCAAATCTGAAATCCGTTTATCTCTATCACGTCGGGTTCTTAAGATATTTGTGAATAAATATATTTTTGGGAAACCGTTATTTGCCCCGTTTCATTTTTACTATATAACTTATTAAAAATTAATAAAAAGCAACTTAATTCTACTTTTTATACAGCTAAAAGATGCATGACATATGTTACGCGATTTTTCAAATAGTTACTGTATTTTGAAATAATTCTGAGCAAAATATGGCTTCTAGAAGTTGTAGAAATTCGGCTGATCTGTTCTGTTACGTGTGCGGATATTTTACCGATCTTGTTGACCAGAAAAACTTTACACCATTACTAAAGACAACATAAGAACTTTATTTCGATTCGAAAGTTGATGATGCAAATAAATCTTGGAAGCCAAATGCAGTTTGTTCGATACATTGGCAGGTTGGTTACGAAAATCGCCGAAGCATAAGTCGATGCCTTTTGGAGTGCCAGTAATATGGCGTGAACATACAAATCACACTACTGATTGTTACTTCCGCTTGACAAATATCCATGGTTTCACTTTTAAAACTAGAAAGTCTGTGGTTTATCCAAATATTGAATCGGTTTCGAAACCAGTGCCTCATGATCCAATCACGTGTCCGATCCAAGTACCACCAGAACAATATCCGTTGGACGTAAATGAACCATCAGAAACTGATAGTTTACCTGCTTTAGAAACTAATTCTGACTCATATTACATACCGGTGAATGATGGTGTTTACTTAATTAACCATTTAGAACTTTCAGATCAAATACGTGATCTCGCTCTTACCAAAGGACAAGCGGAATTACTCGGTTCGCGACTCAAAGAATGGAATCTTTTAGCGCCCAATACTCCGATATCTAAATTTCGTCATAGACACAGAGAACTTGTTCAATACTTTGAGATGGATGATGACATTTGCTATTGCAAAGATGTAAACGGTCATGAGCACATAGTCAACGAATGGCGATTTTTCATCGATTCTTCCAAGACTAGTCTAAAAGCCGTGTTATTGCATAACAGAAATTTTTTTTCATCAATTCCAGTCGCCTACTCTGTTCATATGAAAGAAACTTATGACAATATGGCTAAATGTTTGGAAAAAATAAAGTACAATGACTACCAATGGCGGATTTGTGGAGACCTAAAGGTCATTGCAATTCTCACGGGCATGCAGACTGGGTATACTAAATTTTGTTGCTTCCGATGTGAATGGGACAGCCGCAACAGACAGGAACATTATGCAAGAAAGGTGTGGCCTATCCGGGATCGTATGCAGCTCGGGCATTAAAATGTAATACGCGAGCCATTAGTTAACAAAGACACCTTCATTTTACCACTGTTACATATAAAGTTGGGGCTCATGAAGAATTTTGTAAAAGCGTTAGATAAAAAGAGCAAAGCTTTCACTTATCTTCGAGAAAAGTTTCCGCAAGTTAGCGATGCAAAGATAAAGGAAGGTATCTTTGTAGGACCTCAGATTAGGAAAGTTATTGCAGACAAACAATTCGAGAACTTGTTACATGGTAGTGAACTTCGCGCATGGATGGCATTCAAATCAATCGTCGATAACTTTCTGGAAAATCACAAATCTGTCGACTATGTTGCATATTGTTAAGCAGTGCATAGATGCATACATAATTATGGGCTGTAACATGTCCCTCAAAATCCATTTGCTCGATTCGCATCTTAACTTTTTCCCTGACAACCTTGGCGAAGTCAGCGATGAACATGGAGAATGATTCCATCAAGATATCGCCGTAATGGAGTCACGTTATCAAGGACGGTGGAGTGTGACCATGCTTGCCGATTATTGTTGGATGCTTCGTCGCGATGTACCACATGCCATTCACCGACGAAAGTCGACTGCAAAGAAATTCAAGCCTACATAACTGTTATACTTCTTGTACCAATGATGTTGTAATACTGTATGCGTTGTTAAAAAACTTCAATTGCGTATTTCTAGAGATCCCGACCTGATAGAGAAAAACGGTTTGCAGATTTAAAAACAGCGCATTAAAATTGACCAGAAAAACATAGAAATGTTAGAGAAAGAAAAAAAAAGTTTTTTTTTGTTAGTCAGTGTAATTCTCGCTGATCTTTAAATTTTATGTTTTGTTTTTTTTCACTGTACAAATTGATAGTATTACAGACTCAGAAAAGAGAGCTGGTGAAGGGATGGCATAGGATGCTGGAGTGCCATCTGGACTAGCTGTGATTCCATCTTTCAGAAACTTTAAGGCTTTCTATATTTCTTCTCTAAACTTGGTCATTCACAGCTGATTTGTAGCTCCTCTTCTGCTGGCTGGATTCTGGGAGATTTGTTGGAGTTGGTCTATTGAGAAATTGCTGTGGTACCCAGTTGGCAGGGAGGATAGTGAGATTTGCTTTTGTAGCTAGGCGGTGGTGCAGTTTGGAAGGTCCTGCGTTTGATTCTCCGTAAGCCTCTCATTTCAGATATTTTTCTGTTGTCTGGTTTTTGACTTCTTTATTTCTCATGAGTGCCTGAAACAGACTTTTATGTGTGTATTATTTATTTTCTGTTTCACTCATTATTTATTTAAATGTTAGAAAATAAGTTGTAAGCAACTGGTTCTACATTTTTTCATCAAATGCTTTTCAATAGCTTACAGAACACAAATGCTCCATGGAATATAGTTTGAGAAATGCTGATGTAAAGAACTGTGGTAACACGCCAATATTTTTTTAATTTCCATTTCCAAATTTTATGAATCTCTTGTAATCTCTCTTTAACATGGTCAGACTTGTTTGTTTGAAAGTTCTGTTATGCAGTGAAGTCTTAATCATCTTATTTGGCTTAAGACACCAAAGATATGGGTATGTTCATTGAGCTCCGGATAAACCTTAAATTTTCATCAAAAAGTCATAATCCATGGATAAAAAAACAGTAACTTTTTCCCCTCCCCTTCTAAATTTTTCAATGACTGTATCTAAGTTTTCATACTTACTTACTTAGTCGTTCCCCTTCTACCGTGAGGTGTAGAGGTTTGGAAGAGAGAGCGCCAGACCATTCTATCAGCTGTCTTCTTCCTGGCCTGGTTCCATTCTAGTCCTCGGTCCTTCAAAGATTGTCTAATGTTGTCCTCCCAGCGGACTCTGGGTCGTTCTGGAGGTCTGGATCCCTGGCTCTTTGTTTCCCATGCTTGTCGTGGTAGCCGATCTTCTCCCATTCTGCAGACATGGCCAAACCATCTTAGTTGGGACTGTTCTATTTGGGTCTGCAGCGGATGGGATTTTAGGCCTTGACGGATCGTCTGGTTGCGGACCATGTCTCTTCTTGTTACTTCAACCACTTTCCTCAGATACCTCATTTCTGAGGTTTGGATCTGGCTTTTGTGGGTTGTAGTCATTGCCCACGACTCGCATCCATATGTCAAGTTTTCATACCATTCATAAATATTTCTAAATTATTACATATGCCTCTGACTCTAGTCATTGCTAATAGGATGATTCTGGGTCTAGAATTTAGGTTTCTCTAAATTCACTACCTGCATTGTAATTTTCAAACTTCTTTTCCATGATCACCGCCAATTTTAAGCCATACTTCATCTTCAGGTATACAATTATTATGCTGTGTTAATAAGCACTCACTCTTGTAGTCACTGAGAAACCTACAAACAAAAAGACAACATAAAACGTTAATACTTATGGCAATGATGCCTCTAGTGTTTGTCCATCCTCTCCCACAAACTCTTTCATTTCCACATTCATCCATCCACATGTAATACTTCTTGTCCATTTTCTTTCTGCCCCTTTATGTTTCTGTTTTTGTTATCCCTGACCTATGAAACTGACTAACCTACATTAAGGCTGCTGGCTGCTAAGATGAAATTAGGTCAAAGAATCTGTAATTTCTCGGCAACATTTAACAAAAAATTAAATTAAAATGCCTCGGCTCCATAGATTTCAAGAATAAGATATTTAATTAGTAAATGTGTCACCCTTGGTAAAATTGTCCTCTACTGATGAAGATATTTTGTAACTGCTGTTACAAAGCAAAATAATTTAATAAAACAATGAAAATCCACATAAAGATAACACTGGACAACAGCCAAAATGTATCCGAGACAAAAGTAGCTATTTTAAACTAATTTGGACATGCTGACTACGAATATGAACTTAAAAATCGCGAATTAGCTCTAGTTTTCAAGATCCTGGGGGGGGGGGGGGGGGGGGTTAAGAAAGCTTACAGTTTTTATTTTGGTTGTGAGATCGGTGACCAGGACCGGTATTGGGCCCCACATATATGTTGTCAATCCTGTGCAACGAATCTGCGCTGCTGGTTGAACAGAAAAGGACGATCGGTGCATTTTGCAGTTCCAATGGTGTGGAGGGAACCGACAAACCATCTTAATGATTGTTACTTTTGCATGACTCCTCCAATTGGACATGGTATTTCTAAGAAGAAAAAGTGGCCTATCCGAATATTCCCTCTGCTATGCGGCCAGTGCCTCACGGGGAAGGACTTCCTGTTCCTGACCCACCAGAATCTTATACTCTGGATGATGAAGATAATAAGGCCAGTGGACATCCGTCACCCGGGAAAGCATCTACATCAAGAAATCCCAATTTCGTGCCTATTGAAGAGTCTGTACAGCCCCATACAATTACCCAGAGTGAATTGAGAGATCTGGAATTGCCAAAAAATAAAGCAGAGCTGTTGGGGTCCAGACTGCAGCAATGGAATCTTCTAGAAGAGAATGTGCATGTGTCTGTGTTTCGTGCTCGGCAAAAAGGTCTGCTTCCATATTTCAAAATAACAGATAACCTCATTGCTTGCGTTGGTATACTAGGTCTGATGGCAGCACTGCACATCAACTACAAAGACGATGATTGGAGGCTGTTCATTGATTCATCCAAGTTGAGCTTAAAAGCTGTGCTGCTCCATAATGTTAACATTTTACCACAAGATCTTGGTCCCTCCTCCCCACATCAAACTTGGACTAATGACGACTTTTGTAAAGGCCATGGATCGAAATGGGGCAGGATTTTTATACCTTCTGATAAATTTCCCAGACTTAGTGAGGCCAAAATCAAGGAAGGTGTATTTGTCGGTTCACAGATACGTCAGCTCTTCAGAGATCAGCGTTCTGATGATATCCTCACAGTTGAATTACAATGCAGCAAGTGGCCACAAACGTTCTAGGAAACAATAAGGTTGACAATTACCAGGAGCTTGTAGAAACCCTCTTGCAGCGCTACGAGAGACTAGGGTGCAACATGTCTTTGAAATTACATTTTTTACACTCTAATCTGGATTTCTTCCCTTCTAACTGCGGTGCTGTCAGTGACGAGAATGGGGAACGATTTCATCAGGACATTACTACCATCGATAAAAGGTACCAAGGAAAATGCAATGCAACAATGCTAGCAGACTTTTGTTGGAACCTTGTAAGAGATGCTCCAGAAACTCATTACAAGCGACAGGCAAAAAGGCGTCGCTGTGAATCATTTCCGCTATGAGCATTATTATCATATGGTATGTATATGCAAATGTGTAAAACTTGTTTTACAGATATTAAAAGAAACTATAGCTAATCTGGTGTTTTAACGGCCATTATCATGCTCAGCAGCCCAAACAACATAAAGGTAACTTGGTTTAATCTCAGATACACACAAAAAGTCAAAATTTGTTGTCCAGTGTAATATTTTGCCTGTTAATTTCTAGGAAATTATTTTAGTCCAATGCTTATCAGGAATACATTGAAACTGGCTGAAATTTCATGATTTTCAAGCCAAAGTCAGCTGATGATATTTCCCACCAAAGTAAAAGATGATGTGTTTGTACTGGTTAAAAAGATTTTGCCTTCAAATCAAGAGAAAAGGCGTGCTACTAAAGTAGTGACGTTTTAGAAGGCACAGACAGCCGTAAGTAAAAGCTGCACCACAAACATCACACTTGTAAGGCTTCTCTCCTGTATGTATTATTTTATGCATATTTAGGTTATGTCTCACAGTAAATGCTGCACCACAAACATCACACTTGTAAGGCTTCTCTCCTGTATGTATTATTTTATGTATATTTAGGTTATGTCTCACAGTAAATGCTGCACCACAAACATACACTTGTAATGCTTCTCTCCTGCATGTATTATTTTATGTATATTTAGGTTATGTCTCACAGTAAATGCTGCAGCACAAACATCACACTTGTAAGATACCTCTCCTGTATGTATTCTTCCACGTTTTTTTAGGTTAACTTTCTCAGTAAATGCTGCACCACAAACATCACACTTGTAAGGTATCTTTCCTGCATGTATTTTTCCATGTTTTTTTAGGTTAACTTTCTGAGTAAATGCTGCACCACAAACATCACACTTGTAAGGTATCTTACCTGCATGTATTCTTCCATGTTTTTGTAGGTTAACTTTCTGAGTAAATGCTGCACCACAAACATCACACTTGTAAGGTATCTTACCTGCATGTATTCTTCCATGTTTTTGTAGGTTAACTTTCTGAGTAAATGCTGCACCACAAACATCACACTTGTAAGGTATCTTACCTGCATGTATTCTTCCATGTTTTTGTAGGTTAACTTTCTGAGTAAATGCTGCACCACAAACATCCCACTTTTAAGGCTTTACTTGTAAGTGTACTCTTTTATGTATCCGTATTTGACCTCTTGACCTAAATGCTACACCACAAACATTACAACTGAAGTGCTTCTCTGATGCATCTATTCTGTTATGTTGCTGTAGGTTATCTTTCACCTAAGTGACCTGACGGAGAACTATGGAGGCTGAAATGCTAAGCATGAACCAGAACTGGGGCACCAAACAAAGGATGGCTGTTGAATGTGCAAAGTAGAGACAGTTTGTTGCTGCCCTACATGGCGCCACCAGGCATGTTGGTCACTGATTGCTTTGTCAGTCAGCAACAAGGACCAGACAAGAAGAAAACACAGTGAATAAATTCTTCATCACAATCATCACGCCAGTAAGGATTCTCTCCTGTATGTATTCTTTTATGTTGTTGTAGGTTTTCTTTCTCAATAAATCATACCATAAATATAACACTAGTAGTATTTGTCTTACTCTATTATCTTGTGAGACTGAATGATTAAATTACTGCAAGTAGCAGCAGCAGCACTATCACTCACACTAAGCTATGTATTCTTTTATGTCTTTGTAGATTACCACTCTCAGTAAATGCTGCACCACAAACAGAACACTACTACAGCTTATTTCCTGTATGTATTCTTTTATGTGTTTCTAGGTGACCTCTCTGAGTAAATGCAGCACCACAAACATCACACTTGTAAGGCTTCTCTCCTGAATGTATTTCTTTATGATTTTGTAGGTTACCTTTCACAGTAAATGCTGCACCACAGACATCATCCTTGTAAGGCTTATCTCCTATGTGTATTTTATTATGTCTTTGTAGACTACTACTCTCAGTAAATGCTGCACCACAAACAGCACACTTGTACAGCTTTTTTCCTATATGTATGCTTTTATGTGTTTCTAGGTTACCTCTTTGAGTAAATGCAGCACCACAAACATAACACTTGTAAGGCTTGTCTCCTGTATGTATTCTTTTATGATTGTGTAGGTTACCTTTTATAGTAAATGCTGCACCACAGACATCGCACTTGTAAGGCTTCTCTCCTGAATGTATTCTTTTATGACTTTGTAGGCTACCTTTCACAGTAAATGTTGCACTACAAACATGACACTTGTAAGGCTTTTTTTCTGTATGTATTCTTTAATAAGTTTCTAGGTTACCTCTCTGAGCAAATGCACCACAAACATCACACTTGTAAGGCTTCTCTCCTGTATGTAGTTGTCACATAGGTTTTATGATCATTATATTGCCTATATCTTCTTCTTTTTCGTTCACCCGTATCCTCTATTTTTTTATCTCTCTTTACCTTTTTCCTGTTATTTTCGCATCCATTCGTTTGCAAGAAAGAATATTTTTCCCATTCTCACTTTCGCTAGTTTCGTTTCTCATTTAGAAACGCATATCAAAGCTGATTAAACGCAGTTATGACGTAACGAGTCAGTCCCTCACCAGACGATTTGGCGTGAAAATGCATTCGGTCAATCGCAGCAGATTGACGAAATAACTGTGAATAGTTGGCTATTCTCAGACGCAGGGCCGACCGGTCGTCTGCATTCTCACCTGTCAAAACGTAGTTTCTCGGTGAGCGCTCAGGAAAAGCGCGATAACTGACACCTCCCCGGCGCAGTTTTAGACATTTGTCTGGGAGTTCGCATCTGACATGTAGTTCCCTCGGTAGATTCGCAGTGTCAGGTGATATGACACTCACGCTGCACGGCCAGAGTTTGGCGTAAGGTGTCAGAGACGCCAAGTGTCAGTTTACGGTAGTCTTCTAGTTACGTAAGTGTTATAGACGGTAAGGGGAGAGCATTTAGTTCTACGAAATAAACGTTTACCTCTTTGTCTGGTAATCGATATAACCAGAGTTTGGAAATAGATTTTCATTCTCGCTCCTAAATTCGCAGTAGACAGGTTGTTCGAAACAGAATAAGCCGTATAGCGAAGTTTCTCAGTTTGTTTCGACAATTTGTCGAACTTCTAGACTTCCATAAAATATAGCATATAATTCTTAAGTTGTGCGACTACCTGTAGTTCAGTGTGAGGTAAAATATATTATTATCTAGTATTTTGTGAAGTGTTTAAAGTGTTAAATCGCTTATTTTATTTCACTAGTTAGATTTGGTGCAGAGCGCTAAATACATAAGTCTGTATTAGTTTCTAGTGACGTGTTTCAGTGGAAAGCAGAATAAATTATAATTTCTAGCTTAAACAACAATGTAGCTATAATGAATTTAATTTTACTGCTAAATAATCAGACGAGAACATATTTTTCTAAACTAACTTATAAATGCTAGAAGCCTCATGAGTGTTGACGGAATACGCACGTGTTCCTAATTCATGAGGATTTATGATTTCTTTAAAAAAAACTATAACTTATTCCACGGGAAGGGTTAAACTATAAGACAAGCTATACGCTTGCAGTTTAAAAATGTAAGTTATTTGAGTACATGATATGTAAAATATTTCATATGTATTTTTCTTTATTCAGTGAATACTGTGGTACCCAAACTTTGCCAGCGTTCTAGTACGTGAACATTATCTGTGAATAACTTAAGTACTTTCATTACATGAACTGTAACAGTTAAATGAAGAAAAAGGCCCATCGCGCCAGGATAAATTCTTTCAGAATAACTCTTAAGTACAGATCATCCCGTTGTGGCAAGCAAATATCAGTAACAGTCCGACAGAGTTTTTTTGACTAGTATTGTGGTGACCAAATATAGTACTTTCCTGAAAGTAGACATCGATCTGACATTCCTCAATTCTAGAAACCTAAGCTAGTGACACTGTGCTCTGCTAACTTTCGTGCCTGGACAATTTTTTTATGTTTTAATTTACATCCGAAAAATAAGAACACCCAAGGAATCGTTCCCTGAGACAGAGAATTCAGTACGTCTTTTTTGGAACTGGGGATTTCTTGGTCGAGACTGCATTTACGGGTCTGTGTGAAGGTCCTAGAAAAAATTATGTTCCCAGAGGCTGCGATCAAAGCTGTAAGTATAAAGGGGCACAAGTGGCCACGGATGAATGAATAAGAGTGTACGCAGGTCTGAGTGCTATTGTTACCATTGTATTTTTTGCACCTATTTGCTGTCATAACTTTCTTCATGCAAGTTTGGTTTCGGTAACAATATTTTTCCTTAAACTGGATTATAGTACCAGGTCTGTTCATACCTTAAACGGGGGGAAAAAAACTCTTAGACTAAATCATATGTATCTGGGACTCTTTGTGCTATCATCTTTTTCCTAACGGGACTGTGGGCTATCCATCGAGGGAAGAGCATAACTGTGGGTCTATCAGTTCTTGTAGCCTTCCTTGATTTGTTTATGACTTTGAGTATATGCCTTTTTAATGTAATTTTATATGTTGTGACGTAAGTTTAATATGATAAATAAACTTAACCATAAATTGACTGCAATCAAATGATATAAAGAAGGAATATAATGTCAAAATGAACAACTATTTCGATGCTTTAGGCAAAATTGACAACGATATCACCACCAAGACAATCGATACTAAATGGGAACAACTGAGAACAGCAATGACAGAAGCAGCTGTAGCGACCACCGGATACCTAGTACATAAAAAGAAAAAATGGATGAGAGAAGATACTTGGGATAAAATACAAGAAAGGAAAACAGCAAAACTTAAACTACTAGCAGCAAGTACACATAATGCAGTTGAATCTTGCAAACTAACTTATAACTTGTTAAATAAAGAAGTGAAGACAAAAAACTCGAAGAGATAAAAGACATTTCATCAATGAACTGGCCGTAGAAGCTGAAAATGCTGCAAGAACTGGTAATAGTAGGTGCCTTTATCAAATTACAAAACAACTATGTCACCAGCCTACTGCTATGGAAACACCTGTTAAAGGTAAATTAGGGAATTCAATACCAACAGAAAAAGAACAAATGAAGAGATGGGCTGAGCACTTCATGGAGGTGCTAAACAGACCACCACCAACAGTAACACCTGATTTTAATAATGAAACATCCACAACCACCTTGCCAATAACTTGCGATGAATTCACGCTGGACGAGATCAAACAAGCCGTTAAAAGATTAAAAAATTTTAAAGCTGCTGGAGTTGACGAAATTTCAGGGGAAATGATTAAAGCAGTTAATGACAACAACCTCTTGAGAATTTTAGATATTATAAATGAAGTATGGAGAGAAGAACAACCACCACAACAATGGAAAGACAGTATTATTGTAAAGTTACCGAAGAAAGGTGATCTATCAGACTGTAATAACTGGCGTGGTATATCTCTATTATCAGTACCTGGAAAATTATTATGTTGCATGATGTTAGAAAGACTTAAATTGCATGCTGACGAAAAGATCAGAGAAGAACAAGCGGGTTTCAGGCCGAAACGATCATGTATTGATCAAATATTCACACTAAGAACAATTATAGAAGAATCAGTGGAAAGGCAATCGCCACTTATTATCACCTTCGTCGATTTTCAAAAAGCCTTTGATAGTCTACACCGCCCATCATTGTGGAAGATACTTACAATCTATGGTTTTCCAACAAAATATGTGAATATAATCAAAGCGCTATATGACAATGCAAGATGTTGTGTTAGAACAAATAAAGGGAATACAGAATGGTTTACAGTAGAAACAGGGGTGAAACAAGGCTGTATTATGTCACCACTACTTTTTGGAATAGCTATTGATTGGGTTATGAGAAACTATACCCACAATGAACAATTGGGTATAAAATGGACAAATGGAAAATTCCTGGGGGACCTGGATTTCGCAGATGATGTAGCATTCTTAAGTTCAACACCAAGACAATCCCAAGAAGCAATAAATAATTTGTGTCATCTCTCGGTTAAAATTGGTCTCCAAATAAATGCCTCTAAAACTAAAGCTATGAACTTTTCTAACGAGACCTTTGATATCATCTTGAACGGGGAAAAACTACAGAAAGTTGAAAGTTTCAATTATTTAGGCAGTAAAATGACTCAGGATGGTGACACAACAAGAGAAATCCATACTAGAATTGCTTTGGCAGCTAGCGCCTTCAATAGATTATCTAACATTTGGAAATTACGATCATTGAATATACATACCAAGCTTCGTCTGTTTAATTCAAATGTTATCTCAGTGTTAACATACGGCTGTGAGAGTTGGAAAATAACAAAATCATTGGAGAACAAGCTGAATACATTCGAGAACAAATGTCTTAGAAAACTCATGAACATCAGTTGGAAAGAATTCAAGACTAATCGACAAATAAGAGAAGACTCTAGGCAGAAATATGTCTCCGACTATATAAGGAAAAGACGATGGTCATATATCGGTCATGTCCTACGAATGCAAAACAACAGAATACCACTACAGGCGCTCACTTGGGTTCCTGAGGGTAAGCGGAAAAAAGGAAGACCAAAAGAAACACTCAGAAGAACAATAATAAGAGAAGGAAGAACGTTGGGCCTAAATAATGTGCAAGAGCTAAGAGGAGTGGCGTCACAACGAACAACCTGGAGAGCACTGGTTTCTGCCTTATGCGCCGTGTTTGGCGCTTAAAGAATTTATTATTTATTATTATTATAAATTAATCAGCGTGTTGGTCAGCTCGTTCTAAATATCTATATAATCATTGTTATAGTTTTTCCACGTCTGTGTGTCTACCTGTCGTCACTTGAATGTGCGTGCACGTGTGTGGATATATATATATATTGAATGTATATGTGTTAGACTGTCTGACTACTTTAGATCTGTCGTAGAAGATAGGTGCGAGAGAGAGAGAGAGAGATCTCCCGCTCTCAGAGACAGCCTCTATCACTATTCTACCACCTCACTCGTGGAAATCTATTTTGTATTTCTATCTCACCCTGTGACTATCACTCATTCCACCCTATTCAGAAGGGACCAACCCAAGTCTTAATTCTCCTATCAAAAAATCTACGATAGTAGTCGTTTATATTTTAGACTTCTGCTCTAAAAAAATGCGGCACCACAGACATCACACTTATATGGCTTCTCTCCTGTATGTATTCTGTTATGTGTTTCTATGTGACCTCTCTGAGTAAATGCAGCACCACAGACATCACACTTGTGAGGCTTATTTCCTGTATGTATTATTTTCTGATTTTCTAGGTGACTTCTTACAGTAAATGCTGCATCGCACTTGTAAGGTTTATTTCTTGTATGTATTCTTTTATGTCTTTGCAGGCGACCTGTCTGAGCAAATGCTGTACTACAGGCATCACACTTATAAGGAATTTCTCCTGTATGCATTCTTTCACATAATTTTAGGCTACAATTGTGATTAAATTCTGCATCAAAAACATAAAACTTGTAAAGCTTCTCTTGTTTATATATTCTGTTATGTTGCTGTATGTTATCTTTCACAGTAAATAATACACCACACATATCACATTTGTAGGACTTTCTTTCCTTTAGTTTCACATGAGATTGAATGCATAAATCACTGCAAGTATAGTGCGTTTCACAATGTTTGTCGCTGTTTAATATTCAATATCTCTGCAACCACTTGATCGTAATTGTTGCAACTTTGCATATGACCTAATGATCGCTATGTCCCGAGGGGAACATTTTTTTCCTCGCTAACAAACTTATGGTTTTAAATTTTCTTTATTTAAAGTATACAAAATCGACCACTTCCTAGTCCAACCGTGTTTTGGGAGGGCTTACCTCTTCATATTTGTGAGCTATTTCGATTTAACATCTTGAACGCATTTCACGTGAGTTTCACCATGTTTCAGCTCACTACCACACTGTTTTGAACATTACATTGGTCCTTCCGGTGCGTTCAGTTACCGTTCTACTGATTGTGTATTTCAGTGCATAAGCGTATCTTGCGGTATTCTAGGTCTGTAATACAATGGGTATGAAAGTCAAGTTCCTTACATCGCATACAATGGCAGTGAAGATGTATAAATATTTCTGCAGAGAAGCTAAGCGTGGTAAACTGTATCGAAGTCTCTCAAATCCTGAAAAGAGAACTATTCACGCTTTGGGTTTAAGTAAACGCCCATTTCATCAATTACTCAAAGCTTATGGAATTTTCAGTTCAATCAATACCAGGACGCAAGGAAGAAAGGAAGTAGTAGACAGTTCTGACAGGGATGTGATTAGAAGAGAGATTTGTAGAATGTTCAATTGCAAAGAAACCGTGACACTAAGAAAACGGAAAATTCGGCTGAGAACACACAATGACACTGATGTGTCGAAATCAACATTATGGAGAACTGTTCGAAGCATTGGCTTTACGTTTAAGAAGTACGCTAGTGGAAGAAACCTCATCTGCGAGAAGCCACACTTAGTATCCATGAGAAGTAAATATTTACGTGAAGTACGGGAAATGCGTAATCAAGATTATGATATTGTGTATATGGGTGAAACTTGGATCAATGCTCACCACACAAGTCAACAGGGTAATGTTCACCCTTAGCCCCACCGATGTCCTATTGTAACTTTTCGTTTACTTTGTACATCGACTTTAAGCAATCATTCGTACGACTTTAAGCAAACATTCGTACGATATCCATATCGACTTTTTAATCAAGATTTAACGCGGGAAACGCTATGACTTTTGCGTTTCTGTCGCTGCAGCATACTTGTTTGTGCCGCGTACTTGTTGTTCAGTTATATACAACTAATATTTCGCACAGCACAAAAGCTAAATATTTCGCAACACCATAAATTAGTAAGTACAGTATCATAAGATTATGATCGTTATTGTACTTTCAATAATTATTTATTGCGACTTGTTAACACAGTGACGTGATAATTAGGCTATGTCATATTTCACAAAGATGGGTAAGGGCCTGCATGACAAAATACAAGATAAATTATATATGTGCTTCTGTTTCATTTATTTTTTGACAATAGAGATTGAATGTATGCTTTATTTCTGTATTATACAGCTCTTGCTGTCGCTTGGTTTAACTGCCAGCTCTGTCATTGCCGCGTTACCGGCTGAGAGTATTCATTACATATTACCAAACGTCATAAATTAGTAAGTACCTACCGCATCATAATATTGTAATCATTAATGTGCCGTTATTAATTATTGATGCTGTTTATTGCGAGAGTATTGTACTTTTACTTGTTAAAACAGCCTTCCTCTTCTTTGTACACTCTCATACGTCTGCTTGATCTTTGTACACTCTCATTCGTCTGCTTGAATGTGTCCTCGAAAGTTATGCTTGCATCAGGCTGAGGTAGCTTTCCACCTTCCTTTGCCAATCTGTCAGCCTCTTCATTGCCGGTGATGGTACAATGAGATGGGGTTTACCGAGATGGAATCCATTAGATCACAACTCTCTTCAATCGTTGACATAGTTTGTGCAGCACCACTCTTAGGTCATGCAGGTCTGCATTATCTTGACATTTAAAAGTTGCAATTACTAACAGTGCTTAAGCTAAGACAGCAACTTGTCTGTCTTTGCTTTCTTCTGTCATTATCACCTCAACTGCAGTTTTCAAGGTATCTGCCTCTGCTGTGACAGTGACTTTTGAACATTGTGTTACAATTCACAATTTAAAGAACGAATGAACATTGACACACACACACACACACTAATTTGTGAGAGCAGTGAGTTAAGAGTAAGGGCAAGTAAAGCTGATTGCATCCATATATATAATTATAAAGAAGATGACAATTCTGATAAATGATATATGTGCTTTTATTTCATTTATTTATTGAAAATTCTGATATCTTGAATGTATGCTTTATTTCTATATTCTACAGGTCTTTTTATGTGCTATGGCTGCACAAACAGAAATTGTTGGTGCAAACACTGTTTTAAATGATGACCAAATACAGGCGGAACGATGGAATATGCTTAGCCTTTATGAAGAAATAAGAGACACAGGGAGCTGCCTAAAATGGCTGGCAAGCAGGCATATGATAAGAAATTCAGTGCAGTGTAATAGCTGTTCCCAACCAGCAGTTCTGAGTAACTATGCGAGAGGCATTGATGGAAAATGCTGGAGGTGCAGGCGATGCAATAAATCTTTCAGTGTCCGGAGTGACTCATTTTTTGCCAGGAGTCATCTCAAATTGCAACAGATAGTGCTAATTATATATTTGTGGGCACTTGATACCCCCAGCAAACGGATATCGCAGGAAGTGAATGTGAGCAAACAGAATATAGTGGACTGGTGCAATTTTTGTCGAGAGGAATGTGGAAAGTGGCTAGCACAAAGACCACCTGAGATTGGGGGTATCTCAGATAGTGGTGAACCCATAGTAGTGGAAATTGATGAATCCAAATTCTTCCACAGAAAATATCACAGAGGTCGGTGGTACGAGGGCCACTGGGTGTTTGGTGGTATTGAGAGGGTGTCAAAGAAATGTATCCTGTTTGAAGTTCCTGACCGCACATCAGGAACGCTAGAAGGTCTTATAGAACGATACATTGTACCAGGAAGTCATATTGTATCAGACGGATTTGGGTCATACAATAACATAGCTCACCCGTGTGTTGCCGGGGCCCGAAAGGGGAGCAAAGAATAGTAACACTGCACCCTACCACGCATGTCGTAAAAAGCGACTAAGGAGGGTTGGGCATGGGGGCTGTTTACCCCATCCCGTAAAAACTTTGCACAGTGGGCTGATCACCTGCTTGCCAACCAATCTGATTACGGAAACAACGATAGATTGTTTGGTCTGTTTTTGTTCCACAAAGACGCCACTAGGCGTGGTGGAAACAGCGATAGATTGATCAATTTGTTGTTGCCCTAAGACGCCACTAGGCGTACTGGCCACATACTGCTTTGCCGGTTGGTGGCTAAGGATGGAAGAAGAAGAAGAATAACATAGCTATGTTAAATGGTGGAGTTTATTTGCATTCTGTGGTGGTGCATGCGCACAATTTTGTGAACCCTCAAGACCCCGGAGTGCACACACAGACTATTGAAAACATGTGGATGCGTGCAAAAAGGAAATTTAAACGACAGTTTGGAACGAGCAGGGTATTGTGTGCCTCATATATTGACGAATTTATGTGGCGAAGTTCATGTAGAAATGAAGACCCTTTCAGTTCCTTTCTTCTTTGCCTGTCTCAAAATTATACTCTGTAATGGGAGCATACTAATGTGACAAAAGGCAAACAATTGTCCTTAGACCTCATCATCGAGCATGGTGAACCCACTGAAGCTGGCCTCTTTGCAGGAATAGTGCATGCAAGCATTCATGTGCTACTGCAGCGCCAGTATTTTGTAGCAATTTATTTGTACAAAATGATGTTGCTAACTTCAAGCACAAACTCTTATTAGTTTCTACTTATGACATGCTAACATTTTTTCTGTGCAACCAAATCAATCAGCATTGTGCCAGAGAAGTACTTGCTAGACAACACAACCTTTCCACACTCCTCGTGGCTGATGTAAATTGTATTGTCAACTTTAGTCTTATTTGCTTTATGTTTTTATCAACTTCAATGCAAGCATTCATCTGCTGTTGCCGCGCCGGTTTCTTGTAGCAATTTATTTTTACAAGATGATGTTGCTCCAAGCACAAAGTCATATTACTTTCCTCTTACGACATGCTTAACGTTTGTCTGTGGAACCGCTCGAACATCGATTACACTGCGTTGTGTTTCTTTTCATACGTATACTTGCCAGCCATTTGAGTGAAATACACAAGACAGCAGGAAATGGAGCATTTAAATAATATTCAAGTTCACCTATTTGTATCTGTTAAACATCAATTATGGATACAGAAATACAAGTGCTAAACGTGATTGCTTCAAAGCATACAATTGTTTATTGTTTCTTTTATGTGGAAAACTATACAGTTAATTGTTTGACATGTGATATTTGTGTCTTTTGCATTGGGTTGTTATGTTTTGTAAGGACAACTTTACATGAAATTAACTGACAATATACTTTGTATATTTGTGAAACATTCATGTGGGTTTGATAAATGCAAATGCTAAATTAAAATGCTTCATAATATACTATTGCTTCCTTTTTTTATGTAGGAATATTTTTGTGAGGGAAATTTGTACACCTGGCCCTTTTATGTGGTAAATAGTCATTATGTCTTGGAAGAACAATTGTGTATTACAATAATTCACAACTTCATCTGCGCATCGAATGTTGGCTGAAATGGATCTCCAACTTTATCTGTCTCTTGTCTTGATGGTGGACCCTTGTACTGTATAACGAGATCTGTCAATGTCTTGATATCTACATTTTTAGGACTTCTTTGAGCCGCGCTAGCGTAGTGGTTACAACACCGCTCTGGCGACCGGGTGATTCAGGATCAAACCCGGACGACGGCATTTGAGGATTTTTCGTCGACCGGGATTTGGACTGGATTAACTCGAGACCTGGCGAAAACATTTGAAGGAGTGTCGTCGACCAGGGACTGGCGGCTCCTGAGCCGACCCAGCTCCAATGGGTACCTCCGAAAACGGCGAGTATCTGCCTGAATGGCGAGGGACACTTGTCTCTGTACAAGAAAATAGGATACTCACGTAAAAATCAGTGTCAGGTTAGACATTAAAAATAACCTGAGATTTTGCCTCGAGTAGTAGCAGGCGTAAAAAAAAAAAAGGACTTCTTTGTTAACTTCTTACATGAGTAGAATGACATTCTTCTATATATATATATATATCCACATCGGAGAGGCGTCAGTTCTTTCTTCTCATAGTTTGCTGTCTATGTTTCTACACCACACAATAATGAAGAATATATATATATATATATATAGCTTTTGATGATTTTCAATTTGAAAATGTAAATTACTTGTTCAGATGTTAGCATCGGTCTTATATTGCTAAATGTCGCTTTTCCCTGCCTATTACATGCTTCATTTCTGTTTTGCATCTGCAATCATCTATTTCTCTGTGATCAAGATATGAGAAACTCTTGATTTGGTCCAATATTTTGACATTTATGAAGATGTAATTGTGATTTGATAAATTAAGGTGCTACATTAAATTACTTCACAACACACTATTACTTATATTTTGTTTTGTCAGGTAAACTGTTCACTAAATCGCTTTACATATAAGTTGTTGCTTTTTATAATATAATTGTAAGTATGTATTGTATAGACAAGTATGCATTACAGTAATTCAAAACTTAATTTGTATATGCCATAAAAAGTCCTTATAGTTTGATAAATGCAAGTACTAAATCAAATAACTTTGCTACATACTACTGCTTTATTTTAGTTTTCAATAAATCTGTTTTATGGAGAAATCTGTATTTTTTCATTACTTCAAAACAAAGTTTGTTTATTTTTTAAACAATGTATGTTAAGTTTGTGGTGCAAAATTGACCCTTTCCCTTTTTTCCATTTTTATATTTGGTCACTGTAAATTTTGTAATGAACAGTGTACATGAAATAAATTCACAGCTCACTTTCTTTCTTTTGTTATGAGGACAAATGTACATTAAATCCTTCAAAATGGCTTAGTTATGTCTTATTTTGTGTGTTTAGTCTTCTGCTGTGCCATTTCCCTGTATTTGTTTGTTCCATAAATTTATACTCAAAAGTTTCTTTCTTAAATATGTTGCATCTGAATGATACTACTATCAACAACAATGTGGTTTTATAGAACAATGTTAAGAATACCAATAAACACTAATTTTGGATGATGAAGATGTCACATATTTCATAATGATAATAATACTAACAGTCAGGCATATCACAATGATACTACTAGCAACAGTCAGGAAGTTCATAATGGAACTGTTAGCTACAGTCAGACATCTTACGAATATAATGGTACTGCAGGCATCCCATAATAATAGTACAAGCAACAATGAGACATCTCATAGAGACCACTGGTCGCAGTCAGACATGTCATAATGATGCTGCTAGCAACAGCCAGAAACATGTTGACACTATTAGCACCAGTTACATATCTCACAATGATACTACCAGCATAATGATATTAACCAGCAACAGCAAAGAATCTCAATAATGTTGCTACCAGCAACAGTTAAGAATCTCATAATGAAACTACCAGCAAAAAGTTAAGAATCTCATAATGAAACTACCAGCAAAAAGTTAAGAATCTCAAAATGATACTACCAGCAACAGTTAATACATGTTAAAATGATGCTATAATCAGGTTGGTGAAACAGGTAGAGTGAAGAGCATAGATGGGGTAGGGAGCATAGATTGTGTGGGGAGAGGGTGTTACATGGTAGGGGAGCATAGAGAGCAGCTAGGAGGGGTGGTAGAAGGAGGGGAGGGTAAGAGAAGTGCAGAGAGGGAGGGGGGAAGAGCATAGAGGGGATGTAGAAGGTAGGGTTGATAAGAGGGTAGGGGAGGGACAGAGTAGAGGCATTGTAAAGGGGAGAGGGTGAAATTATGTGAGGAAAGCAAACTATAAGTCAGAAGAGTTCAGGACCACCACTGGTGTAAGGAACATTCAATTGTGTCTCTGGTGGTTCCTTATTCAGAGTTTCTCTGAAATGCTCTGCCCATCTTGTTTCCTGTCCCTCTGCTGTCATGATGAGATTTCCTTGCATCTTCCTTTCCTGGAATCCCAAGCATGATTTGCTGCTTTCCTTATATATTGTTGAAATGGTGTTGAATTTCTGGTCTATATCATCAGTCAATGTCTTTTCCTGGTGGACGTAAAGAGACGATATCAGATTACCAAAAGCCAGGAAAGAACAGAGACTGATGATGTCGACCAGAAATTCAACACCATCTCAACAATATACAAGGAAAGCAGCAAGTTATGTTTGGGATTCCAGGAAAGAAAGAGCCAAGACTGGATAACACCAGAAACACTAAACACCATAGCGAAGAGAAAGGAAATGAAAAGAAAGAAAACAGAAGCAAAGTCCCCCAGGTTAAAGCAACTATATAGCGAACAGTACAGTCAGCTGGACTAGGAAGTTAAAAGCCAAACCCGAGCCAACAAAAGGAATTTCCTAGACGATCTTGCAAGACAGGCAGAAGAGGCAGCACTGAGAAATGAACAAAGCACAGTTTATAAAATAACTAAAGCTACCAGTGGAAAACGAGGTGCAAACAACATAACGTTAGTAAGAGAGAGACAAGCAAGGAAATCTCATTACAACAGCACAGGGGTAGGAAACAAGATGGGCAGAGCACTTCAGAGAAACACTGAATAAGGAACCATCAGAGACTCAGCTGAATGTTCATGAGGCTGAGGCTGAAAACGATCTAGATGTTAATACAGACATTCCACGAAAAGAAGAAATCACAGCAATCAAAGGGTTAAAGAATGGAAAAGCTCCTGGCCAAGATAACTGAAATACAGAGCTGAGGAAAGAACAAGCAGGATTTAGAAAGAACAGAAGATGTGTAGATCATATATTTACCCTCAGGAACATTATAGAGCAGTGCTCAGAATGGCAAAGACAGCTGTACATTAATTTCTTAGATTTTAAAAAGGCTTTTGACAGTATACATAGGGGCAGTTTATGGAAAATAGAGGGCTTATGGAATTCCAAGCTGGCTAGTGTCAATCATAAAAAGCCTATAAGCCAACTTTACGTGTAGCATTGGGCAGAGCAACCTAACCTTTGAGGTGAAGACAGGGATGCCCCTTATCAACAACTCTATTTTTAACAGTCATAGACTGGGTGATGCGCCAGGCAACAGAGGGCAGTCCAAGAGGAATAAGATGGACTACATTTTCTCCATTGGAAGATCTGGAATATGCAGATGACATTGCACTACTAGCACATTCACATCAACAGATGCAGGAAAAAACGGATAGACTTAATAAGTATAGCCAGCAGGTGGGCTTGAACATCAATCTGAAGAAGTCAGAGGTCATGACGCTCAATGTGAGCAACCCTGAGTCCATATCAGTAAGGAGTCAGCAACTGGAACAGACAGGCACCTTCACATACCTAGAATGCATAGTAACACCAGATGGCGGAGCAAGCAAAGACATCAACAACAGAATGAACAAAGCAAGAACAGCCTTTTTTTTAGTCTAAACATCTGGAAGTCCTCTCAGTACAGCACAAGCACAAAATTAATATTATATCAGAGCTGTGTGCATTCTGTACTTCTTTGGTTTGCTGACCATAAATTCGCATTTTTAATCAGTTTTTTCACACTTCCGTACAATCAAACAGGTGAAGTAATCGTGCTGATTGACATTTCACGTGCAATGGCGACTTTTCGTGAACAGAGTTCACTCTTAATTTGTTTTACAATCAGCAGACTTAGGGTAGTTTCATCACTTGCAAAAACCATACCACCGAGAAGAAGTCTTGATACCTTACAAAGAATGAGGGCTATAGCGTGGGTTGAAAGTGATTTATCTGTCCGTGAGGTTGCTAGACGGCTTGCAGTGTCACACTCTACTATCCAAAGAATTTTGGAGAGATTTCAGGCCACAGGAAGTGTGGAGGATCGCCACCGGCCAGGTCGCCCTAGATGCACCAATAGACATGATGACCGGTACCTCTTGTCAGCCCTGCGCCATCGAACAGTGACTTGTTCCACTCTAAGATGTCAGCTGAGACAAACTGTACACGTTAATGTCAGTCAAAGCACCATTCGCAGACGTTTACATGAATTTGGACTGGCTGCTCGACGTCCTGCAGTCAAAATCCCTCTTACTCCTGCTCAATGCAGAGCCCGTGTTGTTTGGTGTCGCGAGCACATCCGATGGACAAGGCAACAATGGAGTCAAGTTCTCTTCACTGATGAATTACGCTTCACTGTGTCATTCAATGATGGCAGTATTCGAGTTTGGAGACAACCAGGAGAGCGATTTACTGATGACACAGTTGGAGAGGTGGATCGTTATGGTAGGGGTTCTGTCATTGTCTGGGGATGCTTCTAAAGACACGGCATGACCCCACTCTGCATCATCCAAGGCAACTTGACCGGCCCAAGATACCAGAACGAAATCTTGAGACCAATTGTTCAGCCTGCTCTGGAGGCCATAGGTGATAATGCCATCCTCCAAGATGATAACGCTCGACCCCATCGAGCTCGTGTGGTGAATGAGTTTATTCAGCAACATGGGATCATCAGGATGGCGTGGCCAGCTCATTCACCTGACCTATCTCTGATTGAGCACCTCTGGGATGTCCTTGGTCGAAGATTGTCAACAAATCACCCCCTGCCAATGGATGTTGCACTGCTGACTGCATTTCTGCTTCAGGAATGACACGCTGTTCCTCAGGATACTCTTCGGACCCTTGTGGACTCGATGCGTCTACGCTGTCTTAAATGCCTTGCTGTAAACGGTGGTCATACCAAAATTTTGAAATGTTTATTTATCCAATATCTATTGTGTGACTTTTGAAAAGGTGGGTGACACACTTCACTGCTTCATTGCGTTTGAATGTGTATTTCCATTTCTTTACGTGACATGTCAATTTGGTATTCAATAAATGCCGTTTTGACTGATACCAATTACGTTTATATCAGATTTGTTTTATGGTTTCAACCAAGGCTTTTCTAAGTGGCCCTTGACTTTTGACGAGTAGTATATTATTAGCATTTAAGTGTTTTAACGTGTTTAAGTTTCATTATATTTCACTGTGATTTTGTGTTAATTGAAACATATTAAATAAACATATAGCTAATTTCTCCAGCTGTAAACGAAAATGTAATTACTCGCTATTTTCCAAGTAAGAGATGTTTTGAATTATTTAATAGACGCTATGCGGTGGATAATTTAGAGAACGCAATTTATTTATATTTCATCGTGTGTAAATGCTAAGTGACTAGTGTTCATATCTCGTGTTAAAAGCGATGAGACTAGCTAGACACTTGTGGGTTTTAAATTTAATTTAATAACGGAGTGCTAAACAGGTCATACCTTAAACGTGTGTTAGATTAGGATATTGATAATATTGTTAAAACGTTTGTATTTTCTTCATATATAATCTAGGCTGGTCATAAACCTTGCGATCCAGCGGTTTTCTGGTCTGATGTTCCTATCAGCCTCCAGAAATTATTGGTGTAACCATCTTCATGTTGTGACCCCTTTGCGGTCCACCTTCTACATTTATGACGAGAGGTCAAATCTAGAAAAACACAATAATTATAAATTTTAACTGGAACGGGACATTCCCAGAATACAGCTTTTTCCATATATATATATATATATATATATATATATATATATATATATATATATATATATATATATATATATATATATATATATATATATATATATATATATATATATATATATACATATATATATACATATATATATATATATATATATATATATATATATATATATATATATATATATATATATATATATATATATATATATATATATATATATATATATATATATATATCTATATATATATATATATATATATATATATATATATATATATATATATATATATATATATATATATATATATATATATATATATATACCCTTCAAAAGAAGTTAAGGACCATTTTTATTAAGGGTACAAAATGAAATGAAAATTAAAAAATAAAAACACAGCACTTCAAAATATAACATCACAAGCTTATCAGTGACAATCAACACTATTTTCATGACGGTTGCATTAACGTGTGTAAAATGACAGCACAGCAATCAATACAACCCTCCTTTTCAAAATTAATGAGTGTGGTGGATTTTGATGGTATGCAATGTTGTTGTTCTTTATTACTATTGTACTAAATGAGATCAGCTGTGAAGGTCCTGATTATAACAAATTTTGGGTTGAGTTATCAGGGTACCTTTCTGCTACCACCTTATGACCTCAATCAGACCTATTCTTGACTAGTATGTATGATAGCTACGTCTAATGTCTAGGGTTATGCCAGTGTGGTGTGATGGTAAGTTAACACTAACACACACACACATAAACAAATATTAAAGTTTATGATCAAATGAACTAACACCTGGGTTAAATTTTTATATGTAAATATTTTCTATACAATTTTATTGGTCCTGAACCTAGTATTCTTCTGGTCAGGACTTTCAAAATTAAAAGAACTTAAGGTATATACATAAAAGCAACTTTTCAACCCAAAGGGACAGTTTGTCCAAACATATACTGTTAAAATATACTATTAGTGTTACTAAATTTTTAATATTACTGGATTCTAACACTGGATGGCTGTTTAGAATTCTTTAATCATCCCCAGTTCTTTAATACACAACTGTCAATGTTTTATTCTTTGGGGAATATTTTTATTATGTTACACAGGGGTGCACTAGTCTTTGATGCTGATGAAAAGTCGGGTGCCAGATATTATACTTATCTGGCACAACTTGAACTGTCCGTATTCTTGCTGTAAATCGACCACTTTGATACTGGCCCAAAAGTAACATGGTGGACTCTGTAGACCCTTGTCACTACTGGAAATGAAAAGACTTCTCAACTGCTTTTCAATGACATCTGGCACCGGGCTAGTGCCAGATAAAAACCCATAAATTCAATGAATCACACAGGTACGTTGATTAGCAGACTTATTGTTTCTACTTACATTATTTTGACTTTTATACTTATAAATAATAATTTTATCGATGTATCAATGTAATTTTATCACAATGAGAATAACACCACAGGTCAACATTCTCAGTAGCGTATGTGCCCTTGTTACGGTGTATGATATTAACGCCGTCTGCTAAAGGTTACCAGACGTGCAATTGTAAAGGTTAAGACATTTAATATATTGCGATAGATGTTTCAATTAATGAACGCTTCATACACGATCGATTATGACGTGTATAGCGTTGTTTAGGACACAGTCGGTAACTAAGAAACGCTACCCCTTTTCACATTGACCGTCAAGCTGTTAAGACGCGTCTGACTCTCCTTCCAATGTTGGGCATGGTATTGCCATACAGATATATTTTATGCAAGTACGGACATGGGTCAGTCCATTGCTATTACGAAGATTTGAAATGATTAAAGGTCAGTACGAAAGTGAAAATTAAGGAAGGATGAATTACAGTCCATAGTATTTGATTTTGCCAGACTCATAGACTCACTGTCGGCCGTTGGAAAACCCCAACCGCGCGTGCATACAGCTATGACAATCTGCATACAGTAATTTGATTATTGGACAAGGACTGATAGGATATCTACATATCTATGCCATATATTTTCAAGTTATAATATGTACCTTTGTGATCAACATGCATGAATCGTCTTGATGTGTAAACTGTATTAAATATTTGTGGACTCTATGGAACCGACTTGTCACATCAATCGTATTCCAAGATTCAATTATTGTTCAGAATCTTCCACCCCTGCATTCGCGTAATCTTACATAGAAGGCACGATACACGATCACTCAAGAATATCAAGAAGATAAAACAATGGCCAGACATTTATAGCTGTTTATTAATATCACATGGAACATTGTTCAGAGCTAACCAAACCACGCCTTGCAACAGGCCACTTGCAACAGTGGTGCCCGGTGTCTGGGGACGAGAAAACAACCAAAAAACAAAAAAATTTTTGAATGACTTTCGAAGGAAATATTTACGATCAGTTTTCGATCACATGATCCAGCTGAAGATGACGTGGAACTCAGTCTAATGCCTAACAACGCGACGTCACTGAAATTCGTGTAGGTGAAACTATCGGAGAAACTGAAGTCGTTCTTTTAAGCCTAACCAAGGGAAAAATAAGTCATTTGAAGCAGACACAAGAAATGGACTACAGGAGCAGGCAGTCAGGGGCATTAGCCTAGCTGTTGACGACCTATAGCACTGATCGAAGCAACGGGAAAGATAAGTCTAGCTGTTTAAATTGTCGTCATTGCAAAACCGTAATACTGAGTCCATTTTGCTTTGATCAGGCATGTCTATGTATTTTCATGTATATATGTTAAATTTGTTTTCCATCGTATGTATTTGTTGTTAATTCGTGGGAGGTAGGGAGGATGAACTGAAATTAAATTCTGCGGCTCTCACGATGCCTGAATTAATTTCGGTCGTTTCTTAGGGCAGTTAAACGATTGCACCTTTGGAAACCCCATTGAGGTTTGACATTGGACTTGTTGTCCAAATCTGCTATCGTTTGACGATTTTGCGTTAGCTGTACTGTCCCGTAGATAATTGGTGTATTTTATTCGTATTCAGTTAATAATTTTATTCAGTTCTGTACCATGTTCGTTACTATTTCGTCCATTCTCCTCTGACTATCATTTATTTTATGATTATTAAATTTTCGTCCGTTATGAGTCCTGTGACGTCATCATTTTTCGCAGTCATTTTTTTTTTGTGTGTACCTTGAATATTCAGTTGACCTCCGGTCAGACCTTGCCCTTCATTTGGTCTGTGACATTTCCGCTTATTTTATTTAGTTCATAAATTCATTTTTAATTGTGAAAATGTCTTGTTTGCGTCTTGACATTGTTTGTACCCTTTAGTTGCATCATTGCTTGTCTGTCCTCATAATATATATTAATATTACATTAATAATATGATAATTATATGCAATAATACACTTGTAATTTAATTTAATTAATTTTTTCTGAAATTTAAGGTTAATATGGGACATTGCATAATTATGCAGTGATAGTCCAAGAAAGTAGCACTACAATTTATCATAGATGCCTAGGGCATAATAATATAATATATATATTGACAAAATAAATAATCTTATAGCTACCTTTGAGGTAATAGACCCATTGTATATTATTTAATATACTTTTCTGGTACTAAGAGAGTGACTTAGTACATTGAACAATATAATTACTAGGAATTATACCCAACATTATTGGATATTGAGATTAATTGTGTGATATAATTACATTATATTTAACAGATATCATAACTATTTATGATATAGTATTATTTAGATACAATATTGTTACAAAATATTGTCTATTAGTTGAACTTAGACATTAAGTTCAGTACTATTGTGATTACTTATATTGAATATTTCTAAGTTGAGTAAGTATAATAATTACTCTGAAGCTACTATTGACTATTTTAATCAGTAATTATCAATAATTACTTACAGATAAAAGTCAAAATGCTTACTATAGACCATTTCGTTAAGATTGGTCGTGAATATGGTTATAAATCTCAAGAACTTCGTCAGTTTGCTGAATCAGAACTGGAAAAATATGAAAGAAAGGAAGAAGAGAAAAAAGCTGCATTAAAGAAAGAGGAAGCAGAACTTGAGATGAAGCAAATTGCCAAGGAAAATAGATTGAGAGAGATTGCTCAACGTGAAAGAGAAGAGCAAAGAACAATCGCCAAACAGGAAGAAGAGAATAAATTGAAACGAGAGGAAATTATTTTACAACAAGAAATGGAATTGGCGCGTATTAAATTGGAGACAGCAAGATTACAAGCACAAAGTGCTGATGCAAACCAGAATAATAACGCACAAAATGGATCATCATCCAGCCAACCTAAACACTTCTACAACTTTAAATTACCCATTTTCAACTTGAACGTCGACGACCTTTCATCGTTCCTGGCACGTTTTGAACAGACTTGCAAATCTAACCATTTGCCTGAAGAGTCATGGGTACTCAAGTTAAATGAATTCTTGGTTGGAGAACCACTGACAGCTTCTCAAAATGCTGACCCATCAATAGCAAATAACTACGGTGCTATTAAGTCCTTGCTTTTACGAAGGTTTCACCTGGACGAGGAACACTGTAGGTTGAAATTTAAGGGAATTTTACCTGAATCTCCAAGGGATTTTGCAGGATTCATTGCGAACATACGCAATACATTTAATAGATGGGTTGAACTGGCAGAAGTCAACAAATCATACGACAAATTAGTTGATTTACTACTGCGGGATAAGGTATTATCTTCGGTTAGCCAGCCATTTTTTGCATATTTGCAGGAGCGTAAACCAGGTACTATGGATGAGTTAGAAAAAATTTCTTTAAACTACTGTTCGGCACATCCGAATGCAACCATTTCTAACTCCTCATTAAGAGAACCTCTACCTGTGGCGTCTAATATGGCCTACAATCACAATAACAAACAAAGACATCACAGTGTAGACAGAAGCAGGTTCCAAAGAAATCACAATGTTAACTTTCAGAAGGGACATAATAATGATTTCAACAATAAAAATGAGTTCAACAGAGGTAGATCACGAGATAGAAATTATTCACCTCAAACAAACTACCACAATGGTCAACATAACACTCATTATAATCGATCACATACTCCCAATAATAATAGTAACTGGAATGGTAATAATCATGGCTCGAGACATCGAGATAATAGTTACTATAGAGGACGACGAGATAATTCTAACAATTATACTCGGAATCGATCTCATTCTCGGGGATCATCTCATTACAACCATAATACAGGGGCGGCAGTTACAAATAATACTACCCCTATAGCTCAGGTCCCACTTGACAATAATACAACACAGTCTTCTGCTGCATGTTTTGCTATTAATTATAATGTGGCAAATAGTTGCCAGCAATGCAATCTTATTTTTCAGAAGGCGAAAGAAACAGTGCTTAACTGCGGACATATTATACCACAGGTAGGTCTTGCAGTCAACGATGGAACAGGCCTACTAATTTTTAACAGGGGATTAGTTAATGGATCCGTCGTCTCAGTGTTGAGGGATTCGGGATCCACAACGATTGGTGTACGACAGTCGCTGGTACATCCCAGCTGTGCAACGGGGGAATATGTCCGTTGCATGACTTTTGGTGGAACAATAGAGTTTTACCCCACAGCTATTATTCATGTTAACACACCTTTCTTCACAGGGAACGTAAAAGTATGTATGCTAAAAAAGCCTATAGCTGATTTGATGGTTGGTCGTATACACGGCAGTAAAGATTGTACTCCAGATGAGATTATAGAATGGGAGAAACATAACCTATGCACTGGAAACGCCGTGACGACTAGAGCGCAGACTCAACTCATGGAGAAAGTTGATGATAATAAAATGGATGCAGACAACCAAGAGGAATTTGTAGTCAATTCACCTATTGACAGGGAAACATTTGCAACCAAACAAAAAGAGGATAAATCTTTAAAAAAATTTTTTAAGTTGGTTGATAAAGTTGACAATCTATCCTCAGGTAATAATAACAAACATTGTTTTGTTATTAAAAATGACATATTGATTAGATGTTTTAATGACAAATCACAAATGAAACAACAAGTTATGGTCCCATATACTTTTAGACGGTACATTCTTCAACATGCACATGACTCACATTGTGCTGGACATATGGGATATACTCGAACACGATCTCGAGTACTGTCTTCATTCTTTTGGCCAGGGGTGTCAAGAGATATTTCGCAGTATGTACGTTCCTGTACTACATGCCAAGAAGTGAAAGCACGTGGAGCTTTTCACACGGCGCCTATTCAGGCTTGCGATATCTCAGTGAGACCTTTTGACAAGATGGCAATAGACATTATTGGTCCATTGCTACCATCGGCCAGAGGACATAGATTCGTCCTTACGTGCATTGATTTGTGCACACGATGGCCAGAAGCTATCCCATTAAAGACCACCACTACCACAGATGTAGCTGATGCACTACATCTCATCTTTTCTAGAATAGGGTTTCCTAGAAAACTTTTATCAGACCATGGGTCACAGTTTATATCTGACACCATGAAGGAAGTCATGAAAACTTGGGACATTGATAGGAATTTAAGTAGTATTTATCATCCGATGAGTAATGGTGCGGTTGAAAGACTTAACCGTACACTTAAACAACTACTACATAAGGTTACTGCTAAGCACCCTCATGACTGGGACAGAGCACTCCCAGCTGTTCTATTTGCTTATCGGGAGGTACCGCATGAACAAACTGGCTTCTCTCCCTTTGAATTAGTTTTTGGTGCTCCCCCAAGAGGTCCTATGGGACTAATAAAAGACTTATTAATTGACGACGAGATGACTCAGGACACTCAGTCATCTTACGAGTACGTGATTAATCTTCGGAAGAACATTATTGAGTCTTGCCAGTTGGCAACAGCTTCTTCTGAGGCTGCAAAAGCTAAGGCTCGATCTCTACAAAATAGGTCTCGACGATTACGCCAATTATTCCCAGGCGACGAGGCTTATGTGTTACTTCCTCACAATAACAATAAATTATTGATATCTTGGAATGGTCCTTACAAAGTCATTGATAAAATTTCCGACGTTGATTACGTCTTAGATATCAAGGGACACAAAAAGATATTTCATATTAACATGCTCAAGCAATTTCATACACGTCCTGAACACTTACAGTCAATTTTTCATGAACTAGATGACAACACAGTATCCACTTGTCATTATTCTAACTTATCTGTCATCCAGGAAGAAGAATCTTCTTTTCCTGAGGTACAGTTACCGTTACCTGTACCAGTAGTTCAACCTACTGAATCTTGGCGGGATGTAACCATCTCTTCAACGGTTACACCGCAACAGCGTCTACAGATTGCTAATCTATTACAATCTTATCCAGATGTGTTGACCGACGTCCCGGGTCGCACATCGGCTATCAGTCATGACATTACTCTCAATGATGATACACCTATTCGTGTACATCCCTATTCTGTTCCTTTACATTTCCTTGCTAAAACTACTAAGGAACTTGAACAGATGTTGTCTCTGGGAATCATTGAGACTAGTAATTCGCCATTCTCTTCTCCATTAGTGATTGTCCGGAAGAAGGACAATAACATCAGACTATGTGTTGATTATAGAAAATTAAATGCTAAGACTATAGTTGACAGCGAACCACATCCACTTATCGACGACTTACTGCCACGTCTATCCAACGCAACTATATTTAGTAAGATAGACTTAACTAAAGGTTATTGGCAGATACCACTGACCGAAAAGGCTAAGTACTACACCGCATTTTCCACTCCACAAGGTCTATACCAGTGGAATGTGATGCCTTTTGGGCTTGTTAATGCGCCAGCTACCTTCATTCGCCTGATGCGACAAATTTTATCAGGTAGACCAGACGTTATTACATATATTGACGACATATGCTTGTTTAGTTCGTCGTTTGAGGAACATGTTTCGGGACTTAGATATGTTTTTGACACTCTAAGGAATTATCATCTAACTGCTAAACCTACAAAGGTGCAAATCGCGTGTAATGAGATAACCTTTTTGGGACATATCATTGGATCGGGATATATCCGAACGTTACCTAGTACAGTCTCCAAAATTCTAAACATAGCAGTTCCTCAGACGAAGAAACAGGTCAGGAGTTTGTTAGGACTTGTTCAATATTACAGTAGATTCATACCAAACTTGTCATCCATCACGGCTGTATTGTCTTCATTGTTAAAAAAAGATATGCCGGTGAAGGTGACATGGACTGGTACATGCAATGAAACTTTCAACAAAATTATAAATTTGTTCTCGCATGAACCAATTTTAAGACTTCCCGATGCTTCCAAAAGATTTTTCTTACGAACAGATGCTAGTAACTACGGCATTGGTGCATGCCTGCTCCAGAACCATGATGGCATTCTACATCCTACGTTATACATGTCAAGAAAGCTGAAGCCGGCAGAAACAAAGTATTCAACAGTCGACAAGGAACTTTTATCTGTGATCTGGGCAATAACGAAGCTTGAAAAATTCTTGCTCGGTGCTCCCTTCACCATACAGACGGACCAACGTGCTGTAGCATCCTTGCGTCGATCCAACCACAAAAGCCAGAAACTTGCCAGATATTCAATCATCCTACAGCCATTCGAGTTCTCCATTGAACATATTCCTGGCACTGAAAATTGTGTGGCAGATGCATTGTCACGTAATCCTATTGACGACGAATAATCAACATTGACACTCTTAAACTATTTCAATCAGCACTACATTGGATTGAACGAAGTATCAACTATAAAGGAACTAACCTTGCCTTCAATTTAAACTTTATAAACACTATATGCATCACAGAATTGAACTAAAGACAATCAAGGTATACATATAGACATTCAAACTTCGTCTAACGTCCATACACGAGATATGAATAGTCGTTGAACAATCATGAAACAATGTCTGACGACAAACCGAACTGATGTTCCTGTGTATACTTAATTCTTGGATGCTGGGATAAATGACATTTCTTTCCAACGTAAACGTTTGAACATTTTTGCCTAAAAGAATTCATCAGGATCAAGACTACGGATGGATCATCATATCCTATACTAATTAATTAGTTAACTTAACTTCTTAATTGAATTATTATCAATAAAATGAAATGTGAGAAAAAAATGAAATGAAAGAACAAAAAAAGAAGAAATTATGAAAAGAGAAAATAAATCTCACACAAGTATTAGATTAATATTTTTTTTAATGTACCTATACATTATTTAGTTAGTTAAATTAGATAGTTATTATTCACTAACACTTAACACACACAATTAAGTTAAAACTTATATTCGAATTTCTTTCTATTTCTTCTCACTTAGTTTGTCTTTTCTTCTCTCATAACATCGCGTTACATTAGAACCTTAATAATTTAACTCTTAATTTAATTAATTAATTTAATTTTAATTAGTCAAATTAATTCCTATATGACATACTAATACGACAGACCTTACTTTAATTTAATTTTATCATTCACTATTAACATTGGACATTTATTTAGTTGATATAATAATATGTATAATATTGATATATAATGTGATTTATGATTAGATGACTATGACAAATAGTTAGTTGACACGACCGCAACACGGTTCTACTCAGAACATCGTCGGCCATATGTCACAATTGTGTTAAATTTTTTTTGAAAAATTGTTAAGTCGGATAGATATTGAAAAAAAATCTATCGATTTTTTTTTCCCCGGTGTACAGGGAATTGTTACGGTATATGATATTAACGCCGTCTGCTAAAGGTTACCAGACGTGCAATTGTAAAGGTTAAGACATTTAATATATTGCGATAGATGTTTCAATTAATGAACGCTTCATACACGATCGATTATGACGTGTATAGCGTTGTTTAGGACACAGTCGGTAACTAAGAAACGCTACCCTTTTCACATTGACCGTCAAGCTGTTAAGACGCGTCTGACTCTCCTTCCAATGTTGGGCATGGTATTGCCATACAGATATATTTTATGCAAGTACGGACATGGGTCAGTCCATTGCTATTACGAAGATTTGAAATGATTAAAGGTCAGTACGAAAGTGAAAATTAAGGAAGGATGAATTACAGTCCATAGTATTTGATTTTGCCAGACTCATAGACTCACTGTCGGCCGTTGGAAAACCCCAACCGCGCGTGCATACAGCTATGACAATCTGCATACAGTAATTTGATTATTGGACAAGGACTGATAGGATATCTACATATCTATGCCATATATTTTCAAGTTATAATATGTACCTTTGTGATCAACATGCATGAATCGTCTTGATGTGTAAACTGTATTAAATATTTGTGGACTCTATGGAACCGACTTGTCACATCAATCGTATTCCAAGATTCAATTATTGTTCAGAATCTTCCACCCCTGCATTCGCGTAATCTTACATAGAAGGCACGATACACGATCACTCAAGAATATCAAGAAGATAAAACAATGGCCAGACATTTATAACTGTTTATTAATATCACATGGAACATTGTTCAGAGCTAACCAAACCACGCCTTGCAACAGACCACTTGCAACAGCCCTCCATTATTGGCGATAATTTCAAGGCACCACTGTCGCATGGAAATGATGAGCTTGCGAGTGAAGCATTGGGGCACTGCCTGCCACTAATGCTGAAGAACCAGAAGCAGTTCATGCAGAGTTGCAGGAGATGGCTGATGTTGCTTAACTCGTCCCAAAGATGTTCTTACTTATTTACTTAGTCGTTCCCCTTCTACCGTGAGGTGTAGAGGTTTGGAAGAGAGAGGGCCAGACTATTCTATCGGCTGTCTTCCTCCTGGCCTGGTTCCATTCTAGTCCTCGGTCCTTCAAAGATTGTCTAATGTTGTCCTTCCAGCGGACTCTGGGTCGTCCTCGAGGTCTGGATCCTTGGCTCTTTGTTTCCCATGCTTGTCGTGGTAGCCGATCTTCTCCCATTCTGCAGACATGGCCCAACCATCTTAGTTGGGACTGTTCTACTTGGGTCTGTAGGGGGTTGCATTTTAGGCCTTGAAGTATCGTCTGGTTGCGTACCATGTCTCTTCTTGTTACTTCAACCACCTTCCTCAGATACCTCATTTCTGAGGTTTGGATCTGGCTTTTATGGGTTGTAGTCATTGCCCATGACTCGCATCCATATGTCAAGACTGGAACATAGGTGGAGCGGTATACAGCCATCTTCGTTTTCTTACCAACCTCTCTCTTGCTGAGGAATCCTCGATTTATGGCCTGAAAAAGTCTCCCAGCTGCTGTTTTTCGAGTGGCCAACTCTTCTTTGATGCCTCCCTTTCGGTCTATAATAGCTCCGAGGTATTTAAAGTGGTCGACCTGCTCCAGGACCTGTATTCCCAGCTTAATCTGATGTCTTCTTTCTTCGCGTGATATCACCATGGATTTTGTTTTAGAGCTGCTTATTACCATCCCTCTCTTCTCCAGCTCTTCCTTCCAGACTTGCAGGTTGGATTGGAGATATGCCTCTGATTTAGCAATCAGGGCAACATCATCAGCAAATGCCAGCTCTGAAATATAGACCTGTCTCATCTTCCAGTACCCCACTGAATACTTTCTTGTTCTCTCCTTACATGCCTTGATGACATCGTCCATAAGGAGTATGAAGAGGTAAGGTGATAGGATATCACCTTGTCTTACACCAGTGGTGGTCCTGAACTCTTCTGACTTATGGTTTGCTGTCCTCACATAATTTCTGCAAGACTTGTAGAAGCTCTGTATAGCATGAATCAGAGGTGCTGGAATGTTCTTCCTTGCCAAACAGTCCCAAAGTTTGCTCCAAGGGACCCTGTCAAACGCCTTTTCCAGATCTATGAAACAAAGATGGATCTCACTCTTATACTCAAGGGCCTTTTCACTCAGCTGTTTGCAGGCCAATCCATTCTATTGACACCCGCTTCTTGCAGGACAGCATTTACTGCACGAGAACGGTGTGGTCTTGCATTATCAACTTGAAGGACTGCATTGTACCCAATAACTTGCAGGGCTGGGATGGCAAGAGGATGTAGAATCTCATCACGGTAGCGGTCACCATTCAGATTCCCAATCACATGATAAAGGGGGGTTCTGTGGAGTAAACTAATGCCTCCCCACATCATCACTGATCCAGCACCATATCGGTTACGTTCGATGACTGCAGCATCACTAAAGCGTTCACCACGACGCCTCCATACTCTGATTCATCCATCTGTAGGCTCCAAGACAAATCGGGACTCATCCGTGAACATAACGTCAGCCCACTGTGCACGTCGCCACTGCACGTGCTGCATACATCATGCTAAACGAGCTGCTCTGTGGGCAGCAGTCAAGTGTGGTCGAATGACTGGACGACAAGCACGAAGGTTGGCATCGTGAAGGCGATTCCGAATAGTCTGATCACTGACTACAGTGTTGGTAGCATCTCTGAAGAATTTTCTGATAACATTTGCACTTGCAGTTCTCCATTGCAGTGCTTGCCTCTGAATTAAGCGATCTTCTCGAGGTGTAGTGACTCTAGGACGACATGTGCGTTACCGTTCCTCGACGATTCCAGTCTGGGCAAAGCGCTGCTGCAGTCTGACAACAACTGAATGAGATACAGCAAGCCTCTGAGCGACATTTCGGACAGTAAGACCTTCCTGCAACCACGCAATGGCTCTTCCTTTATCCACAACACTCAGCTTTCGTCATTGAGGCATATTGTTGTGCAATGGTTATGCAGCACGTGTGTTGCTTATAAAGACAATTTTGTGAGTACAGCTCAAGACCAACACTATAGTCTCCCACATGCATCACGCATTTTTGGAATAGCAGGCATTATTTTCATTCTCAGACATCATTAAAATCACCCACATTTTTGCGTCTCATCAGCATTTTTTTAGCGTGCTTGCTGAGCTGAACACTAGCCACACGGTATGCTGGTGGCCCATGTAGCACGTGTTGAATGTTTGTCGTTTGAGAAAAATCAATGTCAGATTAATTGCTTATGAATTATAATTTTTTTTAATTTTTGGGTCATTTTCACCTACTGGTCCTTAACTTCTTTTGAAGGGTATATATATATATATATATATATATATATATATATATATATATATATATATATATATATATATATATATATATATATATATATATATATATATATATATATATATATTATCAGTCTGCTGAGGCAGAAACTGGTACTCTTTTATCTGACCCACGACAAGAGTTTTTTTCATCGTAATACCACAGTGGGGAATAAAAAAGAGCTACAGTATAACTGAAGGGACTTCAATTTTTACCGCAGAGATGGTAGCAATTCTTAAAAGTTTAGAAATAATCGAAGATAACCCACTGGGTCGTTGTTGTTGTTGTTTTGATGAGGTGATGGGTGGAGAGCGGGCACTTAACAGCTGACCGTTATTGCCTCTTCTCGTTCCATCTTGGTCTACCCTGTTCAACCTGAAATGTGGTTATAATTGGGGTATTTAGTGTCATTTTATTTTTTAATTTTGTATTCAATTTAAATAGCTATTGTCTTTAGCAGTTGCTGATTTTAATTTACATTAGTATTTGTCCATTTTATTTTCTCTTTTGTATTGTTTCTTGATAACTATTGTCCTTTACACTTGGTTTTACTTTGGTATAGTATTTGTTCTTTTTGAGTTGTCTTTTTATTTTATTTCATACCTTGTTGTCTTTCCTTGTCCTGTGAGTTGTTAGTAAGTTTTTTTTTCTTTGTTTTTGGTTACTAACCTTATATGTTTTCCTTTGTTTTATGTATATATCTTTTAACTATTGGTTGGGCATCTCTTGGGGCATCTATACTTAACACCTTATCACCTGTCAAGTCTATATTGTGATTTCTATAGTAAGTTTTTAGGTCAAGCCTTTGTTGTTCATACTTTTTACAGTGGATCAGGTAGTGGTCTATGTCATTCTCTTCCTGACATTCTTGGCAGTGTGGTTCTTCTATCATAAAGTATGCTGCACCGAGACGGAGACGCAACAGTTTTTTGTTTGATGGTATCTTTAATTCTTCTCTGACCTGGCACGTCCTCGTTGGTTCTTTCAGCAGTTTGAACTCGTGTCTGCCTTTTCTACTGTTCTTCCATGTTGTCTTCCATTCCTCGTTTATAGTTATCTTCACTTGGCTCTTGATCTCTGACCTTCCCAGTCCTGCTCTTATATTGTTTTTACTTGTTCTTCCATTCTTGGCGTTCTGATCTGCCAACTCGTTACCAGCAATACCTATGTGTGATTGTACCCACACTAGCCTCACACTACATCCTCTGTTCCCTAGTGATGTATTAATTGCTAGAATTTCTTCCTTTTTGTCTGGCCGGCTACATTTACCTGGGTGTTCTAGTGCTTGTAGTGATGATAGTGAGTCTGTAAATATCGTAACAGCTTCTGGTGGGTTATCAGAAAAGTATCGAGGAAGGGAACTGGTCACCCCACGTCTTGATGCTGGACCTAGTATAGTGAAGTCTCTAACACTTCATTCTCCTACGGCAGTATCTGCTATGGGACGACCTTGACCTTTTTATATATATTGCTCTTTAATCATTATAATCACAGTGTTTTATACATATATTTATATATGTAATCACACTTTGATTATAATTATTAAAGAGAGTCAGAGGTAAACCCACACAAAAAAAAAACACAAAAAAAAAAAACACAGACAGACAAGATAACTAGATACAGAACTGAAAAAGAAGAGGAATTCGTGGAAAGACCTCACGCGAAAGGCATCTGACAGGAGGATTTGGCATGCGTTTGTTGAAGGCCTATGCTCCTTGGGCAGCTAACAGGTATCTTAAAATATTTCTGTATGTTTTAAAGTCAATACATGTCATTATCTTACAAACAAATTAATTATATTTATTTATTAATTTTGTAACGTTGTGATTATAATTATTTACTGTCGGGACCACCGGAGGAACATCATTTATGCTATTCGTATTTCGTACGAATGTTTCCTTACTTGTAAACTCCGATTCCAAGTACAAAGTAAACGAAAAGTTACAATAGGACATCGGTGAGGCTAAGGGTGAACATTACCGGCATATGCAGGCAGCAGACATAATGGGCTAATGAAAAATGCTGAAAGTGGTCGAAGTAACAAGAAGAGACATGGTCCGCAACCAGACGATCCGTCAAGGCCTAAAATCCCACCCGCTGCAGACCCAAATAGAACAGTCCCAACTAAGATGGTTTGGCCATATCTGCAGAATGGGAGAAGATCGGCTACCACGACAAGCATGGGAAACAAAGAGCCAGGGATCCAGACCTCCAGGACGACCCAGAGTGTGCTGGGAGGACAACATTAGACAATCTTTGAAGGACCGAGGACTAGAATGGAACCAGGCCAGGAAGAAGACAGCTGATAGAATGGTCTGGCGCTCTCTCTTTCAAACCTCTACACCTCACGGTAGAAGGGGAACGACTAAGTAAGTAAGTAAGAAAAATTCTGAACTTATTTTCACTTCCAATTATACGGACAACCGGGACTATCATACCGAGATGAACGGTAACATATTTAGAGAGTGGATTGAAAATACTATTCTTCCGTCCTTATACAGACCATCCTGTCTGATAATGGACAACGCATCATACCACAACGCTGTGGCAGAAGATGAAAAAATCCCGACATCTTCGAGTACAAAAGATGCTATAAAGATTTGTCTCAGAAAAGAAGACATTCCATTTAACGAGGGGTTTCTGAATCCTGAATTACTGTCCCTTGTTAAGAAATCACAAAAGACCAAGATATTCCATATAGACAAGTTGATTCAACAGCATGGTCATACGTGTTTGAGACTACCACCTTATCATTCACATTTAAACCCAATTGAACTCGTTTGGGCAAAAGTTAAAGGACAGGTGGCAGCTGAAAATATAACTTTCAAACTATGCAATATGAAAGAACTAACATATGCCGCCCTCTCGCAGATAGACAAAGATTATTGGTGTAAATGTGAAGACCATGTCTTAAAAGAGGAAAATGACTATTGGAAAAAAGATGGACTGTCGTTCGTTCAGCCGCGAATAGTCATCAATATGATAGACTCGTCTGACTCAGAATAAGGGTGTAAATACCTTATTTGTTTTATATGTTTTCTCCTCCATCTATGTGTATATGTAAACCAATTCATTTCCTTTTTATCTCCGCGATTTCACAACTATTTTTAACATACACAGTACTTTCACCTCTTCATGCATCCATTAACGTTTTATTATAAAAAGTAACGTTTACAACGAATAGGCGTTATTTTTCTCTCAAATATTTCGAAGAAATAAAAAAGGACCTCACGTAGTAATCAGTTAACAAACCCCTCTAACATTCGAATTGTATATACGCCTATGCCGAAAATATGCAACTTCCTTCGTTTACGGTAAATTATTTTCTACCAGGACAAAATAATTACTTCGTTAAAAAAGATCAAAGGAAATAGCCGTTGCAAGAAAAGAACAATACCTGCAACACTGAATTTTATAAAAACGTTGGGACATTGAAAATATAAGACCACATGCAAAAAATCCTGTTTTTCAGTGCAAGGAATATAGAGATATTTAAAGTCAATCGTTGACCGACCTTTTTGAAACGCATTATAGCAACAGCTCTATCACTCACACAAATTTGAACATTTATCTCTTATTTACTTAGTCATTCCCCTTCTACCGTGAGGTGTAGAGGTAAGGAAGAGAGAGTGCCAGACTATCCTATCAGCTGTCTTTCTTCTGGCCTGGTTCCATTCTAGTCCTCCGTCCTTCAAAGATTGTTTAATGTTTCCTCCCAGCAGACTCTGGGTCGTCCTGGAGGTCTGGATCCCTGGCTCTTTGTTTCCCATGCTTGTCGTGGTAGCCGATCTTCTCCCATTCTGCAGACATGGCCAAACCATCTTAGTTGGGACTGTTCTACTTGGATCTGCAGGGAGTGGGATTTTAGGCCTTGACGTATCGTCTGGTTGCAGATCATGTCTCTTCTTGTTACTTCAACCACCTTCCTCAGATACCTCATTTCTGAGGTTTGGATCTGGCTTCTGTGGGTTGTAGTCATTGCCCATGACTCACATCCATATGTCAAGACTGGGACATAGGTAGCGCAGTATACAGCCATCTTTGTTTTCTTACCAACCTCTCTCTTGCTGAGGAATCCTCGATTTTTGGCCTGAAAAAGTCTCCCAGTTGCTGCTTTTCGAGTGGCCAACTCTTCTTTGATGCCTCCCTATCGGTCTATAATAGCTCCGAGATATTTAAAGTGGTCGAACTGCTCCAAGACCTGTTCTCCCAGCTTAATCGGATGTCTTCTTTCTTCTCGTTATATCACTATGGGTTTTGTTATAGAGCAGCTTATGACTATCCCTCTCATCTCCAGCTCTTCCTACTAGAATTGTGCAGGTTGGATTGGAGATGTGCCTCTGATTTAGCAATCAGGACAACATCCTCAGCAAATGCCAGCTCTGAAATACAGAGCTGTCTCATTTTCCAGAACCCCACTTAATACTTTCGTGTTATCTCCTTACATGCCTTGATGACATCGTCCATGAGGAGTATGAAAAGATAAGGTGACAGGATATCACCTTGTCTTACCTCAGTGATGGTCCTGAACTCTTCTGACTGATGGTTTGCTGTCCTCACATAAATTCTGCAAGACTTGTAGAAGCTCTGCATAGCATGAATCAGAGGTGCTGGAATGTTTGTAATTTAATTCATCGTGCACTAAAGCGCACATATTTGGTGCGTGGTATTGGGTTGCGCCTTGTTGCGAAACAAGTAGAGGACGTGGTAACCTCCAAAGGGAGATTAAGGCGAAAGATTCGAGTCAGACATTGATCTGATATTAGAACCCTGTTTCGTCGGTGTATACTGTGTATTCCTTCGTCAAACGGCCTTCCTGATGGAAGCTATTGCCGAATGAATATACGAGTAAGTGAATTGAATTATTTTCTAAAATATAAAAATGAATTAATTGTTTTTCAAGGATTAATCTAGTCAAGCATTCAATGGGAGATCATTGCCCCTTTGTTAGAATGTCTTGAAAGTGGATTATAGTTACGTTTATCGGATCGGATCCAGCCTCATATTGTTGAGTACGTGCCGAAACGGAGTGCACCTATCAATTTCAAGTAATAAAGATATAATCTTACCGTCCGTTGGATTACGGAGGAATTAGAGGTGAATCAAGTTAAAGAAGCAGGAGTTTATGTGCATTGGTTGTTATGAAGCCTCAACTAGGCTATGGACTTAGATTTTCTATGAGGCCATTTGAAGAAGGATATTCTTCAATAGATTATATATCATTGATCACGTTATGCTTTAACTGCTCTTGTGAGGGGTCAGCCGTTGATAAGAACATTTTGTAAAGGCAGTTGTGCTGCTATTTGAATATGAACATTTGAAGAGATCTTACCTTATGATGATCAACTATCTTGATGCCCTACATAACTAATATATATATATATATATATGTAACAATATGTATGCCCTGTACATATTGTAGTCTTGTGTCGATGTGACTGTCGAAATAAATTGTGTTGATACTGTACTCAACCATGAGTTCAAACATACTTTCATGGACACTGTTGGAGTTGACATTGCCTTGTTATTCAATGTTACCTTGCTGGAATTTCAACTATGACATTCGCGTAACCAATTACAACATCTGGTGGGTCAGGAATAGCCCTTAAGAAAGAAGTCTATCAAATTGCTATTCCCACCAGAATATTTAGTCTACACAGTGGAAACGTACAAATTAGACTATTACAGTTTGGCGGCCAGCTTTCATGGTAGCGATTTGAGATTCCTGGAAGATATCGGTTGAAAATTTCAAGTTTCTTTCAAGGCGACAACATCCAGGATAACGGTTTTTTTTAAGGTCAACCGTCAACGCTGAACTCCAGTATCAAATCAACGTGGAATGGCATCAAGTTCTTTCTTCAATCAATATATTATGGCTCAATGATACAGCGCCCGATTGCCAAATTCGACAATCCTGTCAAGGCCGGGAAATTTTTTCTTATAAAAAGATATGTAAAAACGCTGTATTTGCATCTCACGGTTTTACGTTTAGCTGAGCCCTTATGAATATGTCCACTTTGATATTATTTGTATTGCATGTTCTATGTTTAATGTTTCACGTGGGAGGTTGGGTCTGGCGGCTTTCGAAGGGAACATCCCAAATTCGCCCTTGGGCCTTCGGAAATGTTCTATAGAGACACTCTTGCAGACTTCCCATAGTGGAAATCCAGCTTCTGTTAGCTGTAGGATTTTTTAGTCCACTGTGATTGGTTGTCTGTGACAACTACTTATTTAGCTGTTTCGTCAGGATTTTACTGTTGTTTTCGTAGTGATTTTTTACACGTACCTTGTTTTAATGATGTATACTACTCGTCAAAAGTCAAGGGCCACTTAGAAAATCCTTGGTTGAAACCATAAAACAAATCTAAAATAAACGTAATTGGTATCAGTCAAAACGGCATTTATTGAATACCAAATTGACATGTCACGTAAAGAAATGGAAACACACATTCAAACGCAATGAAGCTGTGAAGTGTGTCACCCACCTTTACAAAAGTCACACAATAGATATTGGACAAATAGACTTTTCAAAATCGGGTATGACCACCGTTTGCAGCAAGGCATTCAAGACAGCGTAGACGCATCGAATCCACATGGGTCCGAAGAGTATCCTGAGGAACAGCTTGCCATTCCTGAAGCAGAAATGCAGTCAGCTGTGCAACATCCATTGGCAGGGGGTGATTTGTTGACAATCTTCGACCAAGGACATCCCAGAGGTGCTCAATCGGAGAAAGGTCAGGTGAATGAGCTGGCCACGCCATCCTGATGATCCCATGTTGCTGAATAAACTCATTCACCACACGAGCTCGATGGGGTCGAGCGTTATCAACTTGGAGGATGGCATTATCACCTATGGCCTCCAGAGCAGGCTGAACAATTGGTCTCAAGATTTCGTTCTGGTATCTTGGGCCGGTCAAGTTGCCTTGGATGATGTAGAGTGGGGTCCTGACGTGTCTGTAGAAGCCTCCACAGATATGACAGAACCCCTACCATAACGATCCACCTCTCGAATTGTGTCATCAGTAAATCACTCTCCTGGTCGTCTCCAAACTCGAATCCTGTCATCATTGAATGACACAGTGAAGCGAGATTCATCAGTGAAGGAAACCTGACTCCATTGTTGCCTTGTCCATCGGATGTGCTCGCGACACCAAGCAACACGGGCTCTGCGATGAGCAGGAGTAAGAGTGATTCTGACTGCAGGACGTCGAGCAGCCAGTCTAAATTCATGTAAACGTCTGCGAATGGTGCTTTGACTGACATTAACGTTTACAATTTGTCTCAGCTGACATCTTAGAGTGGAACAAGTCATTGTTCGATGGCGCAGGGCTGACAACAAGAGGTACCGGTCATCATGTCTATTGGTGCATCTAGGGCGACCTGGCCAGTGGCGATCCTCCACACTTCATGTGGCCTGAAATCTCTCCAAAATTCTTTGGATAGTAGAGTGTGACACTGCAAGCCGTTTAGCAACCTCACGGACAGATAAACCACTTTCAACCCATGCTATAGCCCTCATTCTTTGTAAGGTGTCAAGACTTCTTCTCGGTGGCATGGTTTTTGCAAGTGATGAAACTACCCTAAGTCTGCTGATTGTAAAACAAATTAAGAAAAGTTGCCATTGCACGTGGAATGTCAATCAGCACGATTACTTCACCTGTTTGGTTGTACGGAAGTTTAAAAAGACAGATTAAAAATGTGAATTTATGGTCAGCAAACCAAACTGCACGTGATCGCCATGGTTGTCGGTGAGTTGTTTTTATGCTTAACGTACATAGAGGACAGTCAGAGGAAGATATTGCACCCATATTTACTAAAAACTTCCTTCATTTAATCATTCTATGCGCTTATATAAAAGTGTATTGAAAATAATAGGGTGGCCCTTGACTTTTGACGAGTAGCATATTTTGTATGTAGACGTCCATCTCAATCTTGCTATCGTTCAGTTTTTTACACCATTTGTGTTTATACCTTGTGCTGTCACTTATCTTGTAACTTCTATTCGCAGCTGTCATTGCAAGCTTTGCAATATTCTCTTTTTATTTTTACTTTTTGATTTGAGTTGATTCCTGCGAACGTTTTCAATTGTCCTGTATTATCTTTTATCTGTCACTGTTATCTGCATTGTCTACTGCTATTGTATCCTTATATTATTTTTATTGCATAATTTAATTTATTGATTAATAAAATATTTCATAATTAACATGTATTGAGTGCCGTTCTATGGACAGGAACGTTGAGCACTTATAAGAGAGTGATAAAATTATAAATTATTTGAGTAGAACTATTGGAAGAAGTAAAGGTACAAATACACATTGGTCATAATGGCTACATTAGATTATTTTATTAAGCAAGCTAAAGAGAGTAACATATTATAAATCATTTGAAAAAAATCTTTCATTTTTTACACACAAAACTGTGATGTCATATAAACTGTGACGTCATATGTAGTCTCCATTTTGTTTGTGCGTACACATTTTTAGACTTTCTTGTGCTCTGACCTACATGGCATAGTGCTATGAAATATTGGAGATTAAATTAGTTGACTAAGTTAATATATTGGTAAATTAACATAGCGACTTTGGAATATTTTATGAGAATTGAGAACGTATTTGTTTATTAAGGAAGGCACTTAGATAATTTGCTTACTATTTGATTGACTCGGGGAGTCATTGATATATATATATATATATATATATATATATATATATATATATATATATATATATATATATATATATATATATATATATATGTATATATATATATATATATATATTTAATATGGATATTTTGGATCATTTTCTCCGGGAGTGAGATAGATTAGGTAAATGGGGTTCAAGCTGTGAGGAATATGCCATAGAACATTTCTTAATTCAAATGAGCCAGGATCTTAAGGAGTTTGCTTATTTTATGTGTGGATATGACCCTTCACAAGTGAAAGCAGTGAGACTTTCTAAATTATTATCCACTATTTTTTATGTGGAAGGTAAAATGACTACACAGGATTGTAGTAGTATTGAGTTAAATGAGTTGAAGAAAACCATAACGAAGTATAAAGGTAGGGAGATTAACCTTACTAATGAGCTGATACAGCAAAAATGGGAATATGAGAAGAAGTTGTTAGCTATAGACTTTGAAAATGCTGAATTGAAGAGTAAAGTGACGGTGTTGATAGCAGATGATAAGAAATTTCATGACTTTTCTCTTAGTCAGAAAAAAGAGTTAGAGGATGAGGTGACCTCATTGAAACAGATGTTGGATGACCAGATAGGTAAGGTGAACTCTTCGACGCTTGAATTAAAACTACTGCGGGAAGATAATGAGAAACTTATGCGTTAATCTCATAAAAGTAATGAGAAATGTAAGAAATTGTTTGAAAATTGGAAATTAGAACATGAAAAGTTGAAATCAGATTATGTAGATTTGAAAATTGAAAGTGAAAAATGGGAAATGGAAGCTCCCAATATAAATGTTGTATCATCCTTGAATAATGGTTATTCTTGGAGTCTCCGGGAAGAAGAATACAAGAGTCAATTGGTAGCTCTCGAACAAAACCTTGAAAAATAAAAGGCCAAAAATGTAGAAAGTATCAATAGACACTCGTTAGAAATCGAATGTCTGAGTAAAACTTCTGCTGCAGAATTCAAAGTTAAAATTTTAGAAATTGATTATATGGTTTCTAAAGAGAAAATTCTTACATCTCAGATAAATGACTTGAAGTCAGATTATGATAGACTTCAGCTTGGGACACAAGAGAGAATACGCAAAGCTCTTGTTAAAGAAAAAGCAACTTCTGATTTTACGATTACGAAACTTCGTAAGAGAGTTGATAGTCTACTGAATGTCGTGTTGGACAAAAATATGTTGTCTAATAATAGGTCTAATAAACCTATTTTACGATATGCTTTCATTCCTAAGAATGATATTAAGGTTTTAAATCAACCTGTGAAGATTAGTAAGTCATTCCGTGGGAGATATACCTTCCCTCGGCATAATAATACTGCCAATTTAGAAAACAAATCTTGGCGACATGATCAGCAGGCAACTGATCTTAAGCAAACTGTTAAGTTTGAAAAAAAGGGAAAGGATGTTCCTAATGAAAATAGGAGTTGTAACTCAGATGGGACAAGTAAAACGAATAAGGTTGTCAGCAAAAGTTTCACTTTGCCCAGCTAGCAGGTGTCTACGACATGCTGTACACCTACACCTTTGCCTGGTGTAAGTAGTCATACTCGGGTACAAAAGTATGATCCATTAAAATAGCGATAATTTTACATGCAGGAGTAATAAATATTATGATGTACCTCAACAGACTAAGGTTACTCATCAACCTTGTTCACATTCTTGTGACAACGGTACCATATATATTGGTAAAGGTGCATATTCTCGCACCGTTCTAGTGCGAAATCTGCCACAACGAACTACTTAGCAAGCACTTGGAAATTTTTTCAACTACACGTCAGACGTTAAGTTTGTGCGTCTGTTGCCACCTACCAATAACAGGTATGGTGACGCCGTGGTTACATTTAGGACCAATAGAGAAGCTCGCATGGCTACCGAGCGGAACAATGGTATGTATTTTCATCACCATTCTCTCAGGTTACAATTGGTACCTGATTCTGCGTCACGCAGATATTAGCCTAGTGATATTAGATTTTGTAAAACTCTAATATCACAGTCTTTGATGACTCAGCAAATGCAGTCATCGTTTCTTTTCTTTACTAGTCATCTTTTCTTTTTCTACTCCCCGTGGCTTTTTCCAATAGAACTTCATGCCATTTGGATTGGTAAACGCACCTGCCACTTTTGTGCGCATGATGCGTCGTATTCTATCACATCGTCCGGATGTCATTGCTTACATCGATGACATTTGTCTTTTTAGTGATTCATGGGATGAACATTTTTGGGGATTGAACACATTGCTGTCCACATTACGGCTATATAACTTAACGGCTAAACCTCCAAAAGCATTCGTGGGTTTTCACGACATATCATTTTAGGTCACCGTGTTGGTCATGGCATGTTATAGACTGAGGACAGTAATGTTTCAAAAATCCTAAATATTACAACACCTAAAACAAAAAGACAAGTAAGAAGTTTGTTGGGTCTAATTCAAATCTATGGGAAATTCATTCCTCATCTATCTACCATTACTGCACCTTTCTCTACATTGTTAAGGAAGGGCGCAGCTAACGTGATTCGGTGGTCGCAAGAACATCAAGTTGCGTTGGATACCATAAAATCATTTTTTTTCTAAAGCTCCTGTTTTAAGATTTCCTAATGCGAACCTACATTTTATTCTGCGCAGTGACACGTCGAATTATGGAATTGGAAGCGTATTACTCCAGGAGTATTCGGGTACCTTGCATCCTGTGATGTATGTATCCAGAAAATTAACGTCTACGGAGCAGAAGTATTCTGTTCTTGATAAAGAGCTCCTCGCTTTAGTGTGGTCAATTACCAAAGTACAATGTTATTTACTTGGATCGCACTTCACAGTCGAGTCTGATCAAAAGGCACTCACTGCTCTCAATAACAAAGACGTCAAGTCTGCTAAATCTACGAGGTACGCTATAGCCTTACAGCCATACAGTTTCACGATCCGTGCCATACCTGGATCTCAAAACGTACTGGCGGACATTTTGTCTCGGTTTCCGTATGAATCAAACATGCTACTACGCCCTACAGAGAGTGAGGATTCTACACAGTCAGTTCCTCAATTGTAACTTTCTGCTTAAGGAACTTTGATTCATGTATTGATTTACGTTTACAGAAGTTTCGTAGATGCATTGATTTTCGAAGAAATGTTGAACATTCAGATTTCTATTGCTAGAATGCAAGAACTGGAACTTTTCAATACCAATGATGTAAATTTAACATTTAAAAGTTATAACTTTGTATTTCGAATAATATTGCGTATTTATTAACAGTCTTCTAAGGTGACATTACGAGTATGTTATTTTCGTCGACAGTGGATTCTATATGGATTAATAACTTTTGCTTTAATTAATAGCAATTAAACTTAACCTAGTTATTTTTAATATTTAATATATTTCATAGCAATGATATTATGGCAAGTCCTAACGCTATTGATTTTCACTCGTAGTATTTGGTATATTAGCACTCGTATTTAATTAGTACCACTAATTAGTTCTAGACAAACTTAGGAGAGTTGCTCACTTCGCGTTGTTCATTTGCATTATGTTACTTTATAACTCATCGATTTGATGCATTCATATTTCATTTCATTTTTGTTGTGGTTTGTTTTCACATTCTGTTTACTTCCATCATCTGTAATACTTTATTTTCTTTTATTGTTGCCACATTTATCCCAAGTTGGTTGATAGTGGTTGAATGTTTTCTTAATTGAATTTTGTTTATTTGAGTTGAGTTCAATTTCATATTCATTCTATCACTAGTAATTAATATTTAGTCTAGCATATTTATATTACTTTTAATTGTAGATGATAATTTGATTTACCTCTCCGCGTTTATTAAAGTAAAAAAAACAAAAATGTTTTTTTTCGCGGGGATTGTAAGGTAACTGTTGCGTCCTTTTTGAGTCCTTAACAGTAATAAAGTAGTCACAGGTCCTACTTCTGTTAAAGAGAGTACGCATCAACTAATATGGTAATAATATTTTTGTAATTTAATTCATCGTGCACTAAAGCGCACATATTTGGTGCGTGGTATTGGGTTGCGCCTTGTTGCGAAACAGGTAGAGGACGTGGTAACCTCCAAAGGGAGATGAAGGCGGAAGATTCGAGTCAGACATTGATCTGATATTAGAACCCTGTTTCGTTGGTGTATACTGTGTATTCCTTTGTCAAACGGCCTTCCTGATGGATGCTATTGTCGTGTGGATATACGAGTAAGTGAATTGAATTATTTTCGGAAATATAAAAATGAATTAATTGTTTTTCAAGGATGAATCTAGTCAAGCATTCAATGGGAGATCATTGCCCCTTTGTTAGAATGTCTTGAAAGTGGATTATAGTTACGTTTATCGGATCGGATCCAGCCTTATATTGTTGAGTACGTGCCGAAACGGAGTGCACCTATCAATTTCAAGTAATAAAGATATAATCTTACCGTCCGTTGGATTACGGAGGAATTAGAGGTGAATCAAGTTAAAGAAGCAGGAGTTTATATGCATTGATTGTTATGAAGCCTCAACAAGGCTGTACTGATGGCTATGGACTTAGATTTTCTATGAGGCCATTTGAAGAAGGATATTCTTCAATAGATTATATATCATTGATCACGTTATGCTTTAACTGCCCTTGTGAGGGGTCAGCCGTTGATAAGCACATTTTGTAAAGCCAGTTGTGCTGCTATTTGAATATGAACATTTGAAGAGATCTTACCTTATGATGATCAACTATCTTGATGCCCTACATAACTAATATATATATATATGTAACAATATGTATGCCCTGTACATATTGTAGTCTTGTGTCGATGTGACTGTCGAAATAAATTGTGTTGATACTGTACTCAACCATGAGTTCAAACATACTTTCATGGACACTGTTGGAGTTGACATTGCCTTGTTATTCAATGTTACCTTGCTGGAATTTCAACTACGACATTCGCGTAACCAATTACAACATCTGATGGGTCAGGGATAGCCCTTAAGAAAGAAGTCTATCAAATTGCTATTCCCACCAGAATATTTAGTCTACACAGTGTAAACGTACAAATTAGACTATTACAACCAACGTCCTTTTCAGGACGAACGAAGAAGAAGAAGAAAAAGACTATTACAGGTATTTAGTGTCATTTTATTTACTAATTTTTTTTAATAAAGTTTAAATAACTATTGTCTTTTGCAGTTGCTGGTTTTAATCTATATAAGTATTTGTCATTTTATTTTCAGTTTTGTATTGTGTGTGTGTATATATATATATATATATATATATATATATATATATATATATATATATATATATATATATATATATATAATATACATATACATATATATATATATATATATATATATATATATATATATATATATATATATATATATATATATATATATATAATGCTGTCTAAGGAAGCACAGAAGGCACTTATAGAATGGGAAGCAATGGGACCCCGAATTCTAACACCAAGGTTTAAATCATCCAAAAAGAAAGTAAATATAAACATCATCCAGTGTTATGTACCAACAAACGATAAAGAAGAATCTATGAAAGAAGACTTTTACACCAGACTACAAAATGTCTTGGACAATAAGAAAAGAAAGGACATCACAATTTTGTTGGGGGACCTAAATGCGAAAATAAGAACAGACAACACTGGCTTTGAAGAAATCATGGGAAAGCATGGATTACGTTTGATGAACGAGAATGGGAAAATATTAGCAAACTTCTGTGCTTCAAATCAACTAGCTATAGGAGGAAGCATATTTCCACATAAAGGAATACATAAAGCAACATGGATATCACCAGACCACAGAACTGAGAATCAGATTGATCACATATGCATAAGTAAGAAGTTTAGGTCATCATTGCATGATGTGAAAGTATGTAGAGGAGCAGATGTTGTATCAGACCACCATCTTCTGTTGGCTAAAACAAAATTAAAACTCAAGAAATTTGCAACAGAATATAGCTATTGTCAAGACCCAAATATCTTGTGGATTTATCATAAAACAGTATTAATAATTACTGGCTCGCTCCCTAGGAGCATGGCCACAACAAAAATGTCTTTTATAAGGAATCAACACCTTGTACAAGTATTTTCCTTTAATGAATGAATGCACACAATACCGCCATACACGGCTAACATACATATGAAATACACGTATTACTGCCAGAGAAAACTTGCCTAGAATAAATTATGAATAAGCCTCATACACACGAAATGTACAAGCCCTGTACAAGCCCTGTACTGATTATCGCTCACTATGGCGGTCCAAAATCTATGACAACGAAATACCTTTAACTCAGTAACAACTTATAAACTGCGGTATGTAGACACTGCCACTAGATAATACACAAATCTAGAATTATACAATAAGGTCCACGTAATCCGCAATAAGGCAAAAACTAAAGCGAACAACTCTCATAGCACACTTCTCAGCACAATGCTGGCAAGCGAAAACATAGGTACGTCCTCCCTCGGACAAAGGCTAGACCAAGAATGCTTTCTTGGCGCCTAATCATCCCAGCTTCCGCTCATCAAATGATTTGCGGGTAGTTATCCCCAATGTTGTCAAAACTCAGTGATGCCAATCTAGCGCCGTGACACTATAGACAACAGTATAATGTGGAATATCTAAGAAATCAGGAAATAAGAGAACAATTTTCAATCACAGTATCCAACAAATACCAAGTACTCCAACAGCTGGAAGATGAAACAGATACAGAAGACCACTGGCAACAAATAAAAATTATATGGAACGAGACATGTGAAGAAGTACTGAGAAAAAGAGAACGTCAGTAAAAAGCATGGATAAAACAGAAACCATTAGTAAGATAGAAGACAGGAAAAACAAGAAAGCAGATTTAAACAAAAGCAAAACCAGAAGCTCCAAAGCCAAGGCTCATGAAGTGTACATAGAAGCAGACAAAGAAGTAAGAAGAAACATCAAAAGAAAGAATATGAAATATATTGATGATTTGGCAAGGGAAGCAGAGGAAACTGCAGCCAAAGGAAATATGAGGGGCCTGTACAACAACACAAAGAAGCTAACAGGGAAATATAAGCAAGCAAATGACCTCATAAAAGATAAGAATGGAAAATTGCTTAGTAATATACAAGAACAAATGAAGAGATGGACAGAACATTTTGAGGAACTTCTCAAAAGACCATCTCCAACTAATCCTCCAGACATCCAGTCAGCAGAAGAGAAGCTACAACTCAGCTGTGAACGACCAAGTAGAGAAGAAATAAAGAAAGCCATAAAGCTTCTGAAAGATGGAAAAGCAGCTCTGGACTGCATTCCAGCAGAGGTCATCAAAACAGATATTGATACCTCTACAGAGATATTATACAAACTACTTGGCAAAGTCTGGGAGAGAGAGGAAATACGAGCAGACTGGAAGGAAGATTATCTGGTCAAGGTGCCTAAGAATGGAAATTTACAAGAGTGCACAAATTATTGAGGAATAATGTTACTACCAGTGCCAGGAAAAGTATTAAACAGAATGATCCTTGAGTTCATGAACAAGCAACTGAGAGATGAACAAGCAGGTTTTCGACAAAACAGATCCTGCACAGACTAGATAGCCACATTGAGAATAATAGTTGAACAAAGTCTGGAATGGAATTCACCGCTATATATCGGATTCGTGGACTATGAAAAGGCATTTGACAGTGTAGACAGAGAATCGCTTTGGAGATTGATGAGGCATTATAGAGTTCCAATGAAGATTATTAACTTAATAAAAAAGACATATGAAGACATGACATGCAGAGTTCTTCATGAAGGACAACTTACAGAACCGTTTAGGATTAGAGTGATGCCTCTTGTCTCCATTTCTTTTCTTACTAGCAATAGATTGAGTTATGAAAACATCGACATCACACAACATAAATAGAATCCAGTGGAATCTGACTAAACAGCTTGATGATCTGGATTTTGCAGATGACTTGGCTCTTCTGTCCCATAACCATAATCAGATGCAAGAGAAAATGAAAATTCTCGATGAGAGGTCACAACAAGTGGGCCTGAAAATACACAGGGAAAAGACAAAGATTATGAGAATAAATGCAAGGAATGATAACAAGGTTGAACTTGAAGATACACCACTAAAAGATGTAGAATCGTACACATATCTTGGAAGTAATATAGACAAAGTTGGAGGGACAGACAGTGGTATCAAAATAAGAATACAAAAAGCAAGGGGAGCTTTCATTGCATTGGGAAACATATGGAGAACAAGAGAAATCAAGCCCAACACAAAAATAAGAATCTTCATCTCAAATGTGAAGTCAGTCCTATTGTATGGCTCTGATACATGGGGAACAACAAAAACAACAACCAAAAAGCTATAGGCTTTTATAACGGGTGCTTGCGTAGAATAGAAGGACCGAAATGGTATGACAAAGTCACAAATGTGGAATTGATGTCAAGAATCAGACAAGTGCCAGTGGAACAAGAGTTAAAAAGAAAACGCTGGCGATGGATAGGACACACATTGAGGAAACCTGTTGATAGCATTACAAGGCAGTCCTTGTTCTGGAATCCACAGGGAAAGAGAGGCAGAGGTAGACCAAAAAATACATGGAGAAGAGAACTAGATACAGAGGTGAAAATGATGAGGAAAACATGGAAAGAACTTGAGCGGATGGCTCTGGACAGGAAGACTTGGCATGTGTTTGTTGAATGCCTATGCTGCGTGGGGAGCTAAAGGGTATTGATTGATTGATTATATATAGATAACTATTGTCCTTTGCACTTGGTTTTAATTTGTATTAGTTTTTTTTATATTGTTATTTTTATATCTCATTGCCTTTCCTTGTCCTATGAGTAGTTAATGGGTTTGCTAATTTTTCTGGTTTTATTGTTTTTAATGATTTGTTAGTTTTTGAAGCTTAATTTCTATTTTGGTTGAATGTCTTTTCTAAAGTATCATTTTTGTTATTGTTGTTTGATATTGCCATTGTTATTAATCTTATATGTTTTCCTTTGTTTTATGTACTCGTATATATCGTATTGATTGGGCTTCCCCTGGGACATCTATATTTAACACCTTATCCCCTGTCATGTCTATATTGTTATTTCTAAAGTATGTTTTTAATTTTAGCCTCTGTTGATCATATTTTATACAGTGGATCAGATAGTGGTCATTGTCATTTTCTTCCTGACATTCTTGGCAGTGTGGTTCCTCTATCATGAAGTATGCTGCACCGAGACGTAGACGCCACAGCTTTTTGTTCGAGGGTACCTTTAGTTCTTCTCCTACCTGGCACGTCCTTGTTGGTTCTTTCAGCATTTTGAACGCATGCTTGCCTTTTCTACTGTTCTTCCGTGTTGTCTTCCATTCCTCGTTTATAGTTAGCTTCACGTGACTCTTGACTTCCGACCTTCCCAGTCCTGCTCTTATATTGTTTTTACTTATCCTTCTATACTTGGCGTTCTGGTCTGCCAACTCGTTACCAGCTATACCGATGTGTGCTGGAACCCACATTAGCCTCACATCCTCTGTTCCCTAGTGATGTATTAATTGCTAGAATTTCTTCCTTTATGTCTGGTCGGCTACATTTACCTGGGTGCTCTAGTGCTTGTAGTGATGATAGTGAGTCTGTAAATATCGTAACAGCTTATGGTGGGTTATCTTCAATTATTTCTAAACTTTTTAGAATTGCTACCATCTCTGCGGTAAAAATCGAAGCCCCTGTAGCTCTTTTTAATTCCCCACTGTGGTATTACTAATTCTGCACCTAGTTGCTCACTATCACTCTTGGATCCATCAGTGTAGACGGCCCAACTTTGTTTTGTTAGTTGATCTATGAACTTATCATTTTGGCTTCCTTATCTTCAATGTTTTGTTTGATCTTTTCAGTAAGTGAGTAGTCTATGATTGGTGTTTTTAGTTCCCTTACTTACTTACTTAGTCGTTCCCCTTCTACCGTGAGGTGTAGAGGTTTGGAAGAGAGAGCGCCAGACCATTCTATCAGCTGTCTTCTTCCTGGCCTGGTTCCATTCTAGTCCTCGGTCCTTCAAAGATTGTCTAATGTTGTCCTCCCAGCGAACTCTGGGTCGTCCTGGAGGTCTGGATCCCTGGCTCTTTGTTTCCCATGCTTGTCGTGGTAGCCGATCTTCTCCCATTCTGCAGACATGGCCAAACCATCTTAGTTGGGACTGTTCTATTTGGGTCTGCAGCGGATGGGATTTCAGGCCTTGACGTATCGTCTGGTTGCGGACCATGTCTCTTCATGTTACTTCAACCACTTTCCTCAGATACCTCATTTCTGAGGTTTGGATCTGGCTTTTGTGGGTTGTAGTCATTGCCCACGACTCGCATCCATATGTCAAAACTGGGACATAGGTGGAGCGGTATACAGCCATCTTCGTTTTCTTACCAACCTCTTTCTTGCTGAGTGTTGCTGTCATTTTTGACGGAGTCATCAGTCAAGTTATTTGCTTATGTTTTTATCATAAGAATAATTGTGTCTTTACCTGCGATGTCAGGTTGATTAGGGGTTGTCTTCCCTTGTTGATTTATTCATTGTGTTTAACCTTTAGGGTCAAAGGTAGACAGTTCGGGCGTATGCCCATGGGCAGGTTTTTTTAAGCGGGAGTTGAGTTAGACTTCCGGCAAGCCGGGAAGTGTCCTGGTTTCTGAAGGGACGAGAGTCCCTTGTGTTTTTCGGGGAGAATCTTCGAAGTGACTGCACTGGCAGTTTTCCCCAGTGAATCTCTGTGCGTTGGAATGACAGCAGAGTTCCTTGTTAAGTTCTGTGGATTCGGTTACAGGTAATACCAACTTTTTCCATTACTATGCTTTCGGTAGCAGAACATGTTAGAAGATTGCCTAGTCTGTGAACTGCAGCTCACCGATCCTCCATTTCAGAACTTATATGTTGTGCTCAAGGTAGCCATCCAAGACTATTAGTCTTCATACCATCCAGAAATCCAGTGACGAAGATATATTGTGGGAGCCGCAGATTGGCGGCATATTTATGTCTACAATAAGCATTACTGCAGGGTTGATGGTAACCTGCTTATCAGAAGTACACAGCCGACGTCAGAACGAGGCCTGTGTTTTTCGGCTATTATATTACAGCCTGATAATGTGCGATTGGCGGGGAATGCCAAGTTGCACCTATGTGTCAAAGTGATTAAGGTATCTGACGCGTTTAGTCAGTAATCCCAGGGCGACGCCACGAACTGTCCTTATTGAAGAACATTGTATTGACCATGCACGAATATTCAAATGTTTACCAGCTTGCTGAATGCCTAATGTATACCTATCGATTTCATGGGGCTATTTGCGTGAGAAGGACAAGTACACATTACATTTCTGATCTGTGGGTTTAAGCTGGACAGAGCGAGAAATTAACATTTCCGTGGACTTATGCTACATTTATTATGCCTCCAGTGTTGTCCAGAAATTTACATTTCTACATGTGCTACATGTCATGAGGAACAAAGTGGACAACTGAAAATAACACACATACTCTATGCTTTCAAGTTTTGTCTACACAGGACAGAAATAGGTCATCAACTGTTGACCCAGATAAACAGTGCGAGCATTTATGTTATAATGCTACATAAACCACAACAGGACAAGTACTGAAGTTAACATCTAGGCATTTGCTACGTGGACCACAACTGCAAGTCAAGTCCCTTACAGTAAACGGTACCGCTGGTCGTTTACACGTTTCAGTCAACAACAGACTTTTCTACGCCCGAGCATTCAAGCTACATTGTTCGAGGTCAAGTGTTTGTAAACAGTACGTGGAAATTGTAAACATTCAATGTGCAAGTCCTAAGTCGAGAAGGTCATAGTAACTTTTGTTCGTGAATACCACTTTATGCTACAGTGGATTTGACATTCAGTGCGCGCTTGACATTTTGTTTCTGTGTTCGCAAGGAGCAAGAAAGTTACTTTAATATCATGTGTGACTAAGCTTTATTTTGCAACACATTGAATTGATTGCTATTTATGTTAATTGTACTATTTTTGTGTATTTTTCTTGTGTTTTTCTGCGGGTTTTCGGTTGGTGGGTCTTACAGTAAATATGCCACTTAATCGAGGGTTACTGTAAGCGTTCTGTAGGGATTGCAATTTTCTTAATTGAAATTTGCTAGCGACTTTTGTTGCTATTTTTTTTTTTTTTAGCTGTGACGACATCAGTTAGTGTTGTTTTCGTTATTTTTCCGTTCTTTGATTTTCGATTAATTTTGTTTGTATCTGTTCTTCTCTCATTCCTTCCGTTTATTTCTTTACACCTTTTCGTTTATAACAGTGTTGCCATTTGTCTTGTTTATTTTTCGCGGTCATCATTACACATTTGTGTAACATTTTCTTTACTTTTTGCTGTATTGTTTATTTGACTTCCGCGAACGTTTTCGGTCATTGTTCTGTATCTTTGTCTTTGTATTTATGATTGTACTACATTATTGTCATACACAGTCTACATACATACACTTGGTCATGTATTATTATTATTATTGATAAGGTACACTCTTCATATAGAGATTGTTAATAAAATATTATTATATAAGATATTTATACAAGTTCTTTGATAAAAGACTTGTTATCCACAAAGATTGAGACAAGGTGAAATACATATTCAAGTTCTTTAAAAAAAAAAAAGACTTGTGCCCATAGTGAGTGGGATATAAAGGAATTATTTTCCACAGGTACTCAAGTGATTTTTTGTTACATTATAAACAAGAGGACCATACAAGGTCTTTGTCTAAGACTAAGAGAGTGAAATAAAGTGAAGTGAGTATACAAGTCTAGCATTTCAGACTTGTCTCCCATTGAAGTGGGATAAGGTAATTGTTAATTTTTTCAGGTTTCTGATCTCATTAGACAGAATGTCTACATTGGATTTCTTCATCCAGCAAGGGTTGACCCTTGGTAAGTCTGGTAAAGAATTGGAAGAATATTCATCTGCTCAATTCGCCATTGCATTAAAGTCAGAAGAAAAGAAACAAAAAGAGGAAATTAAATTGAAAGCAGAAGCTGAACAAAGGAGAGCAGAAGCTGAACTAAAGAAGCTAGATGCTGAGAATAGAAGATTAGAACTTGAAAAGGTATCAAAGAGAAGCTGCTGCTGAGGAGAGAAAAGCCAAGCTGCTGCTGAGGAGAGAAAAGCTCAAGCTGCTGAGGAGAGAAAAGCTCAAGCTGATGAAAGAAAATTCCAGATGGAAATGGAAGACAAAAAACTTCAAGCTCAAGCTGCTGCAGAGGAGAGGAAAGCTCAAGCTGCTGCTGAGGCTGAAATTAGAAAAATGGAACATGAGGAAAGAAAACAGAAGATGGAACTTGATGAAAGACTCGCAACTTTGGAGTTAGAGAAATTGAAATTGGCGAGTACGGGTGCTCAGCAAACAACTTCGAGTACGACAAAGGAGTTTGTTAGTAGGATTAAATTGCCTCATTTCAATCCTTTAAAGGATGACGAAGCAGATTATCTAGATAGATTCCAATTTTTGTGCGATACGCATAACATAAAAAAGGAAAAATATGTTGAACAACTGATGGAATTTTTTACAGGTGACACAGTGACTACTCTTATGACAATAGACGAACATGACAGGACTAATTATGATGTTGTCAGAGCAGCATTGCTAAAAAAATACCAACTAAAAGAAGAAGACTATCGTCTTCGTTTTAGGACAATGTTGCCAGAAAATGGAGTAGATTTCTCTGATTTTGTTACAAAAATACGTCGTACATTTACACGATGGGTTGAGTTGTCTCAGACTGAGAAAACATATGAAGGTCTAATGGACTTATTATTGCGAGATAAGGTTTTGTCATCTGTTAATGATTCTTTTCTTGCATTCCTTCATGAGCGTAAGCCTAAAAACTTAAAAGATATGGAGGAATACTGTTGTCAGTATGCCACCGCGCATCCCCATGCTACAGTTAGCAATTCTAAAGTGAAAGAAGGGTTGCCAGCTGCTTCGGCAACACCATATGGCCCTAATTTCAAAAAAAAATTTCAGGGTGCTCAACAAAACTGGAATAGGGGAAGTAATCAGAATTACACTCAGAAGCGGAGTAATCCAACACATGATGGTTCTTCGTCTATGAATTGGAGACAAGATGGTAGTTCTCGTAATTTTAGTGGTAATAATTTGAGACACTTTCGCAAAGGCTATCCAAATAATAACTATTCGAACTTTCGAGGTAATCATTCTCGACGTCAAGATTATGACGATGGTGAATTTAGAAACCGGGATTCAAACCGGAATGATGATTACAATAGGCAATATGATAACAATTACAGGGGAAATGATAGTCGAAATAATTACAGGGGAAATGATAATCGAGGCAGACCTAGATTTAACAAAAAAAGACCTTTCCAACAGGCAAACTCTGCACAACAAGAGTTTGATGGAGCCTGTAATACAGTAAATGATAGTGGTAACTCTAGGGCTATCACTGGTTGTGCTTTCGATTTTGGGAGAGCAACTGAATGCCCCCAATGCTTAACATTGTTCGACTCATCGACTGTATCTACGCTAAGTTGTGGTCACCCTCTTCCTGCTCTACCTGCTACAGTTGCGCATGATGGGAGAGGATCTCTCATCTTACATAAAGGTCTAATAAATGATAGGCTAGTCTCAGTACTTTTCGATTCGGGATGTACTACCGTCGGGGTTAGGGAGTCTCTGATAGATCCTTGCTGTGCCACTGGAAAAACAATCAAATGTGTTACATTTGGTGGTACTATGGAAAGTTATCCTACTGCTATTATTAGGATTGACACTCCTTTCTTCACAGGAGATGTCCATGCATGTCTTCTTCCTAATCCTATTGCGGATCTTATAATCGGTCGTATTCATGGGGTTAAGGAATGCACCCCGCAACAAATTTCTAGTTGGGAGAAAAAAAAACATTCAAACGGTCAATGCAGTGGTGACAAGAGCTCAAGCTCTTAATCCCCCAACTTCATCTGATAATAGTAATGAAGTTGATAGCCAAGACGAGCACTTGGTGATTTCCCATGACTCGTTTGTTAAACGTCAAGAAGAGGATCCTTCTTTGAAGAAATTCTTCCTTCTTGCAAAGAAAGGGGATCCCAATCAAAATACGAATCACAAATCGTATATTACTATGAAGAATGGTATATTGGTACGAATGGTACAACACTCGGACAAGTCTATGCACTCGCAAATTCTTGTGCCTAAGTGTATGAGAGCCTTAATTCTTCGGCATGCACACGATTCTCAGTGTGCTGGACACATGGGTTTTTCCAGAACTAAAACTAGAGTCCTTGCGTCCTTCTTTTGGCCATTCGTGAATAAAGACATCCGAATTTATTGCCGATCTTGCAAAATTTGTCAAGAGGTCAAGTCTAGGGGTCCGAGACATGCTGCTCCTATTCAGGCTGCAGATATTCCGATTCGGCCGTTTCAGAAAATGGCTATAGACATCATTGGTCCGTTCAAAATTAAGTCAGCCAGAGGACACCAATTTATCCTCACTTGCGTGGACATGTGCACGCGTTGGCCAGAGGCTATTCCTCTGTAGAGCATATCAACTGTCGATATCGCTGATGCTCTTTGGCTCGTATTTTCTCGTCTGGGATTCCCCGGAGAAATACTGTCGGACCACGGCACTCAGTTAATTTCGGACGTTATGTCTCAGGTAATGGCTACGCTAGACATTAAAAGGTCTCTCAGTAGTATTTATCATCCAATGTCCAATGGATTGGTAGAACGTCTTAACAGGACACTAAAGAACTTACTTGGCAAGATAACGGAGGATCATCCTGAAGATTGGGACAGGGTTTTACCTGCAGTCCTCTTTGCCTATAGAGAAGTTCCCAACGAGCATACAGGGTTTTCTCCTTTCGAACTTGTCTTTGGCGCGCAACCGCGCGGTCCGATGTCCTTGTTACACGATTTGATAACTTCCGATAATATTGACGGTGATACACAATCGTCATATGAATATGTCATTGCTCTTAGAGAAAAGATTATCGAATCGTGCAGGTTAGCAACTTCATCTTCCGAATTTGCGAAAGAAAAAGCTAGGCGATTTGCTAACAAGAAAAGACGCCTACGTCAACTTTGTCCTGGAGACAAAGCATATGTCTTACTTCCCTCAAGAGAGAATAGACTTCTCATTTCATGGAAAGGTCCATACACTATAGTCTCCAAAATTTCCGATGTCGACTATATTGTCGATGTGGATGGAAGGCATAAAACCTTCCATATAAATATGCTAACAGAGTTTATTGAACGTCCAGACTATTTACAGCCTATTTTCCAGGCGACGGACGACTCTCCAGTCCAACATGGTCACATCTCATCCCTGTCCGTTATACAGGATGAGGAAACTATTTTTTCTGACGTTAACTTACCTCTTCCTGCGATTCCACTTACTTCAACCGAATCGTGGAGGGACGTTACAGTCTCTTCGAACTTGTCTTTTGAGGAGCAACGTCAAGTATCCTCTACGCTACAATCATATCAGGATGTCCTTACCGACATTCCTGGACACACAGATGTCATAGAACATGACATCATACTTACTGATCGTAATCCGATCAGAGTAAGACCATACCCAATACCTATTCATTTTCAAGCACAAGTCGAGAAAGAATTGGATGAAATGATTCAACTGCAAATAATTGAACCATCCACTTCAGCTTATTCTTCGTCGATAGTTATTGTTCGAAAGAAAGACAATAACATACGTCTTTGCGTTGATTATCGCAAATTAAATCAAGTTACGAAGTTCGATGCTGAACCTATGCCATTATTAGATGATCTACTTATTAGACTTTCTAAAGCTAAATTCTTTACTAAACTAGACTTGTCGAAAGGTTATTGGCAAGTCCCACTGACGGAACACGCCAAACCTCTCACTGCTTTTTCGACACCTAGGGGTCTGTTTCAATGGAATTTTATGCCTTTCGGGCTTATGAACGCCCCAGCGACTTTCGTGCGCATGATGCGACGAATTCTATCAGATCGTGCAGATGTCATCGCATATTTAGACGACATCTGTCTTTTCAGCGATACTTGGGAAGAACACTATTTGGGTCTAAAGGAATTGCTATCTACTCTACGTGAGCATAGTTTGACTGCAAAACCCTCTAAAGCTTTTGTTGGGTTTAGTGAAATTTCCTTCCTAGGTCATCGAGTTGGTCATGGTCTGTTGAAGACAGAGGACCAAAACATTTCGAAGATATTAAATATCTCGGTTCCGAAGACAAAAAAGCAAGTGCGTAGTCTCTTGGGATTGATACAATTCTATGGAAGATTCATTGAGAATCTGTCCTCCATTATGGCACCACTTTCATCGTTATTGAAAAAAGGTTCTCCTAATATGGTGCGTTGGTCCCAAGAATGCCAATCTTCATTGGATCAGGTTAAGAATTTGTTCTCATCTCATCCTATCTTAAGACTACCAACGATTGATAAGACTTTTGTTCTTCGTAGTGATGCCTCTTCCACTGGGATTGGAGCGGCACTAATGCAGGAATATTCAGGAACTCTGCATCCTGTAATGTATATTTCTAGGAAGCTAAATGCGGCAGAAAGGAATTACTCGGTTTTAGACCGTGAATTGTTGGCTATGGTTTGGTCCATTCTTAAGCTACAAAGGTTCCTTCTGGGCGCGCATTTCTTTATGGAAACCGACCAAAAAGCTCTTACGGCTATGCAAAGTAAGGATTTGAAGAGCTCGAGATCTACTCGTTATGCTATTGCTCTTCAGCCTTTCCATTTCACGGTGCGAGCTATCCGTGGTTCGGATAATGTGATGGCGGACATATTGTCCAGATGCCCACATGATTCCAGTTAAATCTTGTGTCCTAGTTTTTCCTGATACACTTTCAGACTTAGGTCTGTCCTTAATATCATAATATGTTGTAATACAAATGTATTTGGATGATGTTTAGATAATTTAACAAATTTCATTTTGTCCATCCATCAGTGATATGTTGCTAATATAGCATTGTAATTCATGACATTTGTATATTGCTATAATTATAGTATTTAGTAATGTTTGATATATGATTGGTATTGCCAGCAACTTAGGTTTCTTTAATGGTACCCCTTAGTTTGTTTGGCTTAAAGGAAATATTTTCTCCTATGTTGGGAGATGATTTGTATCCTCTTCAGACGCTTTGTTTATGCGTCTATTGTACCTGATATTAGGTTCATTTTTTCATGAGCACATAAGTGATACTTGTGCAATCTTGCTCATGGACATATTAAAAAAAAAAAATTTCATTTTTTTTTACAGGGGGGTGGTAGTAATATGTTGCTGTCATTTTTGACGGAGTCATCTGTCAAGTTATTTGCTTATGTTTTTATCATAAGAATAATTGTGTCTTTACCTGCGATGTCAGGTTGATTAGGGGTTGTCTTCCCTTGTTTATTCATTCATTGTGTTTGACCTTTAGGGTCAAAGGTAGACAGTTCGGGCGTATGCCCATGGGCAGGTTTTTTTAAGCGGGAGTTGAGTTAGACTTCCGGCAAGCCGGGAAGTGTCCTGGTTTCTGAAGGGACGAGAGTCCATTGTGTTTTTCGGGGAGAATCTTCGAAGTGACTGCACTGGCAGTTTTCCCCAGTGAATCTCTGTGCGTTGGAATGACAGCAGAGTTCCTTGTTAAGTTCTGTGGATTCGGTTACAGGTAATACCGACTTTTTCCATTACTATGCTTTCGGTAGCAGAACATGTTAGAAGATTGCCTAGTCTGTGAACTGCAGCTCACCGATCCTCCATTTCAGAACTTATATGTTGTGCTCAAGGTAGCCATCCAAGACTATTAGTCTTCATACCATCCAGAAATCCAGTGACGAAGATATATTGTGGGAGCCGCAGATTGGCGGTATTTATGTCTACAATAAGCATTACTGCAGGGTTGATGGTAACCTGCTTATCAGAAGTACACAGCCGACGTCAGAACGAGGCCTGTGTTTTTCGGCTATTATACTACAGCCTGATAATGTGCAATTGGCGGGGAATGCCAAGTTGCACCTATGTGTCAAAGTGATTAAGGTATCTGACGCGTTTAGTCAGTAATCCCAGGGCGACGCCACGAACTGTCCTTATTGAAGAACATTGTATTGACCATGCACGAATATTCAAATGTTTACCAGCTTGCTGAATGCCTAATGTATACCTATCGATTTCCGGTCAGCATGACCTTGTTTACAATGACTGTTCCTGTTGATACCATGTGTGTTCTCGTCAATAAATGTTTTGAAACGTGCCTGCAGTGTCCAAGCATCCTTGACTACTGCATGTGAGTGTATGGGTTGCAGGGTCTACATACATACGAGCCTAAACACATTCGCGCCTTCATTCGCACCCACACTCAGTTCATCATACGCTCGCACTACACACCTAACAACATGTATACTGTCTTGGGCCAGTGATCACCTCAACAAGAGAAAAGACAGTTACACTGAGGAAATCCCATGATTTATGTCCTGAAAAATAGACACCAAACCGCTGGATTTCGAGTGGCCAACTCTTCTTTGATGGCCTCCCATTCGGTCTATAAATAGTTCCAAGATATTTAAAAGGGGTCGACCTGCTCCAAACCTGATCTCCCAACTTAATCTGATGTTTTCTTTCTTCTCGTGATATCACCATGGATTTTGTTTTAGAGCTGCTTATGACCATCCCTCTCTTCTCCAGCTCTTCCTTCCAGACTTGCAGGTTGGATTGGAGATGTGCCTCTGATTAGCAATCAGGGCAACATCATCAGCAAATGCCAGCTCCGAAATATAGACCTGTCTCATCTTCCAGTACCCCACTGAATACTTTCTTGTTCTCTCCTTACATGCCTTGATGACATCGTCCATAAGGAGTATGAAAAGTAAGTGACAGGATATCACCTTGTCTTACACCAGTGGTGGTCCTGAACTCTTCTGACTTATGGTTTGCTGTCCTCACATAATTTCTGCAAGACTTGTAGAAGCTCTGTATAGCATGAATCAGAGGTGCTGGAATATTCTTCCTTGCCAAACAGTCCCAAAGTTTGCTCCAGGGGACCCTGTCAAACGCCTTTTCCAGATCTATGAAACAAAGATGGATCTCACTCTTATACTCAAGGGCCTTTTCACTCAACTGTCTGAGTACAAATTAGGTATTGAACTTCGGTTTTCCTCTGATTCCGCACTGGATCATCCAATGTGGTCACTAGGATCGTAATCTTGCTCTAGGATTCAAAGATAATTTTTAACCAGGGACACTGAGAAGGGATTGTAGTGAAATTGACAGAGATACAACGGTAAAATTCCTCCCAAGGATAACATTTAAGGATAAAAACATAATGCGTAGGCTGCTGATGTACATGATCGCCTAGACCGCGGGTCATCACCCTCCATAAATTTGACTTGCTAGACCGGAGGGGAACGGAGGATCAAAAAGGAAAAAAATATGACTGGAAAGGCTAAAGAGACGCAATTGGGGGGGGGGGGGAAATGGATGAAAGTAAAAAAATTCAAGTCCCCCAAATTGACACGAGGTACGGAATTGGACGTTTTGCGATACCAAGCGCTTGATTTGAATTTGAGCGGAAGAACGCAGATGTCTGAAAAAAATTACAAAAATTAAAAAGTAAATTTTTCTTAATATTAATGTTAGGAATATAAAAATTAGCTGGCCAGATGGCCTATTCTGAGCAGTGAACTAATATGGTCTTAATTTTACAGACGGATAGATAATATTGAAAATAATGACAAAAGACAGTGTAGTTCACATCATCGACAGACTGTATTCAATCTAAAAGTGTCGTTATTTGCACACAAAAACACGACCTTGGACGCAGGTGTTCAAATTTCCTTGGTATAGAAGTGAAGGGACATTGGAGGTAGTTGTGTCTAAATATAGCTTTTTACAACAAAAATTTGAAGGGGAGAGAAAGGTTGGTTCAAAAATCAAGCACAATTTTGTAGAAACACAAGTAGAGACGGACAGACTAACAGATAACCATCCATACTTGACTGAAGCATGACTGAAATGACTTTAGTGAGGAAATTTGAAATTAAAAATAAACCTAGGCAGTGATTGGCCACAGACAATCATATCATTAGCGCTCAGACGCGAAAGTGGGGCCATTCTTCAATAGTTGTTCAGTGATAGACACAGATTTTAAAGTGTGGTGTTTTCCATATGAAAGTCAGTGAGTTAAATTTAGGGACGCCATACTATAGCCAGCAGCTCAGCTGAGTTTTGCTAGCACTTCTGTGTTAATTATTCATAATCTGGTAAGATTGAAATTATTTCTTTATATATTTTGAATATTGTTTCATGTTCGAGTGATTTGATACTGCCATATCATAATCTAGCCTTACAAACAAGTAGGGATTTTGCTCTAGACCCCCCGCCCAAGTCAGGGTCTAGGGACAAACAATGTACCTAAACACCAGCAAGGATTATGCAAGACAGATCAAGAGTTGAGAATAAGGAAACATATTACCTATCCTCTTTTAGGGTAGAAAACTAATAATTATTTTTCAGAATCTATAGTCTGGGAGGATCTATCGGATGTAAACCCACCATGGTAACTGTGCTGTTTGGTCAGAGAGATCTGACCTGTCTGTATGATGTGGTTGTTGTGTCAGTGTGGTGTCCAGACGTGGGTAGAGAATAGATTTTGACACATGGCCCATACTTTGATTGCAGAGCTGTGAG